>CM045559.1:5292142-5872880 GCA_024721245.1 Mitragyna speciosa
TTCTGAAACTCAAGCTGCATTTGTAGTTATTGATGAGGATATAGTAACTAGAAAAAAGGGTAGAAGCATTGCCAAGGTTGATACTGGTAAAACACATGTTACTAGTAGCTCTTATGAGCAACTAAAAGATGAACCTCTTCTAGCGAGCAAATGGTCGCTTTGCAGGGTTCCTACAGCTAGACGTGAAGCTGATGAAAGGGCGCCTTACATTCCTTTGATGGTCTCCATTGGTCCAATCCATTACTAAGTTAATGGAGGCTCAGAAGTCAAGATTTCTTGGTCATTTGTTGAAAAGACGCACCCACCCTAGCAGTATGCATTAAGACATTCAGGATGCCATGAGAGGATTGGAAGCTAGAACAAGAGAATGCTATTCAGAACAATTCCCAAACATTGACAATGAGGATTTCATGACGATGATGCTACTTGATGGATGCTTTCAGATCGAGCTTTTCCGTTTGAATGGGAGAAGACTGTAGGTATTGTTAATAACAGCTTGAAATTCTACAAATGAAAGACTAAAACTAGAGCATGTCACATCTACAAATGTCACCATGTGAGAGAGTCAAATTAAATCTTTTACTTTGCATTTCAAGCTTAAGTTCGCAGTATAAAGTTATCGAACATCTCAATAACCAATTGCTCACAGCTTTAATACAATTAGAAGGAATACGTGTATGTGTTGTAGGAGAGTTGTGTAGTTTACAAGCACGTATCTTTGTCTTTGATACTATCTTTAGAATGTAAATTGTTTTATATAAAAATTAACAATATATGCAAAAAAATAATTACTGAAAAAATTTGTAGTACAGTGTATAATTAATCCCCAAAAAAAAAAATAAATATGCAAGGCACATGACTGTCCACTTTATGCCATTTTTCTTTAGAGAAGAAACACTTGCCACAGTAGTAGAACTTAAAAGGCAATACCAATAAAACAAGTGCATCCTTGATTTGATGAGAGAGAGAGAGAGAGAGAGATCTTAATCTAATGAGTATTCTTGCCGTTATCATTGTTAAATTGTATTCCGAGTCCAAGCTGACTTTATAAAATTGAATTTGCTTTCATTTTTTAACTATTTAAATAAAAAGTTTCTGAGGAGAATTTGTGGCCTTGTGAGCGGGGGAATATTGCAGATGATCCTATCTTTGAAACCAATTGGATACCTCTACATCTTGCTGGGGATATGCTACTGCTTGAAAATCAACTCCCTCTATTTGTACTCCAAGAACTTTATGAGTTGACACGGTCCTCAAGTGATGAACAAGCTTCTCTCAATGAACTTGCGCTGTACTTCTTTAAACCTCTTAGACCCGGGAAAGATGTTGTAGAAATTGGAGAAGTTGATAGATATGCAAACAAACCACATTTACTAGCCCTATTTCATTCTAGTTTCTCACCGAATAATGAATTTCACCCACGTGCTAGGAAAATTGAGAGGGTAAACAAATACAATAAGTATTCCGAAAAATGTTGGTTTTACAATGCCAAATTGGTAAAGACTTGCGGTGTGAAAATCAGAAGGAAGTCTAGTAATATTTTTGACATAGAGTACAAGAATAAAGGGCATGCTTTTGAAATCCCTATATTATTCATTAATGGGAGCACGAGTTTAGTGTTGAGAAACTTAGTGGCATATGAGCAGAATGATAGACGAGTTGCACCATATTTCATGTCATTAGTAGTATCCTTTAGCAATCTTTTGCATAGTCCAATTGACGCTGGGGTTCTCATGCAAGCCAATATAATTAGACAGACTAACAACAATAGTACACAAGTGGTAGATCTGTTTTGTGGTTCGGCGGGAGAACTTATTGGCTTCGACATGGACAATTGCTACCGTCACCAGCTCATTGACGGGGCTAATATTTACAGAAGTAGCAGATGTGCCCGTACCAGAGTATTCATCCACAATGTCAATCTTAAAATTAGATCCCAAGAGATTATTATGATTTTATTGACCTTCGTAGTGTCATTGATTACGTTGCTCCGTCAAGGATAATATGCATCCATCCTCCAAGTCCTATTCCACCTTCCAACTCCAACTCTACATCTCCAAGTCCTAATTCTAGATCCACTTGATCTTTAAGTTGCAGGGCTGCAATCAGCGTCCCAACAACAATTTGCTTACTAAAAAATTCAAGAACAATAAAATTGGAAAAGTTTCTTTTATATTCTCAAAGAAAGAAATGGTACATCAGTTAGCTTATATACACACTACAACCGAATTTAAATCTGACAAGTGTCTAAAAATGAAAAAATCCTAACAAACTACTTCTTATCTACAATTGCTTGGGGAATACACAAAATTATTTATGCCTAGTTATCCTTTTTATGTGACTTCAGATGGATCTTCATGGGCCTTATACGATTGTGAGGGCTTCTTCTGCATCTTGAGCTGCTCCAGCAGCTCATGAGTTGCTCTAGCAGCTCATGAGTTGCTCCACTAACTTAAGCAAGTTGAGCTTGGGCTTATTGGCCTTGACTCCAACCTTGATTCTTCCTGCTTTATATTTCTACATCCTCCTCTCAAGTTGGAGCTTACTGATAGTCCAATAAGCCCAACTTGCATAACAGATTGTCAAACTGGGGTGCTTGCTAATGCCTTAGTGAACAAATTAGCAGGCTGAATCTGTGAGTTGACATGTTGTAGCATAATGAACTCTTCCTTATATTTGTTTCTTACCAAATGACAATCTATTTCAAGATGTTTCGTTCTCTTATGGAAGATAGGATTCTTTGAAATGTGAATGGTAGCCTTATATCACAGAAAAGTGGAATTGGGAAAATAGCATTAATCTTGAAGTCTACAAAAACATCGGCAATCCACTGCAATTCCCAAACAGTTGCAGCAAGACTCCTATATTCTGCCTCAGCTGATGAGAGATAGTTGACTGTTTCTTGGTCTTCCATGATGCTAGAACATCTTCAAGAAATATGCAATATCCTGTAAGCGATCTCCTTGTGTCAAGACATAATGCCCAATCAGCATCTGAATATTCTTGCAAAGATAAAAAATTGTTGGAGGAAAAGAACAATCCTTGTGATGGAGTTCCCTTGATGTATCTTACCAATGCAAGCCAATGAGGCTTGGTAGGGGATTGAACAAACTGACTTAGTTGTTGAACTCCATAGGTTATATCAGGCCTTGTGAAGTTTAAATACAATAATATCGTCTTCTGTACTATTGAGAATCCTTAAGCACTTCTCCATTTTCTGATGTCAATTTTGTTCCCTTCATCATGGGAAGTTTAGTTGGTTTAGCTCCCATCAATCCGAACATCATCTATTATGTCTATGCATATTTTCTTTGATTAACATACACTCCTTTTTTTGTTTTAGAAAATTTCAATCCTAAGAAGTATTTTGCTTCTTTTAAATCCTTGATGATAAACAACTTATGCAGATATGTTTTGAGATTTTGAATTTCCACCATGTTGTTTCCTGCAACCAACACATCATCCGACATAGATTAATAATGCTATGAAATCATCTCCTTTCTTCTTAATGAATAAATAGTTGTCATTTTGAGATTGGTGGAACCTAAAAATTGTAAGTCTCTTGCTAAATTCTTCATTCTATTGCTTAGAGGCTTGCTTTAAATCATAAATGCTTTTCTTTAATTTGCATACTTAACCAGGATTTGCTTTATCATATCCTTCTAGTGGTGTCATATACACCTCTTCCTCCAAGAACCATGTAGAAAAGCATTATGAATGTCCAGTTGATGTAAAAACCAGTTCTTAGCTGTTGTTATAGCAAGAAATAACTTGACAGTGACCAGCTTAGCAACTGGTAAAAAACTATCTTGATAATCAACTCCATCTACCTAATCACATCCTTTTGCTACTAATCTTGCCTTCAGTTTGTCCACCTTTCCATTTGGCTTTAATTTCACTTTATATACCCATTTTGAACCAACTGCTTTCTTTCCACTATAGGAAATTTAGTTTTTACCCACATAAAAGTCTACATAATATGTGTGGGTATTTAGCTACACATAATATGTGTGGGTATTATATATGTGTGGGTAAATCTAATATGATTAATTACTATATATTTGACATTTATTATGTGCAGGTAAAAATGTATAGTTACATATGAATTTGATAGGAAAATTTTCGTACCAAATATTGAGAAATTGCGGCATTTTTTATTTTTTTGATTGCTGATGTGGCATTTTTTAAACTCACATTAAGTGTAGGGAAAAATTAATTGTTACATATGAATTGGGTGGGACAATTTCCCTCTCAATATTGAGAATTTGGCGCTTGATTTACAATTTTTTAAATGCTAATGTGACTTCTTTTTTATTTGCATTAAGTGTAGGTAAAGGTCAATAGTTACACATAAATTGAGTAGAAAAATTTCCCTCCAAATTGAAAATTGGTGGCATTTTCAAAATTTTTTTAGAATGCTGATATGGGCCTTTTTTTTATTATATTACCAACACATAACTATAAATGTCAAATATGTGTGGGTAAAGGGGGTTTCGCCATTCATTATAAGTATGATGATGTGGAAAAAAATGCCACATCATTTATCAACACACATTATTAAATATTATATATGAAATTACAAATTTATCCATTTTTATTTGCAAAATTTACGAATATAATATGTTTGAACTTTAGATAAGCAAAGGATAATTTTGAAAATTAAAATAACATTAGTGTATTTGTTAATTTAAAATAAAAGAAAATACTTATGTGGTTTTTTTACTATTTATATTAAGTGTAGGTAAAAGTTTTCTGTTACACATAAAATTAGTGGGAGAATTCACCCCAATATTTTGAAATTGGCAGTATTATTAATTTTTTTGAAATGTGAAGTGGCTTTTTTGTTATTTATATTAAGTGTAGGTAAAAGATTTTCGCTACACATAAAATTAGTGGGAGAATTTCCCCCCAAAATTTAGAAATTGGCGGTATTATCAAAATTTTTGAAACGCTGACGTATCTCTTTTGTTAATTAAATTAAGTGTAGGTAAAAGTTTTCCCTTACACATAAAATTGGTGGGATTAATTGTCAAATTTTTTGGAATGCTGATATGTTTTCTTCTGGTTAATATTACTTACACATAAGTGAAAATGTCCGTATGTGTGGGTGATACTATAATAGTTTCAAGTTTTTAGGAATGCTGATGTGGTTTTTCCTTTGTTTTATTACCCACACATAATTTGAAATGTTAAGTATGTGTAGGTAATAGGATAGTAATCATTTTCAAAAATTGAGCATGAGGACATGAAAAATTGCCACATCATATTTTAGGTATGTATTTGATATATCCAGCTAGGCCTGTCAACGGGTCGGGTTCGGGTCGCAATTGAACATTCCGGACCCGAACCCGTTCAAGTAAAATTGTTCCGGATTCGAACCGAATACCCAACGGGTCTTACACTTAATTTCCCAAACCCAGGTCCGCCAGGTCCGGGTTCGGGTCCAACCTCACCATTATCACCAAAGCACCACCAACCACCTACCTCTACCACCACCGCAACACCAACACCAACACTTTCACATTACACCAGTCATCACAAACAAAATCAACCACTCACCTGCACACACAATCACTCAACCACACTGATGAACCAAACACTTGATCATACTGATAAACCAAACAAAAGCACTGCACTGAACCAAACAAGAAAATATTCAAAAATTAAAACCAAACTGATTTCTCTAAAAGCCAAAATTAAACCACGAACACATCCAATACTCAACTTGTCAAAAGAAAAACCAAGTAAAAAAAAAAGAAAAAAAATACAATCACTAAGTCTGTATATACCCCAAAAATTAAACAAAAAAATACCCACAAAAAATAATGAAAACCCATCTCTCCAAACACAAAAAAAGTACGAGATCCATAAAAATTTAACGAAAACCCATCTATTTAAACAAAAAAAAAATGATTAGTGACAAGCAGAGATGAAGATGAAACAAAATTAAGAAAAGGATTCAAGTCGTTGCAAGCAACTTCTCCCATGAGGTAATTCCCTGGCTATTGATTAGTAAGATTGTGAAAGAAATCTACAAGAGTACAAGAGTGAAAGATATTGAAGAGGGAATGAAAAGCAGGTGACAAGAAAAGAAAAGAAACGGCAGTGGCGTGTAGGTGAAAAGAAAAGATAAGAAACAGCGGTGGGTTGGATAGATAGGAGAAAGAAAAGAAATGGCAGAATTTTTTTTTAGTAGGGTTTGAAGTGTTAAAAAATTATATATATTTAATAGTTATTTTCTAAACGGGTTCGGGTCTAATCCGGGTCGGAATAGAATATTCCGTATCCGACCCGCTTTTTATTAGGAATAAACGGGTCCGGGTCCGGGTCGGGTAAATGGAATTATATTTATACCCAAACCCGGAAAAAAAATGACGGGTTCGGGTCGGGTCCGGGCTTAGACCCGGACTGTTGATAGGCCTATATCCAGCCACTCATGAACTACGCAAAAAAATAAGCACAATACTCTCTCCCCAAAATAAATCTTTTACTCTTTTAGAAAAATTCGGGTTTCCATATTGTATATTGTTCTTCTTGATAAAAGTTTAATATCATCTCAAATCCACAATCTAAAATCACTGAAGCCATATCTTTTTCTGACAAGAATTACATGTTGTCACTAATGATGAGTTCTGTACAAAGCATTTGTGATAACTTAATGTCGTTATTGAATTTCTAATCCTACTTTTATGTCCAGGCCATTAGTGACAACCAAGGTTGTCATTGAACCCAGAGCTATTATCCGAACTAAGCTATTCGCGAACATAACTAGGTTCGGCTCGTGAAAGCTCTAATTCGTCTCGTTCGTATAGCTAATGAGTCAATCTCAAACAAAAAATTGAGCTTGTTTATTAAATAAGCAAATACGAGTCTTGTTCGCCAATGCTCATTTGTTTTCACATCCTATTCTCCATACTTTAATTCCCTAATTGACAAAACGAGCTCGTTTGTGTTTGCGAATGCTCTTTTTCACTCGTTTGTTTTCGTTTGTGTTAAACGAGCTAAGCTCATATGAGCTCGGTTCATTGGTGTTAAAAAAGCTGAGCTGGAGTTCGAGCTTCCTATTCTTTTAACAAGCCGAACTTGAAAACAAGCCGAGCCAAACTTGTTCGTTTGTTAAACGAGCACGAGTTCGAATACTAAAGTTGTCATGGAAGTTAACCTTTTCTAATGACCACACCAAATTGTCACGGAAGTTAGGCTCTTTTCTGACAACAATTATATGTTGTCACTGAAATTGAGATGTATACAATATGTTAGTGACAACCTATTGTCATTACTGAACCTCTAACCGTTTCCGACAACTACTCCAAGTTGTCATCGAAAATAGACTATCTATATGTGTATATGTATCTATATATATATATATATATATATGTATGTATCTATATATATAAATGTGTGTATATATATTCATCATTGAATCTAGAACTTTTCTCGATGACAATTGCATATTGTCACTGAAGCTGGAATATATCTAAAGCATTGTGACAACCTATGTCATTACTGAAGCTACACATGCACACACACATACAGGTGTGTGTGTGTGTGTATTACACGTGTGTATATATACACACACAATATGTATATTACATATACACATACAAATGTAATTTATATATGTACACATGTATGCACATACGTACATATATACACACATACATGCGCGCACGCGCACACACACATATACATATACACGCGTGTGTATATATTTGTATGTGTATATATGTGTGTGTGTACAAACCCCCATATATACATATATATACATGTGTGTACATACACATATATGTACCTATAAGTGCTTATATTTATTATATGTATGTACATATATACATATAGATATAGACAAATGTATATATGCGTATACACACACATATCTACATATTCAAAACTCCCTTTCGAGTGTATTTTTGTTGCAGGAATCTTAGGAATAGTCTAATTAATAAATCTTGTTAAATATTTCCTATATTATATTTGGTAAAATTTATTATATTAATTTTATTATTATCACTTGAATCTACATCAAATCTAGAATCAAAACTTCTTCTAGCATTACTAAATTTACTACTTAAATTTCTTGAAATATTTGCCATTATTCTATTATTTCATTATTCTAATCAAATTTTTTCAGTTATTTTATATATACATATATACACATTTATGTATATCTATATATATAAGTGTGTACATATATGTACATATATGTATATGTGTATATATACACACTCATACGTATATCTATATGTTATGTCTATATGTATATGTATATATGCACATACACATTCATATACTTATGCATATATGTGTGTGTACTATTTACTATTTAGTGTTTACTCTAAAAAATTAGTTTAATGCTAGCAACGTGATTTCCCCCCTTCCCCAACACCAAATTTTCACCAAAAATCAAGTTCTCTCCTCCCCTATCAAATTTCCCCCTTCTCTCTTCCTCTCCTTTCCTCGATCTCTTCCAAATCAAACGAGCCACTCTAGTCTTCAATCCTTCAACAAGGCCTCAAAATACACCTTCTCCAGTCGTCAAAATAAACCTGCCCAAGCCCTCAATATACTTCTCATCAACTCCAACCGCAATTCTTCCCTTCTCTTTTGCACCGCCAGTCTTCAACAAGCCCTCAAAATATGCGTTCCCAAGTCAAGAACATGGCATCAGGAGAATTTTGCCCCTTTTTATTCCATAAAATAAGTTTGTTGAATTCTACATTTAATTTTGCCCATTTTTATTCCATAAAATGGGCTGAAATCATTTTAAGTTTTTGTTTCTAGGAGTGTCAATTCAAGTAAAAATTGTGAATTTTTTCCCCATTTTGGGTAAAATGATAATGGAGATTTGTATTTATCGGTGCAGCATCGGCCTTCAAGTGCTTTCAATTCTCCCTTTTAGACTACCAATTCTGTTGCCCTTGTATGGAACACCAACTCCTTCCTTACTATCGGAACTAGAGGTATTATATATATATTTTTTTATTTTAGCTCCTAGTCTCTTAGAGTTTTTCATTAATTTTTCATCCTCTGAGTAATTTGGAATAGAGCTCAATGGCATCTTGATTTGATTTGTGTTGTGCAAGAGTTAGGGTTTTTCCATTTTAAGTTGTCCTCTTTTATTTCAGTTGGAACAAACCTTAGGTGATATTACCTTGTGGGAGGTCAGTAGCAAGAGAAGGATTGCATATAGAAATTTCAAGGTTTGGGACCTTGCATCATGTTCGATGGCTCTACAGATATGTTTTAATATCAATGCAAACTCCATATTGTCATAGTTCTATGTGGATGTTTCATTGAATATTTATTGAGATTTGTTCTGCTTTGCTATTAAAGACTTCTTTAGCAAATGAATATACTTTGTCAGTGAATTGTGTGAGATGGAGTCTAGATGGATGCTTTTGTGGTAAGCATTTGGGTTACCTTGAATTTTTAATTCCTATTATTTTCCAACCAAGGTGGAGATGCTTGACATTAGTGAAATTTAAGTTTCAATTAGGTGGTTCAGGTATTGATATTTAGAATTGGCATGTAAGTTATAGCTTTATATAATGTCATAGATCAAATTAACTTTTTCTTTATGAAAATTATCGTACTGAAAACTAATTGAAAACATATTGAGTACTGTAATGAAGAATGTTTCACTGAGACTACTTTGACCAAAATCTTCTTCTACCTTTCATGCTTAAACCATTATACAAATCAATTATGCAATGATAATAATGTTGAGAAAAATATTGAAAGGTGAACAATGTAGTGTTTCCTTGGTTATTTATGTCGTCCTTATAATCTAGTCTAGGTGTTGCATATTCCAAGCACATTGTTCACATACTACTGCTATCACAATGGCAATTATTTCAAAAACCATCTTCAGGTTGCTTGAACTTTTAAAAACCATCCATTGTTAAATTTAGAGACTTGGTCTTTATACAGCTTCAAAGATAACTAATGTTCATGATGTATGGATGTATATTTTCTATCTTTTCTTTTTTAGATTGATGCTTCCATAGTTAATGTCCAGTGATCTTGCTTTCTCTCACCCTGAACAAACAATTAACCCTCATAACTTGTGGAGAGGACAAGACAATCAGGGTTGGTTTTGTATACTATATTACATAGGGTTGGATATTCATTGCAGTTGTTAGAGTTGATTCCCTGTACTAGGTTTGGGACCCTGCCACTAGGTTGTAAGTTGTATATTTTTTAGGGTCATGAGGCACCTGTCTATTTAGTCTGCCCTCATTATAAAGGAAATTTAAAGTAGTTGGTTCTTGGAATCTTTTACATCATAAGACTATCTGATTTTGCTAGAAATCATGAGTTCAACGAAAAATGGTGCATCATTGAGCATTAAAGTCTATGTTTGCATTTTAGCTAATCACAAATAGTAATAATTTATGTGTCAATCTTGTCTTTACTTTTAAATTTATTTTTGGGTGTTTGAGGAGTTAATTGTTGAGGAAGAGCATTGGATGTATTGAAATTTCTGAGGAAGTTAACGGATGTAAACTATCTAGGTTCTTTTCATCCTTTTGTTTCTCCTTTTTAACTACTGGTATAATGTATTTTTTTGCCCTGAAAGATATTGCTAAATTTCTTTAGTGTTAGCCTGCCTTTTTCCTTATTATCAGATAATTTAAAAAAATTTTCTATCTAGTTTCAAATTTTGAATTAATTTGTGCTTTTTGGAAATGCTATGGAAGAAAACACAAAACTTGAAAACTCATTGTTCTGCAGAGTTCAAGTTTGTTCTCTTGTTTTTCTCCTTTAAGTCTTCTCCCCATAATTGAAGTCTTTGTCTTTTGTTTCAGTTCATCTTTCCTACCTCCATTGATGGGAGGATTAAGGCATGGTTATATGATAATGTGGGTTTGAGATTTGATTATGATGCACCAGGTCGTTCGTGTACAAGGATGGCCTATAGTGCTAATGGAACCAGGTAAAATAGTGTTTCTAATAGCTTCCAATCTTGGTTCAGTTAATCGCCTAAATTTTAGTTGAATTTTTCTGTACAAGTTATGTTCCATTTTCTTGGACAAATTATAGGCTCTTTTCATTTGGTACGAGTAAAGATGGCGAATCATACCTTGTTGAGTAGAATGACAGTAAAGGGCCCATAAAGCACTCATACCATGGTTTTGAAAGTGTTCTGTAGGTGTGTTTAAATTTGATACAACAAGAAATAGGTTTTTGCTGTAGGTGACAAGTTTGTGATTAAAATTTGGGACATGAATGATACAAATGTTTTAACAACTATTGATGGAGAGAGTGGCTTATCGGTAAGGGCTAATATGATCTATTTTGTCCACATTCTAATCATTCTTTGATTCATGATAGTCTATCTAATAGGATTATACAAATGGTTAATGGCAGTATATTAGCTCATTGTGGAATATACTGTGGAATATTATAATCACAGAAACTACTTTTTCAGATTTCTTCAATTAGCTCATTGTGGAATATACTGTGAGGACTAGCAAGTAGCTCAACAAAATTTTGATTGCCTAATTACCTATTTATGCGTTTGCACTATTCTTCATGCTAGAATATATATATTGACGTTAGTGGTTAAATTAGTAAAAACCTATTTATTGAATTGCTATGTTTGAAACTCTAAGACAAAGTGGTAATAACATTTTTACCTAGTACAAACAAGGAGCCATATTTTTATGTTACATTATAATTTTGGGTTAGGCACTCAATAAATTCATCAACTGAATTGTAATATATTAAACAAAAGAAAAAAAAAGAGAGAGAAGAAACAAAAAAAATAGAGAATAAAAGGTGCCGGCTATTAAATTGGAGGAATCAAGAAAGCTTAAATTGGAAATTAAACGGTGATAATGCAACTTAGATTGATCATAAGCCATGTATGTATTTTATATTCAATGCTCTAAATGACACAATTGAGCATCTAACAAATATCTAAGCAAGATATAACATGATAGTTAAAATAAACGAAACCAAAAGGAAAGAAATGAATGTATAGCCGGTTGAATAAGTGAAAGGAATCATAAAGCTTGAGCTGTCCATATTTTGAAGGTCCAAGGATGAAGCAAGTAGGTGAGGCACACACCTCAACCATAAAGCTTAGCCTAAAGTCTATTAAATAAAGAAATTTAAGCAGAAAAAAGACAGATTAAAGTTGGAGTTAACCCAAGAACCTAAAACTGGAAATTGAGAGCACCTTTGAGTTGAAGGTAAATTTTCTTGCTCTCTTGATTTATGTTATATATGTGTGTGTGTGTGTGTGTATATATATATATTACTAAGAAGGACTAAATGTTTAGATTTGGCAATAACATTCTGCTAGAAAACAAGAAAGGCTAAAGTTTAAAAAAAAAACAAAAGATTGGAATTCCATGGATTGTTTTCATAGTCACCCATGCACAGTCTGGAGAGAATGTTTATAACTTGGCATAGGAAATTTCAAATTAAGTAATTGATGTTGTCTTAAAAAGTAGATTCATAGTTCTTTCTAAGGGTCAAAAATCATAGCCTGTTCAAAGTGTATATACCCAAGGATGTTTCTCAAATTTACTGAATAATTTGCTTCAAACAGGATAGAGGTATGATAGTTTTTATATTTGTATTGAGATTTTGGTTCTGTTATGGTTGGAATCAGAACATGTAGTCTTCTAAGAACATCTTGTATGTTAAATCTAGTTTACAAAGGTGCAGAGTTTATGATTTTTGGTTGAGTATAACTCGAGATATACTAATCTGATTGACTGTGATTAAAAAAAAACTCGTATAAACAGTCACTCATGAGCAGTCTTAGAAAATTGGTTATAACTTTGTATAGAAAACTTTGATTTGGATGATTGTTATTGTTTTAAAAACTAGACTCATAGATATTTCCAATGGTATAAGGATACATAGCCTAATTATTTGTAGATTAATACCAAATTCTTAAGTAACCTGGCTGAAATTTTAAGACTGCGTAAACAGATTTTGTGAAGAGCCAAGTTGTAGCATGATTTTGAACTTGTTTTTGTTGAAATATGAGTTGATATTCTTCACAAAAATTATAGCCTTTGAGACATATATTTTAGTCATATAAAGCTCATGCCCTAGTTCTTTCTAGATTAATACTAGAAATTACAACAATAAGCTGAAACATGCCACCCTGTGTAACCAGAGTTGGTGAGGTGCAAAATTTTGACTTAATTTTGACCCATGTTCTTGTTGGAATTTTGATTTACTTTCTTCACAATAGTTAATATTTCATAAAATCTAGTTTCTAGACATATAAAGTTCAAATCAATCTGAGTTGTGAACTAAAAGTTATGCTCAATTGAATACTAATTCTTAGTATGACTGAAAATAAGATTTTGATAGTAGATGGACAGATTTATGATTGAAATTTGATTGGGTTATGGTGGGATTAGAAGTTATTATCTGCATAAGAAATGCTCCAAATTGAAGTCTAATTTATAAAGATTTTGATTTTGTAAGAATTAGACAAGCAGAATTGGAGTTATGCCCATTTAAACACACATTAGTTAGGAAGTCGTGACCAAAGGCCGCATGTAGATTGGAGTTATGCAAACCTTATATGTACTACCGAATCTTATGTTTTAAAGATTAAAAATGTGTTATCATGTGTCCTCTACCTCCTGTGTTACTTGTGTTTTAGTTTGTTCTAATCTATTTACCTCTTTAGCTTTTAGTGTTTTCTCAATAAATTTTTCCTTTTTAGCTGAATGATACTCTAACTACGTTGACCAGGTATGTCTTCTATTCTATTTGGTTTGTTAGTTAAATAGCATTTTTTTAGTTTTAGCATTTATTTTTCTCTCTAGGGGGACAAGATTGATAATTTTGTTGTTAATTATCGAATTTTATACCTTTTCTATTATTATAGTACAAGTTATAAGTATTTGTTAGTTATCATAACTTTCTTATACGAGTGATCACTGGAGAGAATATACCTTATTCTAACTTTCTTGTACGAGTGATCACTAAAGAGAGTGTATCAACTAGTCTAAAAGTGAAATTCACAACTGATTGTTTCTTGGTCCCTAACTTTTGGATGTAGGGATCTACCAAACAACATTGGCGACATATTTTATGTGACGGAAAGTCATAGCTTGGCTGTATCAAGTCTTGCTTTCCTGCTATTATTGCTTATGGTAGTTGAATATAGCTGAATTTGTGTTCTTTAGTTATGGGTTTTGATTTGTCACATTTTAAAGAGATATCTTTACCTATAGCAGTGTTCAAACTTTCTTATCCACATTGAAACTAGCATTGGCTTCATTTAAATTTATAAATGCTTATATAATTGTGGTTCTAATTTTTTTTCTTACATTTTGAGGACGAGTTACACAACTGAAATTTTCTCAATGCATTTGTGGTTGGTAGATCATGGTGGAATTAACATGTAAACCTTTCAAGAAGGAGACTTTACGAAAAGGATTTTCAAGAACCTAAGCACTCTGCAAAATGCTTCAAAGAAACACTATGGTCTTTTGTAGATTGTAGTCTATGATGGCCAAGATATGGAAGGAAATCACCTTGATTGGGTTATATTTAGAATATGATATTAGATAGGATCGGAATTTAAATTCTTTCATGCTTTGTGATACTTTTCCTACATTGTGTTTGAACACACGACTTCTTTTGTTTTCAAAAGTTATGTTTCCACGTTTGGATGTTTGATATTAGTATTGGATGGTGTTATTGACATTGTTTCGACATTTGGATGTTTGATACTGGTGTTTGGATCATGTTATTGACATTATTTGTTTGTTTAGTTCTTGTGTTTTATTATATACAATAATTTCAATTTCAATTGCATACATGTATTGTTTACCTACACATACAGATAATTTTAGTCACACATACAGGTGGGGTTACATTAACATAGGTAAACTTTGCTCACACATATAGGTTCCTTTACTCACACATACAAATGTGTTATCTGAAAATATAGTAAATTTTATCTACAAATATTGATGCTTTTACCACGCATATGAAATGTCAACCAATATATGTATGAAATTTACCCACATATTGTGAAGTTTTTACCCACGCATTCTGTACCTTTTACACACACATTATGAAGTTTTTATCCACACATTCTGTAACTTTTACCCACACGTTATATTCATTTTACCCACACAAATGACCAAAGTTTTATCTACACATAAAAAATGGCATGCCATCTCACATGCCACATCTATGCCATATTACATGCTACATAGTCATACACATCATACAAAATCTATCAATAGGGAAATTTCGTCACTATCCACGTCATCATCTATTTCATTGTCCATGTCATCATCACACAATCGGCAACTAAATTATCCACACATATTGTATATATTTACTAACGTATATATGTGTAGGTATAAGGTTTACCTTTACCTACACATAAAAATATGTGTGGACAAAAACATTTCTCCGCAGTACGATAGAGACACATGCTAACATTTATTTTATGTGTAGGTAAAGACATGTGTTGATGCATAATTATTTTTTAACCCACACATCATGTGTGTGGGTAAAAGCTTAATTTCTTGTAGTGTTCCTCTTGGTAATTTTGTCAACTCCCATGTGTCATTTTTCTACAATGCGTCAAGTTCCTTCTGCATGGCATTCACCCACTCCTTGTTTTCACTGGCTTGCTTATATGATAGTGGTTCCTGCATATTAGACAAGTTTGCCAGAAAAGACACATCTGCCATATCTAAATTTGATGAGATTTGAAAAAGAAAAGTTGTTGGGGTATATTTTGAAGAGTGTTTGTTATTTAAGCTTGAATCAGTAGCAATAGCTTGCAAGCCTTTATCAGGATCTATATTTGCTATATAGTCCTCCATTCATACAGGTGTGTTTTGTTCTTGTACTCCTTCTTTGGACCTCTGGCTATGCCTCTATTTGTACACTCACAGGGTTTGAAATTTTCTTTTCTATTCTAGTTTCTATGGTAACACTACCAGGAACTGTAATGTTCTGCTGATATTCAATTGGACTTTATTAGAGGCAATGGATTTGACTATCTGGTTCCTTTAATCCTAGATAGGGAAAAGATTTTTCATAAAAAATGATATCTCTGCTCACTTCTATTTTGTTTGTGTCTAGATTGTAGACTTTGTAAGCCTTCTGCCCTTGACTGAAACCAAGAAAAATACACATGTGTGCTCTTGGTTCAAATTTATCTTTATGAGATAGAGTATTAGTTATATAACACAGGCATCCAAAAGTCTTGAGGTTTGAGTATTCTTGTTTTTGGCTAAATAGGAGCTTAAACGAAGTAAACCAATTTAGAACTGGGGTAGGTAATCTGTTTATTATATAAGTGGCCATAAGAAGTGAAAATGACCAGAATTTGGGAGGTAAATTGGCTTGAAACATCAAGGATCTAGCTATTTGAAGGAGATGCCTATGTTTCCTTTCCACAATGCCATTTTGCTGTGGTGTGTACACACAGGTTCTTTGGTGAATAATGCCCAGTTCTTGAGAAGTGTCTAACATTCTAAACTGATAAATTTAGTTTCATTATCAGTCCTAATCATTTTAACCCTTCTTTCAAATTAAGTTCTTACTATAGTCAAGAAATCCTTTAATGTGAGCACAACTTGAGTTTTATGAGTGATAATAAATGTCCAAGTACTTCTACTAAAATCACCTACAATGGTGAGCATGTAGGATGTCCCAGTGATAGAACATTGTTTGTATGTTCTGGAAGCTGTGTGTTGATTTTTTTTGGCTTGTGGGAAACATGAGTCTATGTTGTTTAGCCTAATGGCACACTTCACACCCCTCTAAATTGGTCAAGTTAACTTTGGCTAAATTGGTATTCATGAAATGCAGGTGTTGCAAAACAGGAAATGAAGGATGGCCAAGTCTTTTGTGCTAGTTAGAAATTAAAGCATCAGATATTTCATTCATAAGGTTGAATTCATTGCACAAAATTTTGGAACACCTTGATAATCGACTACAACCTTGTGCCTTTCCAACCAAGAAACTAGAACTATCCAACACATATAGTTTCTCTATAAGCTTACCAACTGCTACTGTTTCTTCATTCTATAGGTCCTGCAATAAACAATAGTTGGGGTAAAAAGTCACTCTGATTTGTTGTGATTGGGCCAAGGTTGAAACAAATATCAAGTTATATTTAAAGGTTGGGACATGCAGGACCTCTCTCAAGCAAAGTGTTTTGTGTAATTTTACTATTCCAGTGTGTTTTACTTGTTTCATAGTGCCATCACGTAGAAACACAGGGGTACAACAATTGGTTGGCTTGGGATTATACATCAAATTTAAATCTAAGCACATGTGACTACTAGCTTCTGTGTCCAAAATCCAAGAGCCAGGTTTCATACAATCAAGCATAGCAAAATCAAAGTAATGAGACTTCATACCTACAAAATCCCTGACATGAGCAAAATTAACATGATTTGCTAGCATGTTTCCTTTAAGTATCTTTAATAGCTCTTATTGAACTATTGAAGTTATGTTTGACATTTGCATCCTATCTTTTGCATCAGTTACTGTGTACTCTCCATTTTACATCCAATGGGTTCTTAATATATTTGTTATCTGCTTGTTTCCACTAGAATTCTTTGTCTTTTGCTCTCTTAAGTTCGTGTACCAATCCATATTGCCATGTAATTTGAAGCAAGTATCTTGCCTGTGACCATCTATGTTACAATGTTCACAATGTTGATATTCTTTTCCAAATCGTCTACCTCTGCCTCTTCCAACTCTAGCTGATCTTCCTCTTCGAAAGCCTCTACCTCCTATTTCTATTTTTACTGCTTGTCTCTTCATATACATTGCTAGGTTTTCAATTTTTTTTGGAAACAAAGTGTGCACATCTCTCTGCTTCTCAACACTCAAAACCATAGAGTATGCCTTTTTAACAGATGGCAATCGATCCGTAACTAGAATCTGATTCCTAACATGATCATAGGTCTTATTTAACCCCATCAGAAATTGCATCAATCTGTTAAAAGAGGTCAGCTTAGACATCTCTTTTGCTGCTACACATGTGCATAATGGCATGGGCATTCAAGAGGCAAATTCATCCCAAAGTTTCTTTAATCTCGTGTAGTACTTTTTTACCTTTTGATTGCTCTGTGTTATGCTACTAATTTCTCTTTAAATTTGATACAACAAAGGCCCATTACACTCTCAATATCTCTCTTGCAATTCATCCCACAATTCCTTCGCTAAAGCTATATAGATAAATGCTTCTACTATTTCTTTCGAAATTGAGTTGAGAATCGGAGACCTTACCATGCAATCCACTCTTTCCCACTGCTCTGCTTTGGATGAAGCTACAGGTGGCCTCTCGCATGTACCAGTGATAAATCCTAGCTTTAGTTTTGCTCCTAAAGCCATTTTGATAGCTCTACTCCAGCTGAGATAATTCCTACCTATCAGGGATGAAGTAACCAAGACCATTCCTGGATGATCTCAGATTTGAAGATAAAAAGGGTCTTCGTTACACTGAGCAAATGAATTCTTTGTATCAATAATTTCAGTTGCCATTTTGTTTTGTAGAGAAGAAAAGGTTTAAGCTTCTTTCCACTCTGATACCATGAAAAATTAAAGAACAATAAAATTGGAGAAAATTTCTTTTGTATTCTCAAAGAAAAAAATGGTACATCAGTTAGCTTATATTCACGCTACAACCGAATCTAAATCTGACAAGTGTCTAAAAATAAAAAAAATCCTAACAACTACTCATTATCTAAAATTGCTTGGGGAATACACAAAATTAGTTATGCCTAGTTTTCCTTTTTCATGTGACTTTAGATGGATCTTCATGGGCCTTATACAATTGTGAGGGCTTCTTCTGCATCTTGAGCTGCTCCAGTAGCTCATGAGTTGCTCTACTAGCTTAAGCAAGTTGAGCTCGGGCTTACTGGCTTTGACTCCAACCTTGATTCTTCCTGCTTTATACTTCTACACTTACTAATTGTGCCCTTTTCATTCTCTTTTCGTTTTCATCTTCGTAGGCCAACCTCTCTCTCTCTCTCTCTCTCTTTTTGTTTTGATGGGCTGCCGTGTTAGAGCGATTAGTTCAAGATTATCGAGATGTGCTTCGAAATAGACATATATTTACAATTTATGTATTTCTAAACTAAGTAATGTGAATAAATTGCACATATTGTTGTCAAAAAAATAAAAGTATATATTATCTATTACTAAATGCGTTATAGCTTTAAAATTTTGTCTAGAAACCAAATCAGTCAACTGCTAATATTTTTATGTTAAGGGCAAAGCAAATTGATTAATGTAAATCAGCTCCAAAAATGAGTCGATATTTTTACATATAAAGAGATTAAGATATAATTATGAAATTTACCGTGTGCTGCTTTTCCATATTCTTAAAAAGAAAATAATTGTTCTTTTTTTTGGTTCAAGGTATATTTAGAACTTATTACGGAAAAAGTAGAAAAAGAAAAGATATGAGAGACTTTCATGATTACTTGACTAATATTCTTATCCGGTAGATTAGATCTTGAAACAATTTTATATAATTAGACGCTTTTGTCTATGCTGGATTGGCTACTAATGAAGTCCATAAAGAAGTGAGATTAAAGGACATATGGAAGCTCAAAAAAAGAGAAAACTCACTCAATACATGATAACTATACATTTTTTTTTAAAATCAAACTCACACTATTATAAGTGGGGAAGCGGAATAGTGCTTGGCAGATTCAAACATTCGACCTCTAAAGTGGAGTCGTAGAACCCTAATCGTCTTTATTCGTTCCCATAACTATACATGTTAACATACTAATGTTCTTCTGCTGTTAAAATCACAAGTTTTACCCTTTATTGCAGGCGCCTATACAAAAGGCTACTGAACATTTGCAGACATTGACGTGATAACAGCATAACGCTCATACACCAGGGGCAAAAAGATCATATACCAACATCTTTTTGTGTTGCCCTCAAAAAAAAAAAAAAAAGCTTTTTGTGTCTTTATATGTGAATAATTTTATGGATGTAGAAACTGCAATATGAATAAGCTTATTTATGCAGTCCATTGTGGAATTTGATTTTACTAATTTTGTTTCTTTAAATTCACATGTTATTTATCTATTTTTATGCCGCCGCCTCCTCCTAACAAACCCCGATCAGCACAAGCGTTAACCAATATGGAACAAGTGTCTGAAAGACGCAAACTTTAAGCATCCCATTATAGTAAAAAGCTAACGCCTTTTCTGGGTCATTGGATCTCACATAATCCATAATTATAATAGCATTATACAAAAATGCGTCTACGTATCCAAGATTATCAAAGGTTTTAATTAATGAAAAAATTATAATTCTGGTACTAAATATTTACAGTATTGATAATTTTGGTTCTTAAAATTTAGACAAAAGCAAATCTTTTATCAAAGGCTTTAACAGTATCAGGGAGTATAGTAGGCCTGTCAATCGGGCCGTATGAGCCGGGCTTTAACAAGTTCAGGCTCAGCTCACATAATAAATCGGGTTGTGAGTTTCGGGCTATGAGTTTCGGGTTTATAAATGTAAAGCTCAGGCTCAGCTCACAAAATATTCGGGTTGTGAGCTTAAGCTCACGAGCCTAAACCTATTGAGATACTTCTACAATTCAACAGCTCCAACACAATACAAAACTACAAGTTTTCCTTTAATTTTGTTCCCAATAATAAAAAATAATATGTCATTAATTGTACAAATTTCAGTTACTTTGCACATAATCAGTAACTACTCATTTGATTGAAACTCTTGAGAGACAATTACTTACAATGAGATCATAATAATTCCATTGTAAGCATTAGAATTATATTAGAATTATAGTTCCTTACTTTTGTTAAGCATCTACTTTTAGTACACAACAACCACATAATAGATGTATGAAAAATCTTAAAAGCAAGAACTTCTCATACTCTAACCGATTGCACAAGCCCCAAGTAGACTAGTTGCAACATTCAACGCAAATCTAGTTAATTGAAGTGTGTACTTGGCGAATTATGTTGAGCAATCCTCAAATTTAGGGAGGAAGAAGTTGATGAAGTTGTTTGAGAGGGGAGGAAAATTTACGAATTTGAGTGGTGATGGGGTTGTTTGAGGAGGGAGAGAGGAAAATTAGAAATTTGGCCGGCGATAGAGTTGTTTGATGAGAGAGAAAATATTAGGGATTTAGTTAATATATTATATATAATTTTATATTATATATGTGTGTGTCTAATTTTATATTTGAGTTATTATATATATACATGTATGTATATATATATATATATATATTAGGAGATATATTAAGGATTTAGTTAATATATTATACATAATTTCATATTATATATATGTGTGTGTATGTAATTTATATTTAGGTTTTATATATATATATATATATATGTTTTATGAGCCAGGCCTTATACGGGCTGAGCCTATTGAGGCCCAAGCTCGGCTCAAAAAATTTCGAGCCTAATATTTAGGCCCAAGCTCAGCTCGGTCCAATCAAGAAGTTAGGCTCACGGGCTTTTTTGCGGGCCGAACGGGCCAGGCTCGGGCTGGCCCGGCCCCATTGACAGTCCTAGAGTATAGACTCTGAAGAACACACTTTTATGTTCTTTTTTTATTCTTTAGGCCCATTCTTTTAGGTAGGCAAATGTAAGGATTTTGATTGGACCTTTTGACCCAGAGTTTGCAAAATGGAGCTCGGCCCAAATTAAAAATATCAGAACACACTTGTCTGAGTTGTGGCACAATTATAAGGCTCAAGTACGGACTGTTTGTTTAAATGGGTTCCTGTTCGACTTTAGGCCAGCCCATTTATTTAAAGTTACCATTTCATCAATAATATTTATCAAAATATGTTCTCGTAACATAAATGAGGCAAGTAAAATTAATACGAAAATAAATTTTTACCCGTAAAACATTTTAAAAGATTTTTGTGGTAACATGAAATTGTTGTCTAAAAGTGCGCAACTTACCTATAGTGTTTCATTAACTTTAAAAATTTAAATGCAGTGAATTTGTATAGTTATATTCACTTGCATTAGATGGGCTTGGCGTTAATCAGAATATCCAAACTCAGGATAGGATGGTTCTATTAACAGCCCTAGGCTTTGGATGCTCTGATAGGTCAGCTAATAACCATATATTCTCAAAATTTTTGGTCATTTTTAATTGACTAATTTGGGGAGAAGTTCTGTGCAATTGTCAAAGGTAATAGAAATGAAAAAATCGTGCAAAATAACATGAATAAATGAAGATGAATGAGATCTAGGTTTACATGTGGAATAGTTCTATGAATGTGGAACAATCGACTTAAACTTTGACAGACAAAATTTATAATCGTATAAATAATAATTCAATAAATCATAACGAAGAATATATAAATAATCTAGTAAATTATAATGAAACATGCGATTTAAGAATAAGAAGAGTGCTTATTTTCTCCTTCACTCCTTTTTTTTTTTTTTTTTGGTTTTGCATTGCTTCCATTACCTTCGACTTCAACCAATAGAAAATACTAATTAAACTAGCTATGATCTCGTGCAATGCATGGGCTGTGCTTGTCTCTTAAGAAATGGTTATTCGAGAATAATTTTACAAGTTCTTAAATAAGTTAATATTTACCTACATAATTTAAAATTTTTTAGACTAAAATTTTTAAGTAAATTTAAACAGGATATTGATTTAAACATATGGAACAGTTTTTAAAAATATTAACAAATGGTTAAACAACTTATACCATCTAATAAACACGTACCCCCCGTACAAATGCTATGGAAAATACTTAATAGGCAAATTTTAGCCCTTAAATTATTATAATCATACATAACTGTGAGATAGAATTAAAGTACATAATTGAAGGGATGAGAGAGGATAGTTGGAAGAGAAAAGGAAATATAAACAATAGAAGATGCCAATCTATTTGATTAATGAAGAAATAGTAGTTGAAAATTTTGGCAAATTTGTGTGTGTGTAATACATGTTAAAAGTAGGTTAGGTAAGAAAAATTGGAAAGGTAACGGTAATTCACTAGGGGTGAGTAAATTAGATAAATATTGAATTACCGACCGAATTCAAATTCAAATTAGTAAATCGAATTCCATAATTCAGTCGATACTTAAAAAATTTTGAGAAAAATGAAATCAAATTCGATTAGTATTTGGAAATGCCATTTTCAAGCTATAATATCGATTTTGAATTCAATTCAGTAATTCGAATTAACTTAATATTTAAAATATTGTGAATTGAAAAAACAACACCTCCTAAACAAACTTTCAAATTAAAAGTTATTTTTCACTTTCATCTTTGCAAATTTATAGTTGAAAAAAATTGTTCAATCAACTTTTAAAGCTCATCAACCATGAATTTATTTGATAAGCTTTAAATACTTATCATAGAATAAGAGCCTTGCAAAAACTTGTGTTTGATTGATACTACAAAAATTTTGAAGATCCAATCATCTAAGAACTTGTTCAAAAAAAAAAAAAATACTATAGTCAACTAAAAAATAGACTTTTTCTTGATTTTTTTTTTTCGCAAAAGAGTTTTAACTTTTATGGCTCGTTTTTGGAGTTTTGGATAGGCCAAAAAAAGGAAAAGAAAAATATTTAAAGAAAAGAAAATGTGTTGTTTAAGAGTTTAGAGAAAAAAGAGAATGAATTTGGATATATATTTTCATTTCATAGTCTTTGGAAAGAATTAATAATTTGAAAAATTATTTAGGATGTGATATTTTTGTCAATTCGCAATATTTTAAAGGTTAAGTTAGAACTAGGGATAATGTAAGAAGAATTAAAGGTTAAGAGGTGAACTGCAACTTTGATTAAACGTTAGGGGGAATTTTTGAGATTAATCTTATATAAACACTACTACCCAACTTACTAAACACTAAAACCTAAATCATCCCTCCATCCTCCTAGCTGCTTTCGCTTATTAAATCTCTAAAACTAAAACCCAAATCACCTTTCCATCCTCCCAAATCTCCCTCTACTCCTCTGTCCTCCTCCTCCTTCTACACTAGTTCTCCTCTTTTTTTGGGTGAAGTGCACCAGAGACCATCGAATTTTTGCTCATTTTCAAATCACCCACCAAACTAACTTTTTGCCTCAATCAGATCATCAAACTTTCTAATTGTCCTAATCAACCCATTCTATTCATTTTTTGGTTGAATTTGATGGAAACTAGGGACAAAATGAACTTTTCACGTCGAGTCTTCCCTTTTTATGACAAAGTCTAATAAAAAATCGTTAAATCACAAATTCACTCCAAAATAACCCTTAAACATTAAAATTTTGAAATTTGATTGCTAATTATAGCCAAATCGAAGCCAAAGTATAAATCTTGGCTAATTTCTGGGTGAAAATCAAAAACTTTTGAGAATATAGCATGGGTGATCTGAGAAAAAAAAAAGACAAAAAAAAATTCTTATCTCATCAAGGTCACAAACACCATATCTTCTCCCTGGATACCAAAGTGTCCAAGAGGTCTTTGATTGTGAGGTTTAGGTACTATCAAAATTAGGCAAAATTCATACAAACAAGTAATAAAATTTATAACCTAAGACCCCTTTTCAGAAGTGCATAGGTCAATTGTAGTAGGAGAAGTATTAAGGTTGATCTTACGAGAAAACATGAATTGACAAATACCAAAGCTAATTACTTTCCTTATTATCTAGACAATTTATCAAATAGTTGAAAGGCTAAATGGAAAACTCAATATCTTGTAGTAGAACAAATGGAGAAAATCACAATCACAAGTTGAGTTAGGGGTTAGAATGCACTAACTGGTCACAAAATATGCAAGAACAATATTATGCTTGCTTATAACATCTAGTCTTACTTAGGAATCCATAGCAATCAAGACTTGCTCTCGCAATGAATTAGATTATTACTTCAAAATCTCATTCTCGTAATAATTCAAATGAAACAAGTAACAAGTATTTCCTATTCTCAAAGTGAAACTACTTATTGTTAGTTCATTCTTTTAGCCAAAAGCAAGAACAAAATATGTCAAGTTTAATCATATTCAAAACATATCATTAGCTTCATTTTAACCTTTAACTTGTAATTAGTTCATATTAAAGATAAAAACATATGTAAGAACAAGAAGCATAAACTTATAACAAAGAATGAAAGTAGAGAGATAGAGTTAGAAATTCTCATTTCATAGGCTCAAATCTTCACTTTGTCCATTGAAGATAAATTGATACAAGTGAGATTCCTTCAAAGTTTCTGTACAAATATTGTTTTTCTTAAAAACTACAAAAAAAAAAAAACTAAACTACAACAACTACTTTAGGAGTGTTTCTCCTACCAAGCTTTGGTTTTCATCGAACCAAGCATACATAAATGAACTATAAAGGCATGTATTTATAGGAGAAACCCTAGCTCAAGTCATTGTCCAAGTTAAAGAAGATATGATGAAATTTGCTTCCAAATCTTGAAAAATCTTGCCTTAAACTTTGCAATATTCTTCCAGGGTAATCCAGAATTAGCTGGACATTGAATTTTGCCGCAAAAATTGTGTGAACAAGCTACAAATCGCAGTTAGCCGAAATCTACAAGTGAACTTGATCCGCAGGTAGGATCCACGGGTAAGCAACCAGCAAATTGGACTCGCGGATCATTTTCCCGTAACAATTTTGCCCTTTTCAAAATTTAGTTATTCCTTCCATGCCCTTGAGACCTTTTTCCACCATTTGAACCATAATTTGCTTAGTAGAATTGATGAAGAAAATTATTCCAGAAATTTCCAAACTTAAGTGATAAAAATGTGCCATCTTGAATCAACTTTAATTTTGATAGTCCTTGTGCTCCAATTGATCCAAAATTTATTTAGTCATCATTTTCTTGCAAAATCAAATGAACTTGGCCATTAATTTGTTCAAAATAATAATTCTGTCTCAAAACCCTAATTTTCAGACTAAAAACCCTAATTTTAAAGCATTCCTTGATTTGATGAAAAATAATTAAATTGAGCCTTTTTTATATAAAAAAACACACTAAAATCATATATAAAATACTATATTAAGATAGGTAAAATTATTACTTATCAGTCTTTATTGTATATGCAACTCCACAGTGATAGTTTACAAGAATTGAAAGTTACCTTCTTAACATTCCAAAATTTGTGAAAGAAATTTTAGGGTTTATAAAAATTTAGTCAAGTAAGATTTGGGAATCAATTGTATAAAGAAACAAGGCTTAGCATGTAAAAGTCAATTTTGTCCTAGGTAATTATGTGTGCAATGCACGCGCCATACTTTCTGTCAAATTTAATGGATAAATTGATGGAATGGGCTGACAGGTATTGAATCTGTATAATAATAAAATCCTACGCCATAAAATATAAATTTTGTATATAGCAGTAAGCAGGGTCGTCTCCACAGGAATTGGGAAAAATTCGTTCCTTTTAAAATAAAAATGATGGGGGGAATTTGTTTTGCAAAATTAAAAATGAAATAATCAACTAATTATAGCAAAAGAAATTAAGAGAAATAAAGGAGAATTAAATCAATAATAACGAAGCTCTAGTCAAAGGTACACTTTTCGGACATGGTTCACACAATTGATCATGGATGCAAAAAATAGTTCAGTTATTCATTAATAGATTGGTTATAGCATATAGCCAATTCTTCCTTACCTTATCGATAGCCAATGTATGATCGTTGCCTATTTTCCTAACCAAGAAATAACCCTAGGTATGACCATAGGATTTAATTTCTTAATTGCATTGAAAACTAGAAAAGCCCAAATCCTAATCAATAAACACCCTACGAGGGTTTATTTAAATTAGATCATATGTTCCCCTAACATGAAATTGATCATGCTAGTTACCACAAGAATTAATCAATCAAACAATTACGAATTCAATTGATTAATATGGCTGTAGATTATTAAGTTAATTCGAATGTCAGACCCTTGACATTCAAAGAACAAAATAATCATAAAAGAATTAAACCAAAGAACATACGAATGCCAATGAATAAAAAAAACAACTGAAAATTAATTAAATCTCACACATGTTTGGAACGAAGTCAAATTGACCCTTGACTAAAAAGAGTAGTTTAGTTACAATCCATGGAAGAAAATTACATAAGATGAAAAGAGAGAAATTCTAGAGAGAGACAAGAGAAGAATTGACTGCTTAATTTTTCTTATGCAGCAGCGTTAGTTCCTCTAAAAACCAAATCACGTCACTTTTCTTCTTCCCAAAAGTAACGTTCCAATCCCCTAATTTCCTTCCATAATTTTAGCTACCTAATAGTTTCCAAATTCTCCCTTTAGAAGAGATGTCCTAAGAAGAAGGAAACAAATAAAGAAATAAATTCCTAACGCAAATAAACTACTTCGGGGAATTGTAGTTCACAACTTTGACTCAAATTTAAAAGGTCTTCCACGGTGTAGTGCAGAAATTTCTGGGCTGTCTGTCTTCGACGTGAGAGTTAGGCAGGCCCGTGCCAACTTCGCAGAGGATTTTTTTGGAAAGTATTTTAACTTTCTTTTATTTCCTTCTTTATATATATATACCTGCAATTAACATCAATTTTACCAAATATGAGTAGAATCCATCAATTAGCACAATATTTGGTAATAATAAAAAGGAAATAAACATAAATCAATCCACTGATTTGCACCCTATCATGGGCTGATTGGAGCACTTAGAAAATTCGATGGTTTGATTGATGCAAAAATTAGTTTGATAAGTAATTTGAAAATAAGTAAAAGTTCAATGGCATCTGGTGCACTTTACCCCTTTCTATTTTTTTTTATTTTTGAATTTTTTTTTTGGTCGTTAAGAGCACATCTAGATTTCACCATATACAAATGTAAGCATTTAGTCAATTTTTGAAAGTGAAATTGCTTAAGGAATTGAAGGCTAGTAATGTTTTGTTCTCTTTTTATAGCCTTTTTAGGTAGGTAGAGATGCTGAATCCTACAAGATTGGAGCAACCCATACCACTCTTTTGTAGCTAATTAGATGACAGCACCAAAGATAAAAATTATTTATCCTAAATTGAGAACCATTTTTGCCTTAATCTTATATTCACTTGACATTTTACTTCATATTTACATGTGTCGATTCTTTTCTCTTTTCCTATTTGAGAGCTGGTTGGATGGAATGGTGGTATAATTGCCATTGTAATTACCAAGAATAATTGTATTTTAATCCTTTAAGCCTACAAAAAATGTATAAGACATTCCTAGTTTATCATCTGGAATTGGGAGCTCTGAATCCTCTCATGATAAAAATAGCGAGTGTTAGAGTAGAAGAATTGGAAAAGTGAATGAAACCGTTTTTTTTTCTTTTTTTTTCTTGTCAAATACTGAATTTAAATACCAATTACCGATTTGAATTCGAAACTGAATTCTGATAGGTATTTACTGAATTCAAAATCGAATCCGGTCGAAACATTTTTAAGATGAACCTGAATTGACTAATTTTAAAGTATCGAGTTATCGATTTACCAACCAAATCTCACGTAATAACTAAAATTTAAGATAAATTTAGCATAAATACTCAAACCATTTAAATCATGATGTTAATTACTATAGCCATGGGGATTCCAAATTTTTATTTGAAGATTATATCAGATTTAGTTCACAATTTTACTCTTGCAATTATGATTCATATATCATTATATAGTTATGTTATGAAGCTCATGGCAACAAGCAGAAGGAACAACAAGCACAAGTCAGAAACTAATCGGCAAAGCAAGAATAAATCAACAGGAAACCAAGTCAGCAATTCTGTTAAAGAAAATGGAGAGAAAAGGACTTAGAAAAGCAGTTAGCAATTGTTAATTAGGAATCAATAACAATTAGCTCGAGTGAGCAAGTTGTAATCGATTAAATAAGAAGAAAAAAGGATGATGAGCATTGTATTGAGTGTATTGTAAACATTCCTTTTCTCAATAAAATCTTTCTCCTTATTTCTCGAATTCCTATCTCCATCTCTCCTATCTCTTTTTTCATTTCTCATTTCTCATTCTTTCTGCTTTTGCCGCTTAAATTCATTGCTCATTTCATTTCAATAATTTCAGTCCATAACAAATTGTTATCAGAGCTAGTGGTTCTTGGACCATGGATGCATAGTTCAATAAATTATAATGGTAAAAAGTACCACATATAGGAAAATTGAAGAATAGTTAAAGAAGCAAGGGGTCTCGATTCAAGAAATTCTTGATTCTGTCAATGAGGATGGAAGGATGATAGAGGATAAGATAAAGCAAGATTCAAGAACATATCATCCCCCTAAAAAGAGTGATAGTGTGAGTAAGATTCCTGAACATCAGTTCAAGAAAATCACTCTTGAGGAATTATAGTATAAGGGATCCCACAATCTTTGCTTTAAATGTGAAGAGAAATTCAATCTTGGCAATAGCTACATGCAAAAATGTGTTCAAATGTTGTTCATAGAAGAAAATAAAGAGCAAGGAGAAGAAAATGGGGAGAGATAATAGAGTATAAAGAGACTCCTGCTGACCAGGATGTACGGTTCATTGTATATGCAATCACTGGTAAACTAATCCAAAACACTATCAAACTAATTGGATGGTGGAATGAAGTAAAGATATATGTATTGGTAGATGGAGAAAGCACCCAGAGCTTCCTAAAACTTGCCATAGCAACTCAATTTACTGAGCTAGTGCAAAATCTAAACCCTTTTTGAATAAAGGTTGCTAATAGGGCCTTACTAAGTTGAAGGAGTTGGATACAAACAGGAAGTAGCAAATGCAAGGCCATCATTTTTTCCACAATGTATATATTCTGGAATTGGGCCCTTATGATCTCATAATTGTAGTTGACTAGATGAAGGGTTATAGCCTTGTAACCTTTGATTGGAAAAATACACAATTCAGATTTGACAAGCAAGATGAGAGAGTTTGTTTGAATGGCAAAGCACAAATAGCTTCGATACTATTGAAGATGGGCATCAACAAAAAGGGAAAAGAAAGGGATTAGACTAGAATATTGTGCTACAATCTTGCACATTTCAACTCTCTAACACTTAGGTAACTACTAAAATTCCTAGTACTATTCAAAGTTTGCTTGATAAATATCATAATGTAACCTTGCCAACATCAAGAGACCTAAACCACCAAGTTCCCTTAAAAGCTGATGTTGCACCTTTTAAACTGGGTCCTTATAGATATCCACATTTACAAAAGAATGTGATTGAAAGACAAGTAAACGAAATGCTGTAGGAAGACATAACACAACCTAGCCATAGCCATTTTGCCTCTCTTATCTTATTGGTTAAATAGAAGGATGGCAGCTAGAGATTTTGCATAGATTGTGGACAATTAAATGACCTCATAGTAAAGGAAAAATTTTCCCTTCCAATCATAGAATATTTTTTTCAAAAATTTCCCCTTCCAATCATAGAAGAATTTTTTCTAAAATAGATCTCAAGTCTAATTACCACCAGACTAGGATGCATCTTGATGACATACACGAGACAACATTTAAAACACATATAGGATTGTATAAATTTTTAGTGATGCTATTTGGCCTCACTAATGCTCCAACAACTTTCCTAACCCTTATGAACTCTATATTTGTTCCATTTCTAAGACAATTTGTTCTAGAATTTTTTTATGACATGTTAATATACAACACCGGCCTTAATTGTCGCCTACAACAGCTAAATATGTGGTTCAAACACTTAGACAACACTCCCTACTAGCCAAGCTCTCCAAATACACGTTTGGTAAGACTCAAGTAGAGTATTCAAGGCCTGTGGCTACAGGTTAAGGAGTGTGTGCTGATCCAGCTAAGATAGAAGCCATAGTGACATGTCTTGTCCTTAGATCTGTCAAGGAATTAAGAGAATTCTTGGAACTTACTTATTGTTATAGGAGGTTTGTTAAGAATTATGGATTGATTGCTAAACACTCACTGAATTATTGAAGCAAGATGTTTTTAAGTGGATTCAGGAAGTTGAGGAAGCTTTTATACATCTTAAATAACTCATGAATTTTACACCTATATTGGTCTTACCTAACTTCATTAAACCCATTGTTTTGGAGATTTGTGCTAGCCATAAGGTTATTAAAGCAATCTTCATTCAACTGGGTAGACCTGTAGCCTTTATAAGCCGAGCATATGTTTACAATCCCTAAACATATGGTCAAATAGAAAGGGTAAATTGGTGCATTGAGACCTAGTTGAGGTGTATATGTTTTGAGAAATCACACAAATAAAAGAACAAGCTATCAGTAGCTGAATGGTGGTAAACTCTTCTTTTGAAAATGTCCCTATTTCAAGCCCTATATGGGTATTCACCTCCCCAACTAGTAATTCCTGAAACAGCCAGTAAGATGGTAGCCACAGATAATTGGATGGAAGAAAAAAAAGGAATGGAACAAGTTCTGAAAACCAATCAAGAGAAAGCCCAAAATTGAATACAGTAGAATGCTAATAGATTGAGGAGTGATAGGCGATTTGAAGTAGGAGACCATGTATACCTCAAGCTTCAACCATACAGATAGTCAATAGTACTTGTTAGAAAGAACTTGAAGTTGGCTTCCAAATACTATGGTTCTTACAAGGTAATTCAAAAGAATGAAGTAGCAGCCTATAAATTGAAGCTTCCTACAGGATCCTTAATACAACATGTTTTTCCTGTCTCACTACTTAATAAATCAACTAAAGAAGCTTCCACACAACCTATCTTGCCATAGCTCACATAGGAGGGACTGTTCAAGATTGCACCAAGCTCTAGACCACATAAGCATTAAGAGTCATAACCCAAAAATACAGTAGTTCTCAGTCTAATGGATCAACCTGTTCCCAGAAGACTCCACTTGGGAAGATTTAACAACATTGCAATCACAATTCCTTGACTTCAATCCTAGATACTAGGGTTGTTTAAAAAGAAGGGTATTATTGTGAAGCTTAAGGCAACAAGCAAAAGGAACAGCAAGGACAAGTCAGCAACTAGTCAGCAGGAAACCAAGTCAGTAAGTCTGTTAAATAAAATGGCAGTAAAAGGAGCTAAAGAACTAGTTAGCAATTGTAAATTAGGAATCAATAACAGTTAACTCGATTAAGCAAGTTGTGACCGATTAAATAAGAAGAAAAAAGAATGATGAGCATTGTATTGAGCGTATTATAAACTGATTCCTTCTCTCAATAAGATCCTTCTCATTCTCTCTCTTATCCCTATCTCCATCTTTCCAGTTTCTCTTTTCATTTCTTCTTTCTCATTCTTCCAGATTCATTTCATTTCAATAAATTTAGTCCATAAGAAGTTATAAATGAATAAATTAACGACATAAAATTTATTACCTCTTAGTCTAGCAAAAGATGTATGAACTAATTCATTACTAATTTTTTAAATAAATTTGTATAATATAAACCCACGTAAGGAGTAAATACTTTAGAATATTATACAGTCTCAATATAGTATGGTATTATTGAGAAGGTTGTAACTAACAATATTAGTGACTCTGTTTGGATACCATTATTACCATTATTTAGAAACATTTTCCAACTTCTGCTTGGTTTGGGCAAAATTTTTTTGCACAACGTAAAAAAAAAAAAAAATCATTTTCTACTGCTCTTTGACCAATTTTTTGTCTAATTTTTCCTGCCAAATATTTTCTTTTTAAATTTCAAAACCCTTCTCCCTTTCTGATCTTGCTTCTCCCACTTGTTTTCTTTTTAAATTTCAATATCCTTATTCTCCTTCTCTCTAACCTTTCTTTTCCGCGTCTCTAACCCAATACCGCCTAGCACCTTAAACCCAAAAATGACCTCAAGTTGTGATTCAACCTACTACATGATCAATTTACACTTTTCCATACACCAAATTATCATCTAAACTATCAAAAGAGAGGCATTTGCCAACAGAATAAAAAACCTAGTTTCTAAATTTCTTGCCCTAACTGACTATTTGTCAAAGAAATTAGTCATCGATGGTGTGATTATTATGGACACTTATCTAGTGACAAGTGTCTAATAACTAGTGCTCATTTTCATTGTCAACTTTCAAATTTCTCATTGTCTCGATGCTTGTGATTTAATAAGCATCTACCACCTAGTGCTTATTTCACAAAAGTTACTATTAGTGAAGCACGTCTTATTCGTCGTGATTTTTTCAATTTTTTTGAACACATTTTGAATAAAAAATACTGAATTTTGTGAATAATTGTATTAAAAATTCGAACAAGTTGTTACAAAATTTTTAAAAAATCCAAACGCTCTTTTAGAATATAATTCACTATACAAATAGGTTTTCTAAAAAATTTTCACAATTCAAATACTTTTTCACATTTTCAAAATTTCATAAGAAAGCCTCCGAATAGTTGTTCTGAATAATTCTTTAAACAATGCATGTCTAAACGGAGCTACACGCTTCATTGATCGGAACGACCAGAAAATAAGCAAGGAAATACATAACGAAGCTCTAAAATTTCTAACCATTCCAAATAATATATTATAAGATGCTTCAGGGACTTTTTGAGGTGCCGATTTTGGAAGACGAACCATTCCAGTTAATATATTACCAAAGGCACACGTGGCCTTCTTGTTTCACATATTTCTCCAAAGGTTTGTCATAATTTCACCTACCTCCTTTCAAATTTTAAAAATTATACTTACATCCCCTGTATTTATATTCGTATAATAAAACAAGTCCATTTTGATAATATCATAAAAAAAAAAAAAAACCAACCAAACACCTTAAAATATCCTTAATTGGTTCTAAAAAAAGAAAAATGTATATTAAAAATTAATTAATTAGTCATAAAAATGTCAAAATGACTAATATTGTTATATCAAATTCTCTATCTTCACCAAATACTATTCATTAAAACTCAGTTACCTGACTAATTTAAATAAATTTAATTTATCAATTAAAATTTTATAAACAAATATATTAATAAGAAAGAGATGACTAATTAAAAGTAATTAAGAATATTTTACCATGTTTGGTTATTGTTTTTGGAGTTACAATATCAAAATGAACTTGTTTTGTTATACAAAATATAAATACAACGGTTAATTTTTAAAATTTAAAGACAAGTTGATATAATTATGATAAACCTTAAGTGAGGTATGCGAAATTAGGCCCAGAAAGTATAACATGGTCAAGATCAGCAAACCGCTGTCACATCGAGACTGCCAAGATCATGACAAATATATTGAGGGATGATTGCCTTTGACTTCTTGTTCGTAACATGTATCTGTCAGGGTGTTGTTATTAGTATGTGCCGGAAAAATTCGAATGAAAAATGGTGTAAGCAAAACTGAAATTTAAAAATGATTTCAATATAAAATTGTAAGACCCTGTTCAACATTAAAATAAGTGACATGTATTAATATATAAGTTAAGTTTAAAAATTTACATCTAACTCGTGATATCTATTTTGAGTTAATAAGGAATGAACCCAAATAATTAGTTTTATCTGCTAAAACTCTGGTAGTAGTTTGTGCCTACGGCCCAGAGCGTGACAAAAAAAAAAAAAAAACCCACATATCTTTTTGCTTGATCTATATAAAACATTATAGATTTTTGCTTGATCTTTTTTAAGCTAAAGTAACTAGTATTTCCCACCTGATCCAGGGTTTCACTGTTTAAGAAGGTGAATAACTTGTTGGCAAGTTGGATTTTGTTTTATCTATATGAAAAAATTATAGATTTTTGCTTGATGTTTTAAAACGAAAATAACTAGTATTTCCCACCTGATCCTGGTTTTCACTGTTTAAGAGGGTGAAGAACTTGTTGGCAAGTTTTAGTTAGGTGAACAAATTTATTCATCATAAACATGGAAATTACATCGAAGTTCCAGTTTCCTTTTAACCAATTATTGTAACAGCTAAAAAGGAGAATTCCTCTTGCTAGTATTTGAAAACCAAGAAGATGATTGGGTACAACTAATCCTTTGATGCGCAAAAGCACTATCCAAATATTTACTTTTTTTAACCGTCTGCATGAACTTTTAGTAGCATCATTCCTTGTACTGTTTAGACCTCGGCTGCTGAATATTCCTCAGGGTGACAGTTCTTGGGGCCTATTCTCTACTTGATTTTAGTTTCTGATTTTTAAAAAATCTATTTTGTAATATTCTCCATTACTTTTTTTTACCATGTTTTTTTTATTTTTTTTAAATTAAAATCAGGAGCAACTAATTTTTAGTTTTTTAAAAATCAGAAACTATTAAGAACAAACCTTTATAGTTCTTGGATCCAGGCCAACTTGTTTAGATGATGAATTCAATTGGTTAATTAGAAAATCCAACAAATATATAATCACAAGTTTAACCTCCTTTGTCATATTCCATACGTTCCAAGCTGAAAATATTCAAAATATTGAAAGCATGGGAGGTCATCGAAAGTAATGACCGTGGACTTTGCGGCAATTGCAGTGAAGCAATTCAACATTTGTTCTTCTCTTGTGTTGTGTCTCTTATGAGGCATGGAAAACAGTGATGGGACTGTGTGCTTTATACAGATGATCACGCCCACGGAGTTTTATTGACTACATAAGAAGACTTGCATTGGCTGCTACCATTTTTTATTTATGGAGAGCTAGAAATATGAGTATTTTCCAGAAGGTTGTGAAATCGAAAGAACATATTATTCAGAGAATTGTAAAGGATGTATGCGCTGCAGGAGGGAAGAAAAAACATGTACTAAGGAATGGGAGCTTAGCATTTTTTGGGGTTTTGATCAAACCATATTCTTATGATGTAATAGGAAAAAGAAAGAAGTTAGTTAGGAGTATAGCTGCTAAAACTAAAGTTAGTCTCAGAATTTTCACTTACAATCTACAATCTACAGATCTCTTTTCATTTTTTTTTTTTTAAACCATCAGTTTACACTTCTAGCTACGGACTAACTCAATCTATTGCTTACATGCTTCCCTCCTAAAAAGAGATTTGTAGATTGTAAGTGAAAATTCTGAGGCAAATACTCTACAAAAATAAACTTATTCCTACAAGGAACAATTTCATAATGATAAGAATATTCCTGATATCCATATACAATAGATCAGTTTCAGTAGTATTATTCCTTGTAATGTGCAGAGTGTCGAATAAGTACCAAAAATTTTGTGCTTAACCCAGCAGCTCCATATAAGGTCAATTTATTCTTTCTCAATTTTGGTCTTGAAAACTAACGTGTATTTTGTAGGAAAAGTTAAAAAAAAAAGTGAAGAACATGATTATGTGATTTATAATATTTAATGATGTGATTTAAAAGGTAAAACTATGATAATGTGCTTCGGTGGTAGTCTTTTAAAATATTTATTTTATCAGTTTGGATCCATTGAATACAATTTATTCTTTAATTTGATCAAATATTATATATTATAAATTTATAATGTTGTTTTCTTAATCTAATTTTCAAGAATACTGTTATTTTCATGATCATGATATATGCCACTTCTCAACTATCTAATACTATTATCATGAGCATAAAGTCCCAAGTTTATACAATAAAACAACATTTTAAAAAGGTTATATTTGGATTAAAAAATGTTTTTCAAAACATATTTTCAGAAAAATTTAAATATATATTTTTAACCAACTTTTATTTCACATACATGTCTATTCAAAAAACTATTCCGGAATAAAAGTTGTCGTCAATGGTTTTGATGACCATCTAAAAGATGAACCTCTTCCAGGAAATAAATGGTCATTTTGTAGGGTTCCAGGGTTCCTGCTGCTAGACATGAAGCTGATGAGAGGGCTCCTTACGTTCTCTTGACGGTCTCCATTGGTCCTAGCAGTATGCAGAAAGCCATTCAGAATGCCATGAGAGGATTGGAAGCTAGAACAAGAGAATGCTATTCAGAAGAATTCCCAAACATTGACAGTGAGAGTTTCACGACAATGATGCTACTTGATGGATGCTTCCAGATCGAGCTTTTCTGTCTGAATGAGAGAAGATTTCAGGTATTGCTAATAACAACTTAAAATTCTACAAATGAAAGACGAACGCAAGAGCATGTCATGCCCACGAATGTCACCGGGTGACAGACTTAAATTAAATCTTTTACTTTGCATTTCAAAATTCAGTTCGCAGTAAAGTTATCAAACATTTCAATAACCAATTACTCACAACTTCAATACAATTAGACGGAATACGTGTATGTTTCGTAGGAGAGTTGCGTGGTCTACAGGCACATATCTTCGTCTCAGTTCTTTCATAATATAAAATAGAGATTATTTGAGATGAGTTGCTACCTTTAGAATGTAAATTGTTTGATATAAAAAATTTAAAATATATGCAAAGCAAAAAATAGTGAATAAAAAAGTGTAGTACAGTGTGACATTAATCCCAAACGAAAATGAAATATACAAAGCACATATCTGTCCACTTTGTATTGTTTTTCTTTAGAGGAGAAACACTTACCACCTTAGCAGTACTTAAAATACAATACTAGTAAAATAAGTGCTTCCACGATTTGATTTAGAGAGAGAAAGAGAGAAATATCTTAATTTGATGAGTATTCTTGCCGTTGTCATTGTTAAGTCATGATTAGGGTTGTTCCTGAATCGAGCCACTTGCTGTTGTCATTGTGATTAGGGCTGTTAGCTCGTGAGCAGCTTGGTCAATAACTCAACTTGAATTCGAGTTGACCAAATTCTATTAGTACCAACCATTCTAACGAATCAAGTTTGAGTACTAATTTTTCAAATTCAAAGGCTTGTCGAGCATTAATTATTGAACTTGTAATTATTTAATAAATAAGTGTTCACGAATAAGTCCAAGAGCCTAAAAAAATGTGCTTGTCGAGTTGAGCTCAAGTTACAAAATTTTCAACTCCATCGAGTTTGAGTCGAGATCGAGCAGCACTTATGATTGTTGAGTTCAAACTCGAGCATGGCGCTATTTGAGCTTGACTCGGCTTGATTGCATCCATTCGTGATCCCAACTGACTTTGTAAAAAATTGAAGTTGCTTTCACTTTTTCAAGATTTAAATAAAAGTTTCTGAGGAAAGATTTATCGCATTGTCTGCAGGGGAAGCTTGCGGATGATCCTATCTTTGAAACCAATTGGATGCCCATCTATCTTGCTCGGGACATGCTACTGTTTGAAAATCAACTCCCCCTGTTCGTACTCGAGGAACTTCATGAATTGACGCGGCAGTCAAGTGATGAACAAGCTTCTCTCGATGAACTTGCGCTCCACTTCTTTGAACCACTTAGACCCGGGAAAGATGCGGTAGCAATTGGAGAATTTGCTAGACATGCGAACAAACCACATTTCCTAGCTTTATTTCATTCTAGTTTCTCACCGAGCACTGATTTTCACCCACCTGCTACGAAAATCAATAGGGTAAACAAATACAACAAATATGCCGGAAAATGCTGGTTTTACAATGCCAAATTACTGAAGAATTGCGGTGTGCAATTCATAAGGAATTCCGGTAATATCTTTGATATAGAGTTCAAGAATAAAGAGCATGCTTTTGAAATTCCTACATTATTCATTGATAAGAGCACGAGTTTAGTGTTGAGAAACTTAGTGGCATATGAGCAAAGTGATAGACGTGTTGCTCCATATTTCATGTCACTAGTAGTATTCTTCAGCAATCTCTTGCATGGCCCAATTGATGCTGGGGTTCTCATGCGGGCTGGTATTTTTCGACGTACTAACAACAATAGTACACAATTAGTGGATTTGTTCTGTAGTTTGGCCAAAAACCTCACTGGCTTCCACATGGATAATTGCTACCTTCAGGAGCTCATTGACGAGGTTAATATTTACACAAGTAGCAGACATGCCCGCCCCCATCGGAGCATTCACAAAAAACGTCAATGTTAAACTAAGATCCCTTGATATTATTGTGATTTTATTGACCTTCGTACTGTCATTTCTTACAATTCATGGGGGACAAACGAGTACAACAGGCATCCCTGCCCCGTGACCTACTCCAACTCCAACTCCAACTCCAACTCCAAATGCTGGATCCGCTTAATAGCTAAATTGCAGAGCTGCAATCATTGTGCCAATAACAATCCGCTTACTCCTTGTACCCTTTTCGTTCTCCTTTTGTTTTCTTTTATTTTCGTAGTCCCATCGCTTCTCTTCTTTTTTTTTTTTTGTTTTGATGGGCTGCCATTTGTGAGGTATTGGTTGAAGTTTATTGGAATAAACTTGTGCTTAGAATTTGCCATGTTCTTATAATTTTGTATATCTAAACCAACTAATGTGAAGAAATTGCACGTACTATTGTCAAAATATGACAGTCAATATTTTCCATTACCAAATGCATCACAGCTTTAGAATTTTACGGAGGAACCAAATCAATCAACAAACTACTAATATTGTTATGTTGTGGAACAGACCAAATTGATTGAAGTAAATCAGCTAAAATATGAAGATCATCATTTCCAGACATCAAGCGATTGCCAGAGAACCATAACTAGAAAAAACAGTGTGATGCTTTTTTATTTTAAAAAAGAAAATAATAATTGCTTCTTTTTTTTCGGTTTAAGGTTGTCTCTCAATTTTGTTGGGAGAAAAGAAGGAAAAAAGGGAGACTCAAGAGGCAAATAAAGAATCATGATTATTTTGACTAATATCTGAACTAGGATAAGGCAATTTTATGTAACTACAGGTTTTATGTTTTGTCATGCTGGATGGCTACTAAAAAGTCCATAAAGAACGGCTAATTTCTCAAAATAATGTTAAAAATCAAATTTATCCGGAAAATGGGTGGGATGGGTTTAGCTTTCTGGTTTTAGGGTTGCCGTTAACCTTGTTTTTGGCCACGTAAATTTTTTTTTTTTTTTTTTACAATGTTGCACTCTAGTCTCTGAGGGCTAGAGTGCAGGGCTAGAGTGCAAAAAGAGCAAGAATAAAATTATAATAGTAGTTGGCGGTGATACTTTTTAAAAATTTTTATGAAAAGTTAAAAAATATTTTTTAAATTTTCATTATTTTAAAAAAATTAAAAATAATTTTTTGATGAAATAGTGTCAAAACTTTTTAATGTAACAGTAGCAAAAGTTTAAAAAAATTTAAAATTTGTATTATTTTAAACAAAAGTAAATAAATAAATTTTTAATGTAATATAATGGCAAGGTTTTTAAAATTTTTTTACAAAAAGTTAAAATAAGATTTCTAAAAGTTTTATTGAATTAACAAATGTAAACAATATTTTTTAATGTAAGTGATAGTTTTTAAAAAAATTTTATAAAAAGTTAAAAAATTTTATTATTTTAAACAAAAGTAAAACAATATAATTTTTAATCTTTAAACTTTTTATAAAAATTTTAAAAGTTTTGTAAAATTTTTATTATTTTAAATAAAAATAAAAATATATATTTTAATAATAGTGTTGCTGCCACAGTTTTTAAAAAAATTTATAAATAGTTTCAAAAGTTTTTTAAAAGTTTTATTATTTTAAACAAAACTAAAAAATAATTTTTTAATGTAATAGCGTCCGTCAAATTTCTTAAACTTTTTATAAAAAAAAAAAAAAAGTTTTTTAAAAATTTTACTATTTAAGCAAAATCTTAAAAATATTTTTTATAGAGTGTCGCCGCCAACTACAAAAATATATTTTTGAATTTTTTAAATTGTAATTATAAAATGCAATATGTTAATTTTTTAAATTCTGAATAGTGTAGTAATTTAGCAATATTGTCGTTTAGTAATATTGTTATTTTTAAAAATTTACAAATCTGCAGTACTGTTACATTAAAAAAATATTTATTTACTTTTGTTTAAAATAATACAAATTTAAAAAAATTACCTTTTGACAGTTTTACATTAAAAATTTTTGACATTATTTCTTCAAAAAATTATTTTAAAATTATTTTAAAATATAAAACTTTTAAAAAATATTTTTTTAACTTTTCACAAAAATTTTTAAAAAACTATCACTTCCAGCTAGGTCGGCGGCAGTATTACAATTGTGCTTCGCTTTTTTGCACTCTAGTCCCTAGACTAGAGTGCAAAATTGTAAATATAGCTTTTTCGTTCTTGGCGGTGACACTGTACATTGAAGAAAAGAAGAAGAAAATTTTTTATGTTGCTGCTCCCAAGGTTAACAACAACCTTAAAACTGGAAAGCTAAATCTATCCCCCCTCATTTTCTGGATAAATTTGACTTCTAACATTATTTTGAGAAATTGGCCGTAACAACCGGGATTAAACAACATATAGAAGCTCAGAAAAAGAAATAATTTACTGAAAATATATGACTGTGGTTGCATTACAGTGATGTTCTTTAGTTCTGCAGGCCTCCAGACAAAACTCTACGGAACATTTGCAGATACTGACATGATAAGCAGCAGCATTCATAAACCCAATAAAAAAAAAAAAGAACTCATATACCAACAGCTTCTTGTGTCTTTAAAAAATAATGATTTTATCAGTAGAAGCAGCAACTTGAATAAGCTTATTTAAGCAAACCGTTGTGGCATTCGATTTTACTTCTTTAGTTTTATTTCTATTCCCAAGTTATTTTTCTTATTTTGTAGCGAATTATGAAGTCAAGAGAATAAGAAAATATGACAGGTCTTTATATGCTTTTCTCTGAAGTTTAGAAGGACGATATTTCTTTTATCGCATCTTATCATTATTCTGCAAGAAGAGAGAACATGCCACATTGTCGAAAGTGATAATTAAATCCTCGAAACTATTTCCCAATGAGAAGACGACCATTTTTTTGAAAAAATATTTTAGAAGAAACAATTGATACAACATAACTTAGACATCTAATGATTTACTATAATCAATGCAACTTTCTAGATTTGACTTTCGCATTTTGCTGAAATCAAATTATATGAGTACCACTTGTTGCAAGTTGTAGTAACATAGAATTATTTTTTCCAATGAGTTATTTTATTTTGCATCATTTTTTATTTTTTGCAAAAGCTGAATTAGGTATCTGTTGTCTTTAGTTGAAAAATCCAAAGGTTACAATTTGAGCCCTTAAACTATTATAAATTTGCAATTTTAAACCTTTAATTGTCAATTGTAGCATTTTAGCACCTTATACTATTAATTGTAGCACATTGCTCAAATTGGTTAAAATCAATAAATTTGAATACCATTTTTTGAGTGAAAATAATTTCTTACTCCTTCACAAATAAGTGTATTTTGATAAACAGATATCTTGTTTTCATTCATAAAATAGGTTAAAAAATTGATTAGTTCTTAATAGATTTAAATAATCTGCAACATAATTAATAATATAAGATACTAAGATACTAAAATTAATAGTCTGCGAATTAATAACAGTTAAAAGCATCTTCAAAAAAAAAAAAGTTAAAAGCTTAGGGGTGACTCTTCAAAAAAAAAGTTTAGGGGTGTAAATTGCAATTAACCAAAAACGTTGTGCGTGAGATTGAAAAGATGAAGAGACCACCTTAACAAGAGAGTGGGGAATGAGAAAAAACCGCTTTCATTTTTATCAAGCAAACAGTAAACAGAGGTGAGGAGAGGAGAGAGCTGTCTTTCAACGTTTCTTTAGTTGAGACAGCAATTTTCTTCAGTTTTGGGTTTTGACCATGGAATTCTTAGATGAGGATGCCCGACCCAGATTTGTTCTCCAATCCAAACCTGCACCGGAACCCACCCAATCTTCCCCGGATTCCCAATCTCTCCACAAACCCACTCTCATCATTTCAATCTTTCTTGCCACTGTTTTTCTCACTCTCTCCTTCCTTCACTTCACCTCAGAACCCTTGCAGTCCCTTCTTATTTGGCTCTCTCTTTCCCTTCTCGTCGGCCCATTTGCACCCGCTTCCCTCACCGCCGGCGACATCCGCGTCGGCCTTGGCCCACCCCTGCCGGAACTCACAAAAGAAATCGAAGCATCCGATGAAATTAGTAAGAGAAACACTAGAAGATCGGTAAAATCTACAAGAAAACCAGACGGGTCGGGATGTGGATCCGGGTCGACCGGGATGAATTATGGCCGGCAAGGGGCGGAACAAAATGGGTTTTCGGTAAATGGAAATGTGTCTGTGGTGAAATTTGAGAAGAGTGAGGGGAAGGTTGCGAATGAGGAGCTGGAGTGGGATGAGGGGGATGAGGAGTTGTTGAAGAAGTTGATGGGGAAGCATCCGGTAGGGAAGCCGGGGCGGTGGGAGGCGATCGCTGAGGGGTTTAAGGGGAGGCATAGTGTGGAGAGTGTGATAAAGAGATCAAAGGAAATGGGAGAGAAGAGAGTGGGTGATGAGGATAGTTATAAGAGGTTTTTGAAAGACCGGAAGCCGGTGGATAAGCGACTTGAGGGAGGAAATGAGAATAATGTAGGAGAATTGGAGAATGTAGAAGTCAAAGGAGATAGTAGTGGATGGAGTGCAGGGGAGGATTTAGCATTGCTTAATGCTCTGAGGGCATTTCCTAAGGATGTATCTATGAGGTGGGAGAAGATTGCAGCTGCTGTGCCGGGGAAAACAAAGGCTGCTTGTATGAAAAGAGTGACAGAACTGAAGAAGGATTTCAGGAGCTCTAAAGCTGCTTCTGGTGAGGCCTAGGTCATGGAATCAGTGTTCAAATTTTAGTGGCCTTGAGGAGGTAAATTTTATTTTTTTTATTACAAAGTGATAGTTCTATCTTGAGATCGAAATGCATGAATACTGATTTGATTCTGGATTTGGGTCCAGTCATAAAAGAAGCCTGTTACCTATACCTTTTATTTAATATGAGACAGCTGATAAGTTATTAATTAACATTGTATTTTGTATGAATAAAGATATTATTAATAATGCTATTAAGCATCTTACAGCTGACAAACATTCAAATATCTGTTTTGTGACAATTTTCCTTGCTTGAGATATCGTGAGGTCTTTGCGACTGTTTTATCTTGAGACTCTGATGGTGTCTTGCCCCATGATGTTTTAGATATTATGAGGTCTTTGTGACTAATTTATCTTGAGATCCTGATATTGGCTTGTCCAATGATGTGTAGGGGTGTTAGATATTATATTAGTGATAACTCTCTGAGAAGTGACGTTCTAGTGATTTTATGTAAGTTCTTGAAAATTGCATGCATGCGAAGTAATTTTGTGGTATGGAACCTTGTGGCTAGTGTATTGCTATGAAATGTAAATGCATCATGCAATAAGTTTAAGCATTATCATAACAAGTTAGCTTTTAGGATGAAATGTGGGTTAAATCAATTGCAGTCTGTCATTTTGTCATTTTGTAGAAGGATGAACTAATGGAAGGTTTATGTGGATGCTTAATCATAATCAATTTTATGTTTGCTTTGGTTGAGTCTGTTGCAGAATACTTCTTGATTGACTGCCTAGAATGATTTACCTCTTATATTGGCAATTTGTGCGGAAGCCATACTATATACTTTACCAAATTCCCAAATTTTAATGGTATATTCCTTCAAGATGCAAGCTAAGTGGTAGTACAGAATGATTCTTAATGTCGATGAATGTAGTTGAAGCTAGGAGCACCAAAACATGAAGCAAGATGCGATTAGATCCTAAGATACTACAAGAGCTTACTTCCTAAAATATTACTGTGCCAATATTTTATAAGTATAAAATATTTAATAAAATGCTAAAATACCACTTGATATAGAATGGATAGTTATATTCTGAGGACCGATACTCGTGTAAGCATATTTAACTGTATCAGGATGTATTCAGTTAAGCACATAGGCCTATATGTAGCAAGCTTACTAGTATAGTTTCAGAATTTTTTCAGTTATGCACAGAGGCCTATATTTAGCAAGATCACAAGTGTAGTTGTGACTGGTTTTTATCAACAGCGAGTGTCAAATATAAGGTGAGGAGTTGATATGTATTGTGCGAATATGCATCTCTTTCCTGTCTAAGTGAATTGAGAGATATTACCAGATTTTACTAGAAAACACCCTAAAATAACTTGTTTGGGAGAGTTAAGGTTTTATATCAAGATTAGAGAGTTAGTACAATACTTTAAGGTGCAGTTAGGAAACTATAACTAGAATAAGGCATCAGTTAGGAAACTATAACTGAAGTAGGGCATACTTTTACAGAAAACAGTTTTCATTGACATGACATAATCAAATATGTGCTTAGCTATTTCTTATAAAATGAAATTTCTTAATTCCCCCCAGTTCAAGGAACCATTTTCTGCAATACAGCCCTTTTCCCTAACCGCTAAAAGCATTATAAGCAGCCTTTTTTTCTCCTGGAAGTCATTGCGTCTTTTCTTTTCAGAGTATTTACCTGAATTTGGGTCAAGCTTGAACTTTGTGAGTAGGAAATTTTTGTTATCGTAAATAGTCAGTAGATGATAAAAGTTTGTTTGCCTGATCTACTAGAAGACTAAGTTGGCCCTTAAAAATTTTGCTAAATAGTTTCATCAAAAGCACATGGTACAGCTTCATTGAACTCAAGAGGAAGTCAGTTCCAATTAGATTTCCCGCTTTCTCCACCCCTTAAAATATGTAGGATCCGCATCATTTCTTTTCTGTCATCTTGAAACTCAAGCTCTAGTCAATTTTCTCAGTAAACCTTTAAATTCAAACACCATGTTAGATCCTAGGAGGAGGAGTGCAAGTCTGTTAGCAGTTGGTTGACAACAGAATGCTCAAGTTAAATGTATTACGCTTCGTTTGGACGGTTGTTTTTCGTTTTTTTTTTTTTAAAAGATTAATGTAAGAGTTTTAGATTTTCTTCATGTTAAATGTGTATGTGAGATAAAAAGATAGTTGAAAAAAGCTTTTCAAATTTTCTAAAAACATGATGTTAAGAAACAAAACCAAACAGATTGTCCCTGAAGGAAAGAAAGAAAAAGACCTTTGGTGACCCTTGTGAATTGAACACCAGGTCAGATGTAATCAGTTTTGCAGTTTGTACAGAACCATTTATTACCCTTGCATGCTTGTAATTTTTCTATCTAGATGTACTTCTAGGTGGGATTTTTATAATATTTAAACTACAGCTTAGTGGTGTAATTGAACCGATCTGCTCACGAGTGTCAACTACTCTGCTCGAACTCAAGTTGACCGAGTTCGAGTATTGGTTTTCCAAGCTCGAAGGCTTGTCGAGCCTAATCGAGCATGCGATTATTAATAATTATATATTTATTTATTATGTAGTTACTATTTAAGGTATGAAAATTATAAAATTTAATAGAATGTCCTTTTGTACTCGAGCTCGAGCACAAAGTGCCAGAAAAAAATAAGAATAAAAGATATTGATATTACTATGAATAAAAAATAACAAATACTACATAGTAATTTCACATAATAATATCTAATAGCATATTACACAATAATAATAATATCACATAGTTATATTACATAATAATATCACATATTAATATTAAGAAACCTTATAAAATTACATCATTATCCCCATATGCGGGTCGGGTCGGATACCCGCCGGGTTTTAAAAATCATAATCCGTATCCGACCCGCTTAATAGAGTAACCCGCATATGACTTGTATCTGCTAAAATTCGGCAGGTCGGATACCCGCATTTTTCAGATCGGGTCCGGATCGGATCGGCTAGGTTTTCGGGTCACCGGGTCAACTTGCACATCCCTACGTGTCATACCGCAACCAATATGGAAAGAACAAAGGTGCACTTCACGTTAATCCATCACCGAGAAATCGATTTATTGATATCTGCAAAGTCAGCATGAAATTTGGTTGTGATTTTTTCTTAGGGATAATTTCAAAAAGCTCCCATGAGGTTTTTGACAATTACACCTAACCCCTGAAAGTTTCAGAAATTACACTAACCTCCCTTCCTTAGTTAAAATGACTACAATGTCCTTATTAAAAAACGTATTACCAGCTTTCTCTTCACTCCACCCTCTCTCACCCCTTCTCCCCCTTTTCCCTTTGTCCACCGTCTTTCTTTTCTCTTAATCTCATTACTATATCCCTTCCTCATTTCCCTCATTTTCTTCCCTTTTCCTTGCTACCTTCACTACTCTCCCCCTCCCTTCTATCATTGCTAAACCCCCTCCTATCTTTTCCTTTCTTCCCCTTTTCCCTACTGCTAACCCCTCCTTTCCCTTCCAATTAGTGAGCCACCCCCTCGCTTTGCTTGATCCCTTCCTTGATGCTAATCCCTTCCTTCTCCTTTCTCTGGAGTAATTTTAGATTTGATAGTGGTGGATGGGATTTGGGATTTAATAGAACATTCTTTCTTTTCTCCACTACCTCTAGAACTCACCATTATTTTTTCCTTTCCCATTAGCTATACTCATTATTTTTTCCTCTCTCTTTCTCTCTCCCCCCCCCCCCCCCCGCGGCGTTGTCGTTATCATTCTCATCCTCTATTCTCTTCCCCATTGTCGTTAAAAGATTCCCTTCCTCCATCTCCACGCACCACACCACCCTATGCACTTCTCTCTAAGTCCCAAATGCTCCAATTTCATATCTGGGTCTTTTTTTTTCTTGGTTGATTTTTTTGTGTTATTGTATTGATTGTTGAAAAACAATTCTTTATTTATGACCCTATTCATAGAAAATCCTTTAATAAACTGCAAATTTATGTTGAAAATATGAATATTCGGGATTTTCTAAAATTAGAGTCTTGGTGATATATTGTTTATTGTTGATTTATTTTTTGTTTTAGTTATTAAACTTGTTGCAAATGCCACAAAAGAAAGATGATGTGGGTTTTGTTGTCTTAGAATTTTTCTTAAAATTATTTATATACTTGTTGAAGATGTTGCAGGATTCTTTTGGTATAGGTTTTGCTATCTTAGGAATTTTTCTTAAAATTATTTATGCACTTGTTGAGGGCATTGCAAGATTCTTTTGGAACCTTTGATATTTATAGTGTCCAATTGTTTTGTGAAATCCTAATTTTGGAAATTATAAATTAATATATAAGTAAGGAAATTTGTATATTGCAAGATTTATTTTTGTAACTTATAAATTTAGAGAAACAAGAGATCATGAGGAGTTAATGTATGCTTTGGGTTCATGCACTGAGATATATCTTTCTTTCACTTTAGTCGATACAGTGATGGTGGTGGTGGAAGAGATGATACAGTGATGGTGGTGGCGGAAGAGATGAAGTTGATAGTGCTTTTTTTTAAGAAGACAAGGGTAATTTAGGATATTCACTATATACTTTGAAGTTTTGTTACCCAAATAGTAAAAGCAGGGGAGGTAGGTGTAATTTTTCAAACTTGGGGGAGCTGTCTGTAATTGTCAGAAACCTCAGGGGAGGTTTCTGAATTATCCCTTTTCTGATTGATTCTTGCCCTTCAGGGTATGGGACGAGTGAGTATTGCGTGCACCACGCGCGCCACGTGGCGTGCCACGTGGTGCACTAGAATCAATCACACATCGCCAAATAATACAAGGTATGACCCACCATTGTCACATGGCGATAAATTATTGGTTCTAGTACACCACGTGGCAATGCACGTGGTGTATTGTATACTTTTCCGTATGTGACGGAGAGGATGCAGTTGATCTCAGGAGGCAATTACGTTTTAATCCAAATAAATGGACGTCATTATGTGATTTATAGCATAACAGTAATTAATGAGGTCATTGGCCGAATAGGTGGATTTTGATAGACCGGGCATTCAGCAACCAGTCAATACCTTCAATTACCAATTTATGAAATTACATCTGAAAAGAAGAAACAATATATAGAAACGGAAGGAAAATTACAATCTCTTTTCCCTTTTTAAGATATTATATACAATTTTCCTTGCATCTTTGATAAAATTAGGGATGCAACTCCCCACGTCTTGTGATCTCTTCAATCTCTTCTACATTGTTATTGAACATTTCACGGATCAGCTGTAACAAAAATAAAAAACAGAAAGAAACAACCGATTCAACCAAGAAACTGGCTGGTGTAATCAGAAATTCATCAATTATCTTGAACATTAATGCAATAGCAACAATTCTTTCTTCAGGTTCCTTCTGAAAAAGAGCAGAATGAAAATGGAAACTCTTCTTCAGATCAGGATGAGTTTAACAACAATGTGTGATATTTCATAGCATTAAAACAAAAAAGAAAATGAAAGTTAAGGTTGACCAGTGATTAATAAAGATAAAAAAAAAATGAAAGTTTCAAAAATTTTAAACAAATAAAAGATCTTATTTATTCATCGTCAAGCGTCTTATCACTTCTGGCTAATTACATATCGTCCGTGGTTGCTCAAAAGTTAGTCATTAATCTTCATAATTAAAACTAGTCAAAACTGAAAAGCAGAACATGGCTTAGTTATTTTTTCTTAATATATAACCCAAATATGTAAATATAGGCAGGCCCCCACCAAAAAAGTTAGAACTATTTTAGTTTAAATTAAGCTTATAGATCATTAATCCAAAACAAAGAAACTAAGAAAGAAAAAGTTTATAAAAGAAAAATAATAGCAATTTAACAAAAGAACAATCCAAAGTTAAATGGCATTCTCGTCATTTCACCCAATGAAAAATGCTAATCTAAAAACGTCCAAACTTCTTTCTTGATATATATCTTCATCGTAAACCCTGCAGCAGCGTCTCTAAATCCTCACTGTCCTTCATTTTCTCGATGGGTATTTTCTCTTGGTTCAAGGGAAACAAAAATGAGCCCAACTCCAAACCCACGACCCAGAAACCCGACCCTCTCAAGTCTCAATCGGCTTCTGAAGTTCCGGGCTTGAACGGAGCGGTGGAGGTCCGACGACCCACCCCACCACCAGCTGATATCACAGTTTTCGAATTCGGCTCCGTTGCCGCCTCCACCGATAAGGTCACCCTCGCCGGCTTCTGCCCCGTTTCCGACGAGCTCGAACCTTGCCGCTGGGAGATTCTGCCGGCTCAGGGCTCTGAAGCCCCCCAATTTCGCGTGGTCTTTTGATTGAAAAATGATGGGAAAAAAATGGAGAATTTTGAGCTGGACCCAGCTCTGAGCTCGTTCGGTTATGTATGGGTTTTATCTATCTTTTTCTGATTTTGGAACTTTTTTTAATGTAATTTTGATGGTAGAATATAAGAACCCTTTATCTCACTTTTCTTTAATTAGATTAATCTTCTCTACTTCTTTAATTTGATTAATTTTCTATATACGACAGTAGAGAGTGTTTTTATGATAACGGATTTGAATTCCTCTATTTATGTCTCTTGTTGTTGTACACATGGTATACTTCTGAACCCTCTCGTGTTAGAAAATCTTTAGTCCCTTTTTGTGAGGATCTAATTTTTGTGTGCGTGCGCCCCGCATATACATCAATCATTTGTGATAAGTTGTGCAGTATGAAAGAGAAAGCCAGAAGAAATATATGGACATTTTTATAGTTGCTGTATTTGTTCCCTCTTTTATCTTGAATTCCAGTGCAAGAACTTGGCTTTTCCTGTTGCTCAGGTTGTTTCAAGGAATGATAAGAGGTCAGGAATACTAATTTTAGCAAGGGTATATGTGTTTGTGCTTGTGCATATTTATGTGTCTATGAATACGAGGCTTAGGCTCATATGACTTCTGATACCATTTAGAGGTATGTTGTCTCATGGTCAATTGTCTACAACGTGAGCAGGGTTTTGAAAAGCTGATGAGGAATAAAAGGGAAGAGAATGATTATGGTGAAGAGTAAGAACATGTATGATGGAATGGAAAATGTTTGTTAAGGTGGATAATGGCATGAAAAAGGTTCGAGGATAAACTTTTGATGATATGTTGATTGGGCTTTACTATTTTTTTGGGGGTCTTCGCAAAATATAAATGCAAACTGCATGTGTTTGGCTTGGTTTTTTAGTTGAATTGAACATGATCTTAGATTAGTTGTTCTTAAGAGGAGGGAAGGGGAGCTTTGAAATGTTTATTTTAATTTTAAGTACAAAGTAGAAGGTTCAAACCGTGGTCTGGACTGTACACTGGACTAAATTTATTCATGTTACGCGTTTTAAAGATTTAGTTGTAGAACAAGGCACAGAGTGGTTAATGTTTTGGCTATTGAGTTAATTTTCAGATTTTATTCTCGGTTTCCGAAATACTTTATGGTTTTTTTTTTTTTGGTGTCTTTTGGCGTCATCATTAGGCCTTTCTCTTGGCTTTTCTCTGTGCATGATTATTGAATTAACTCAACGATCAATGAGCCATTGCATCAGACAAGAAGCATACAAGCTCAAGATTGCAATTATAGCCTTCTGATAATGAAATGTGTACTTTTAAAACTCTTATGAAGAAGAAAGCATTTCAAGGATATCTAGTGTACTCTTTCTAAAAAAACAAGAAAGTAGCCGGGTATGTTAGTTCTGGAATGGTTGCATTGGTGCTTCTTCTCCTTAAAATGCCTCATTGATCAAGTTCGGGAGGATCGAGCTAGAATGACAGTTGCGAGTTCTCAGTTGTTAAAATCGTATCAGCGGTTTTGAAATTTTCTAACTCTTTATTTCCCATGGTTATTACGGTACGAATCAAACATCCTGTCCTTCAAAGAACACTTGCAATAGTCAGAAAATCAAATATAGTTTTGCTTGCGAATAACTAGCGTCCATCTTTTGTTCAAGATAGTCGCAGTCGTTAGAATACTGTTGATAAATCGTGTATGTTGCAAGTAGAACTACATGCAAGTAATTGAACAGATGAAAATATCGAGTAATAATCAATTTGATGTGGTGATTTAGAAAGGTGAAGCAAATAAGTACGAGAACCATCAGCTGTAGAATCCTTGATTGTCCGAATAGGTTGCATCCTTAAAATGGCTGTTGATAAATCGTGTATGTTGCAAGTAGAACTACATGCAAGGTAATTGAACAGAGAAGAAAAATCTAGTAACGAACAATTTGATGTGGTGACTCATAAAGGTGAAACAATTAAGTACGAGGAAAACCATCAGCTGTAGAATCATCATTGTCCAGTACAAATTCTTATATAGAACCGGTAAACATTTCCATTTGCAGACGCTGTGGCACTACAAGATTTCCAGACGACCTACCAAAATCTAGTATAATGTTGGTATGTTGCAAATGTTCTAAGTTACCAGCATCCAGTTTTTAAAACAGATGGTGATAGCTGAAGAGATACAAAAGCAAAGGGCAGGCGACTAAGAACCGAGTTTATGAATATCTGATTTGCACCGACTAGAAAATGTCCAGTGTTCAAGTCTGGGAGAAAATTACTTGTTAATCCTGTCTATACCTTGGGAAAAGAAAATGGACTAAGAACTGCCAGAACCAAGATAATGATCCACCAATTTTGCGGCTGAAATTGCCAGACCATCCTGCTGCTTCTTGTGTGCCTAATTCAGCAGGACATCCTCTGTTCCAGAAAGCCCTATAAAAGATCTTCGTTGGTGGTATTTTTGCTGTAGGAAAATTTGGAAATGAGCAACGTTCAGTTTCACAACATGCTTGGATAATCAATTACCAAACTACGGATTAAAAAACACGAAGTGCATGTGCAAGTTTTTAAGCATCAACTTGTAAAAAGCTTAAGTTTTATGATATGTGATTAGCTGATCTGATCTGACGTTGTTTGAATTTTTCATCATCAGAAAATTTGCATTGTAGGACCAGAATTAAGAGTACGGTGGCTTTCAATTCAAGAAGAACAAGTTGGAGGGAGGAAGTCCAATTGCTGTTGCCTCTGTTGTTGGTACCTTAGCAAACAGAGTCAACGAGTTGCCAAGTATCCTCTTCATCGGTCCAAAATTAAAAGCCCTTCAAGTTCTTAATCCAAATCCAACAAACATCACATGACTCTTTTTTTTTTCAATCATACATTATTCAAACTCAAACTCAAAAAGAGTGCAGGAAGAAGCAGAAGTTAACACCATGCAGGTCCTACTTATTTTTCGGAATGAAACTTATGGTGCGACAAAAACATAGTTGTGCTTATATAGTCATTTTCCTTTCCTTTTTGTTTTGGTTACAGTTCTGAGTGCTTAATAGTTTTCTTTAGTAATATGGATTTTGTAGCTCAATTATTAGGCCACAGAGTAGTTGAAGAAAAGTGTTTTACAACGCAAGGAAATAATCTGTTATTCTGCAGAGCACAAAAAGAAGGAATTTTAAAAGCACCAAGTGCAGGTGCAATGTTTTTTTCCCCCTTAAAAAAGGTAATTCTTTTGGTTTAATATAAACATTTTCCATGCCATTGTTTCTCGGAAATTCTTGAGATCTAATATAAACGTCAACAAAGTCATTCTCAAAATCATTCCAATTTTTGATATGTTCATTTGTTTTCCGCCATTGCTGAATTTCTCTCTGGCTGTGAATTGCAAGGAGTAGACATGGAAATGGAAACTATTCACCTCTTTTTTGGGGCAGGTACGAATTTCTACTCGAGTTCATTTGTAAAAAGTATGAAAGAAAGAGAAATAAAGGAAGATAAGAAAGTAATAACAACCAAAATAAAATTCCAGATCCCCCTCAAGAAATACAGGAGTACATATCCAAGAGATTCTAAATCATCACACCGGCTCTGCTCTACAGACCAAATAAAGATGGGAATTATATGCATAGTGTCTACATAGCAATACACAAGTTCTTTCCAAGCTCAGGAAACAAAGAGGAAGGCATTTTGAATAACAATCTTAAGGAAAAGCTTCTAAGCCCTCAACAATTCCAAGATGAGTGTTGCAACTTGCATAGCGAGCTGTCCCTGTTAAATATTTGTTCTCGCTGCATATGAGGAAAGAAAACAATAATCAGAAAACTTCAATGAGATTTACTTCAACCTAAGAAAGGTTATCAACATAAATGAAAGTGTACCTGTAATTAATGTGCCTGGTTGTAGTTGCGTCACGATATATTTTTGCAAGACCAAAATCAATGATGTAAACCTGAGAGTATGACATGACCAAAAATATTGAGAATAATAAAGAAACATATAGCAAGGGCGGGAAAGATAACATAAGAATAATAAAATGACTGTACTTAAGAATTGAATCAATGAACAAACGACTCTAAACAGACAATAATAGAATAAAGGTTCAACAGTAACTACAACTATCAACTGATTTGCTTTTCGACCAAGATCCATAAGAAAGTTATCAGGCTTATTATCCCTGTGCAAAAACCCTTACGAATGCACATATTCAATCCTTTTTGTCTGGACTGTAGCAAGGGGATAAAAGAAAAAGTCAATTCTCCATTCTTCAAACTTCTTTTGAATGCTGATAAAATTTTCAGCGCACTTTTAAGAAGAAATTTAGTGAAACATGCATATACACATGCATGCACACACATAATCACTCCCTAAAACAGAGGAAAAAATCACTTCCAAAATGCTTTTCTAGAAATGAAAAAATAAATAAAAATCAAACTTACGTACATGTACATGCATTGGCTCATGATCAAATGGAAAGATGCATCGCGGCGCATAAACAGAAAGAAGAAAAACAAAAAAGAAAAATACACAGATCTTCTGATATATATGCCCTGTCCTAAATGATTTATAGTATGAAAATTTGAATTTTATTTTGGTCAGTTATTGCTTTCTTATCTTCCTTTATTTTCTCTTTCATTCGTACTTTTTACAAATGAACTTGAATCGAAATTTGTTCATGCCCCAAAAAAGAGGTGAATAGTCTCCATTTCCATGTCTACTGCTTGCGGTTCACAGCCAGAAAGAAATTCAGCAATAGTGGAAAACAAATGAATACATCAAACATTGGAACCCCTCAGAGAGAGAGAGAGAGAGAGAGAGATTTCCATGCCAAAACTTTTATAATTATTTTGTTGATGTTTGTATTAGATCCCAATAATTTCAGAGAGACGATGGCATGGAAAATGTATGTATTAAACCAAAAGAATATCCTTTCTTAAGGAAAAAAGAATCATACAAGCAGAGATGTGCTACTCAAAGTGATAGTTTCCTTTCACGATTGCCTATGGATGTAAAGACAACAATATCAAATAATTTAGATTGATCTTTGGTAGTGGTTGATAATATCAACTTCAAACATTTAAACTGACCAACCAAATATTGTATGGTTGCTAGGCATTGGTACTAGACAAAGTTTGAATCCTAGCAAGGCCACCAATGCATTCATCATGCAATCTCAACATTGCAAGCACATGAAGGACAAATTATCTGATTCAACATAAATGGTGGAGGAAAACATGATTCTGCTTAACTTTCCCTAATAAGCTGGAATTGAAGTTAATCTTCAACTTAGACAATTGTTATAAGTTCCATATATGCGCATAAAATTCAATTCGACACTATGCTTTAGAAAGAAATGAGTAAAACTCAAATGGTAAACTAATGCGATGATAGCTCACCTCATTCCAAGTCAGCAAAATGAAATCCATGAGACACAACCTTCTCTTTCTGCACATAATCAGCACCAGCACCTTCATTAAGCATTGTATTACCAGAATTACGAACTTCTATTTGCAAGCCACATAGCATTCCCTTCAGATTTTCAAACTTTACACCACCTGCACCATCTGCCCCATCCATAGTTAATTTATAATTTGTAACAACTCTTCTACTTGCTTGGGATCAATTACATCAAGCACCTAGACAATTATACGGAAAAACCACACCCGTCTTTAGAAATTCAAGAAACCACACGTATGTCTTTACAAATTTAATTTAAACAGAAAAGTATCCCAGCTACAGGCAACATTTGCTTGAAACTAACCAGAAAGTACAGTGAAAACTGATCATAACAGTGATATTCAGATGCTTCCATGCCTTCTTTTCCAGTCATGAACCATCCAATGCAGTTGAGATGGTATTACAACTACCATGTCACTAGCAGTGGCTCTTGACGATTGGAGCTACCCGCCGATATCAATGTCAGTCCATTGCACCTACACATCCATACTTTTACTTGGAAAATAGACAGCACATCCAAAAAGAAGTAGGTTCATTTGCATTTATCGATGTTTATATTAGATGCCAATACTTGTAATACTCACGTTGCACAATACGATTGACAGGATGCAAAAGAGAAAAGAACAAACAACAGATATTAAAAGAAATCCTTAAAAATTCAACATTGTGGAAAATGAACAGACTACGATACGATTGACAGGATGCGAAAGAGAAAAGAACAAACAACAGATATTAAAAGAAATCCTTAACAATTCAACATTGCAGAAAATGAACAGACTACAATACGATTGACAGGATGCGAAAGAGAAAAGAACAAACAACAGATATTAAAATAAATCCTTAAAAATTCAACATTGCAGAAAATGAACAGACTCATTCATTTTCACTTTCCATTAATGTTCTTCAACAATTCCATCATAAGTTTAAATATCATAGCCTTATATAGCACCACAAACTAGTTAGAGAGCAAACAACAGTAAAAATCTCCACTGCAACCAGATTCAACAAATATTTCGAGATTAGAAGCATTATATAAAACATACAAGCTGAAAAAACAAATTAATCAAAATTATTAAAACTAACAAACGTTTCCTCTCATGAAAGGTCTCAAGAAATACTCTATGTTCGATCGAGTTTGTTCAATACTCGTTTGTTAAGTGATTAACTTAAGCTCGAATAATATCTTATGCGTCAAGTTTACAAGCTAATTTGAAATCAACTTGATAAAAGCTTATATAAGATTGTTTAGAACAATAATCAAGCCAAGTTCAAGTATAGATTTAGGTTCATTAAAACCATGAGCAAGTACCCCTTCTAAATGCACAAAGTACCAACATTTTTCATATTTACCATATCGAATAATGCATACAGAAAAAATAAAAAAGATAAAAGAAAAAGAATGGCACTAGAGTTCACCTCAAGTAGGGTAAGAGAATCAGGTGCATTTGCAAGTAAAATGACAAAGCGCTCCCAATCCTGAGTCAATACTCCGCCTGATCATCAGATCTTTCACTCCATCAACGATGTATATGCCCTAAACCCCCTTGTGCTGTACCAAAGCTTCACATCCAAAACCACAAAAATTTAAAAAAAAAAAAAAAATTGTTGAAATTGTATCGAATTTGATGAGAAATTTTTGAGAAAATGAAAGGTTACTAAAATGGTAGCATTAATCCGAAAGTTTTGAAGAAGTATCACCAAACAAATCTTCATAATGAATCAGATTGAATATGTTAAAATTTCAAAGTAAACCAGAATAAAAGAAGCAGTAATTTGCGAGATAGAAATCTTACTCAATCATGATTATCATGGTGTTATTTTGAAAGTTTCACCATCAATCATAATATCACGAATGTGGGAAATCTTCGATCGCTCGCAATTGGGGACGCTTTGTTGTGCGAGTCTTTCCTTCAACTTGGGACAACCGTGAATCCACAAGCTTTCTAATGCTTTGAGCCTTCTCATGGATTGCTCGGATGGTAAGTACTCTAGCTCTTTAAAATTCTGTAGATACAGAGATCGAAGAGATGCGAGCTTCTCAAACCAATCTGGTAATCGTTTTACTCCAAAATCATACAAAGACAGATCTTCCAGAGCTGAGAGGTACTGAAGTTGATCAGGCAGAGAATCCCAGGATTCGAACCCATACAAGTATAAAATTCGAAGGGAAGACATGTTTTGGAAGGCATTGGAGAGGTATAGGGTTGAATGGTACTCTGTACTATTTGAAAAAGGACCCAGCTCTAAGTGCAGTAGTCTCGTAAGAAAAGAGAGACCTTCAGGCATACTATAATTTTGGCAGCCCTTGAACACCAAGCTTGAGAGAGTAGTTAGATTTTGTAAATCTATTGGAAAAGATACGAGTTCGGGGCTCCAACTTACAATCAAGGTCTCGAGAGAAGTTTATCAAAAAAAAAAAAAAAAAGGTCTTGAGAGAAGTTGTTGACTTTACTAACTCACTTGAGATATGGGTCAATGTATCACAACCGATAATCCGTAAACTTCTAAGGGAAGCGAGACATTGGAGTCCATTGGAAATTTGAATTGATTGCAGCTTATCGCACCACCGTATATCCAATTCCTCAACCGAAGGAAGGACATCACAAGATTGGCCCAGCGGTTCACAATTTTCAACTTCTAAATCTTGAGCCTCATCATCATCAGCTTTCCACATTTGTATCAAGTACGCACACCAGATCAATTTTAGTGTTCTCAAATTTGGCATGTTAAATAGCATTGAGTCAGGAAGACTGACTAATCCGCCAACAGTGTCTAAACATAGGTAAGTAAGAGCACCAGTTTGCCTGCAAATCTTCGCGAGTGTTGATGATTCTAGCATGACCCCATGGACATCCAACCTCTTAAGCCTTGGAACGGGATTGGGAAAATTAGCTAAGTTGCCACACGATTCAATAGTCAACTCCTCAAGGACAGGAAAGAAGACTACTCCACTTGTGGGCATGTCATTTGCTTCCACCCACTCTATCAGCTCGGGCATACCTTTCAAGGAGAGAATTTTGAGTGCTGGAAAGATTCTTTTGACTAGTTGACCAGTACTGTCACTATGTTTGCTTGATCCACCACAATTATAAGCACTGAGAAAACAAGGGCATATGCATGTTACGTCATCAAGGTTAACCAACTCAAGCTTAAAGAGAAATGGCAAATGCCCAAGAGAAGGTAATTCTTTCAATTTGCAGTTCCTCAATTCCAACTTCATCAACCTATCAAGTTTTGTAATCCATGGCGAAAGGTGGCTGCCATGAAAATTTTTAATAACCAACCCTTTCAAATTTTTGTGAGGTTCTAAGCCTTCCAACACCTCTGTGTCCTGGTTGTCACCAGTTCGATCCTCCTTCCAAATAAATCTCAGCTCATCAAGGTTTTGACTTTTCACATAAATTTGCTTGCCGAGCTTCTTCTCTGCCATTCACTAGCTCGAGGTTGTATATTTTTAAGCTTCGTCTAAGGTATTTTAAATTTCTCAACTCCCCAAGCTTTTGACCCTTCTCCTGACTTACTTTGAAGAAGGGTAAAAAGCGAAGAGAAGTTAAACATCCGACCCCAGGTGGCATATTACTTTCATCAGTTGAAGCAGAATAATCCAAATACCTTAAATTCACCAAATCTTTTAGAGTGTGTGGAAGCTTTGTTTCTCCAACTATTAGTGTCTGCAAATTGTAAAGCTTGCAAACAAAATCTGGAAGATCTTTCACACAGGAGCTTGATAGGTCAAGGTACCTTAAATGAATTAACTTGGCAACTGAATTAGGAAGCGCCTCGACAGGTGACGAGCTTAATCTCAGAACTCGCAAACTTGTAGTATCTGATAAAATATCTTGAGCAATATGGCCATCTAAAAATAATGTTCTTACTAACCTTAATCTCTCGTTCATGTTGGATGCCATTTCTTTTCCACATTCGTCACCCAATGCAAGATAGCGAATAGAATCAGCATCATCTTCCTTTCTTTTGGAATCTTGCATATTGGCGATTTTAGATCCGGAGATAATCAGCGCCAGATCATGCACCAAATCATGCATTTTGCAGTCGAGAACATTACCATAATCATCTATCTCCTCCTCTTGCAATAAGCTATCTTGCAGTAAAATGTTGAAAAACATGTGCCCGACATCCTCCATTTCCATTTTTGTTCTTGGATTTGGGTGAAGAAATCCTTCAGCAATCCAAAGTTGAATTATATTGTCCCTTTTCATTACAGAATCTTTGGAAAAAATTGATAAATCTGCAAAGCATTTCTTGAGGGCTGGATGTGGAAGATGATCATAGCTCGACCTCAAAATATCCATGATACTATTTTCACCACCACCACTGGTCTGAAGCCCAGACCTTGAAATGGAAAGCCATTCATTTACTCCCTTGTTCCGTAACACGCCACCAAGTACGCTTGCTGCAAGTGGGAGACCTTGACATTTTTGTGCAATCTCCAGTCCTATAGCTTCCAATCCCAGCGACACTTCTCCATTATCAAATGCTTTCCTTTTTAGTATAAGCCAGCATTCATCATCGGATAATTTTTTCAGGAAAGGAGAAGAAGGTGAAGTTCCCATAGAGGAAACCACTTCTTGCTGACGAGTGGTCACAAGAATGCAATTTCCCATGGTTGTAGAAGATATATCTTTCAAAATGTTCAGAAAAGCATCCCACTCAGACTTATCCCATACATCATCCAGGACTAGTAGATATCTTTTATCTTTCAACTCTTTTCGAAGATGATTGACTATGGCTTGCGTGCTTTCTTCATTGGTGGTGGACATACCTAATGATTCTTGGATCAGCTGGAGAAGTCTATTGACTTCAATTTTGGAAATACATACCCAAATTGATTTTGCATAGTGTTGCCCAACTTTTGGATGACTGACAAGTCTTCGAGCCAAGGTAGTCTTCCCGATCCCTCCCATTCCAAATATGGGAATGACAGAGACAATTCTGTCTTTTTTGGCAATCAAATCTTCTACCATTTTTGATACCTCATCATTTCTTCCAATAAAGTCCGAAGTAACATCAAAGAAGGCAGTGTCTCTTTTTGTTGTGAATTTAATTTGACTGGTAGTTGAATCGACACCACCAGCAGACTCTGGCTGCAAGTTGAAGTCCTTCGATTCTTGAATAATTTCTGTTAAACTCAAAGTTCTCTTCTGAATTTTGTGTGCCATTTTAACTCGAAAAACAATGGGGTTGGAGCATGAAAAGAAGGCGGCAATTTTTCTATTCATTTGGTTTCCAATCTCCATCTTGTGGCGAAGACTTTCGTAGTTGAACTCATCAAAAACATCGTCTGCTTCAAAAGCCCAATTTTCAAGCTTCTTTAACCAAAGCTTCACGCGATCTTTTGTTTGTTGCTGCCTCTCAGCATCACGTAGTACAGCTTGGATTAATTCCAATTTTTTTCTCATATTAGACAAGTCGTTCTTGAGGCCAAGCACAAGGTTAACCTCTTTAGCAGCAAGGGATGTTGTCGTCTCCACTTGAAACTCAGTGATGGAACCAAGTACTATTTCTGCCATGAGCTCTTCCTTGAATACTGTGGAAACTTCAAACGGAGAGGGAGAGATATTTGAGCTAGGCTATGGAAAAGCAGGAACAAGAGATGGTTACAATGTGTGTCAAAGTGAGAAAGCAACAAATATGGAAGGAAATCGAAAAATAAGAAAAGATAATTTCGCAAGCACAAATGTAAATCTTTTAGGAATAGAAATTTTGTTGAATCTTTGTTAAGCTGATCGAGGAAGGGAGATTGGTAGATATGCTGCAAGAAGATGTGTGGCGAGAAAATTCATTAATTAGTTACATTATATAATGGTTCATATCAATAAAATGGCGTATTAATTACAGTAAGAATTTTGAAAAGAGTAAACATAATGAAAAGAACATAAATAATTACACGCCACCACAGAGTATGAAAAGAATACTGCAACTTGGGAATAAAGTAAAAGGTAGAACATCATTAAAAGGAATTGAGACAGAAAAAAGTTGTCTAAAGAAATATTATTATTCCCTGCTTTCTCCTGCAGGAAAGAAAAAGAATAATATCTGAACTAATTGAAACTCACACTAGGTGAGAGAATAGAAATAAAAATAAAGTATAATAATACTTATTAGTGTTAATAAGTAAGGAATAAAGCTATTGTGATTTCTGATAAGAAAAAAGAGGAAATTTTATAAGTGCGATGAAATTTAGGACTGTTTACAAGTTTTGGAATGGAATTTTGGTTCAGTGGTATAAGAAGTGTGAACTCAAGTTTTAGCTTGCATTTACATATTGTGAACTCAAATTGGATTAATTTCTTTTAAAAATTAATAAATCTTTATTGGAGCTTGCATTCAAAGGAATCGATCTCTTAAAATCTTACGTTTTTTGAAATCATAAGACATAATGATGCAACAAGTTTTCATCTAATACAACTAAAAACAAACTTAAAAACAATCATTTTTATCTTTAATACTTATAAGACTATACAACCTATGCATGAAAACACACGCAAAAAAAAAATATTTTTCTCCATTAAACTTTTCAAATTTTTTCAAATGGGTTTCAATTTGCTGCTTAAGTGTACAAATTGCTGCAGATTAAACCAAGCATCGAAATCTGCAATTAGACATTCCGTGATTTGCAAATGATTATGCAGGTATCTATGCAGTAAATTAACATGTGTGTTTTTTTTGTTGTTGTTTTTTTTTTTTTTTTGTTGGGGCAATTATGCTACTTAAGAAATCAATGAACAGAAAAAGTAATAAACAGGACTAGCAACAATATCACAAAATAAAAAAAAAATGGGCTCAAAGTTTTTTTTTTTTTTTAGCAAATATTTCCTTAAATTATGAGCAATGGACAGATTAGCCCTCCTTGGCCATGCAAGTTTCATTTTACTAAGCCCCTGTCCACAATAAAAAACTAAGCATGTACCTCTAGGACCTGGACCTTTTCTTGATATTATAGAAGCGGATGGATCAATAGAGTACTAATTTTCATCATTAATATGAGAAAAGATTGCAAAACTTATTTTTTTCTTTTCGCTTTGAGAAAGAGATCGCAAAACTTCACAGTCCATAATCTCGTGTCCGATCAATGGACTTGCTGATGTGTGTATTTTTCTTGTCAAGAGAATGAGTGATATATTTACTGTGGCTATCGACCGCTGTTGTTCATAACAGTCAGAAAAAAATTTCTGCGCATCTAATTTGACAATCTATATTTTCTTGGTGGTGCGAAAATCTCACCGTGTTATAGCTATTGATACTTAGAGTAATTAAACAAAAAGTAGAACAGCTTGCCCAAAAAAAAAAAAAAAAAGGATAGAACAAATTAATTGGCTTTAATAAAAATAAAATGGTAGCAAAAAGATACTATAAATATGACTACGGAAGTCTCCATTCCAGGGACTGAATCGTATCAACCATTGGTGGAAATCATTAAACTCGGTTCCATCATATCATAGTTCATGTCAATAAAATGATAGCGTATTAATTAAAGTAGGACTTTGAAGGCAGTAAATATAAAGAAAAGAACAAAAATAATTACGCATGGCCCATAGGACCAAAAAAAAAAAAAAAACCATGCAATTTGAGGGAATAAAGCAAAAACAAAGAAAACTTATTCAACTTAATTAATGCTGACAAGTGATAGAAGTTAAACATTGTTCGAGATTCAAACAACTAATTCCCTGTTTCTTACCACATCAAAAGGAATGATGTCTGAAATAATTGTTAGAAAAGGTAAAAGCATAATAAAGATTGGTGTTAATAAGCTAGGAATAAAGTTGTCTTCATTGGTGTTAATAAGCAAGGACTAAAGTTGTCTTGGTTTCTGATCAGATAAAGAGTAATTCTAGAAGCATAATGGAATTTAGAATTTTTCTACAATGGGGTCTATTTGGAATGGGATTCTTGTTCAGTGATTTTTGGAATGAGATTCTTGTTCACTGATTTTCGCATTTATATAATATGTGCGGCTCAAATCAACATTAATATCTTTAAAAAATTAATAAATCTTAAGAGAGGAGAGAGAGAGGGAGGGGAGGGGGGGGGGGGGGGGGACATAAAAGACCACTCAATTATCATGATAGTTCACATTTGATCATCAAATTATTTCAGCTTTCAAATTACCCATACAACTAATAGAAGCGATTTCGTTTAGATCACTATGTCAATTTTAGTTGTTAACTCTATTTGTCTTCTGTCAAGTGTAGAAACAGCATGTCAAGCTAGGGAAGTATTCATCGAGCATTATTTTTTTCCTTTTCTCTATTTTCACTCCATTGTGCATCCTAGCTGTATGCAATCCACCAATATTGCTTTCCTTGTTTTCTTTGCTTTCTTTGCTTTAATTCTATTCGCAATTTGGGGTGTTTGGTTATGGAGAATTATGAGGTGGGGAATGGATATCAGTAGTAATAATACTCGTTATTAATATTTGAAAAATAACTATCACTATCTTTCAACGAAAATGAAAGTAATTAACTGTGTTTCTATAATTCCCTTTAAAATATTATTCTATCAAACTCTTAACCCTTTTGAAGGAGAATGATAAGCATTACATTATTAAACCAAATATGTTAAGAAGAATCGTCAGAACCCATAATCATATTAAGGTTAATGATATTCTAAGTAATGATAATTAATGAATTTAAACCAAACGTCTCCTAAGCATCATCCTGGCATATATTCGATTTAACTGGATACAAATTGTAAGAAACATAAGATTGAAGCTGGGATGACTTTCATCCCCATCCACCTTTCGGCCTGTTTCCTTTTCTTATCTTGCATCTCTCCAAATTTAACGCCATTTTGAAAATTTCAACTACAACCAAATATAGGAGTATTGTTACCACCATGACCCTGCTGCTGGTGGTGGTGCTAGACTGCTAGTTGAGGGAGGGGAAAAGAACATGAAAAGGAAATCAGACACAAAAAGAAAAGGAAATTAAGAAAATTTGGGATTTCTTGATAGGAAATAATTTATATGCTCCACGTTTTCATACATAAACTTGCCTCTTTGTTAATCTATTTTTTGGTGCCCTTAAACCTAAGTTCCTATATTCAAGGATAATTTAGATGATATATAAAATCTCGTAATTTAGAGGTATTTTGGTGTTTTCATCTAATAAAAGATAAGGAAGGGAATATATGCACTAAAAAGATTAGAGTATATAAATCATCAGCCGATAAAAGGGAATATATGCATTTATAGATTAAAATATATAAAACATCACCCTATTAATTTATCTATTTTTCAATTTAGATGAAATGACATAAATAACCTAAGCTTAACTGGATAGATGATTGCTAACTGCTAAAGTTCACGAAATGACCTTAGACAAAGCTTAAAAATGTATTTTTTAAATTTATCTATTTTTAATTATACCGTTTTTAATAGTTGAGCCATTGATTTAAAAGTTAAAATAGTGTACTAGCCAAATGTGGATTATCCCAATAGTCAAGTGACCTATAAGTTTTTTGTCCTAAATATAATACGAGTTCACTTTCCTCTATTTGTTAATAGCACCCATAATTTTTTGCATCACGTCAAAATATAATAATAACCTATTTTCCATTAGAGTTACAATTGCTGCATTTTTCTTTCATGTTGTAACTCAAACGAAAATAAGGATATCTTTCCTCTTCTTGCATGATTCAAAAAGTTAAAAAGAGTGCCATAAAAAAAATTGAAATGCCAATATGATCTCTCAATTCTATATCAAACATAGGCTTCATATCATAACATTCCAATTCTGTACACGAATTAGTCACCAAACCCGTATGTAAACCGGATTTTCATTTGTCTGTGTGTATCTGTATACACAGTGGTGGAACCACGTTAGTGTGAGGGTGGGCAATTGTCCAAGAAGCGAGCATTTGAGATTCAAATTATCCATCAAAACCACAACAAAAATAAACCTCACTGCATTGGGTTTTTTGAAGTCACTTGCAATCTTAACAGCGCCTAAGTAGGAAAAAAAATTCTTTTGTACATAAAAAACAATTAAGTTCAATAACTTCAAGAGTTTTTCACAGGATAGATATATTCATTATTTTATTTCTTTTCCCAAGAGACTGTTGGGAATTATAATAACCAGAACAGCAATAACAATAAAGAACTGAGGAAAGGAAGAAATAACTTGCAGAGAAGTTAGGTGTTTTCTCTGTTAACCTTCAAGAACTAATAATGCCTATTTATAGGCTTACAAGCAACTAAAATAATCTAAAAATACTCAACTAACTATCAGATTTTATTGTCATTATCTACCACTAACAAAAACTTAAGGAGAAAAACACTGAAACTAACATACTGTGTTGACTAAATCAAACACATGCTATTTTTGAATCAGTCTTCAACACTCCCCCTTGATTCAAAATTTCACACTCCCAGTTTCTTTCTAAAATACTCATGTTTATCACGTGGAAGTGACTTTGTGAAGATATCTGCAATTTGCTCATTAGTGCTGCAATATCTTAGTTGAACTTGACCTCCAGCCACCAGCTCACGAATGAAGTGAATTCGAATGTCAATATGCTTTGTTCTTCCATGAAAACCTGGATTTTCACTCATTGCAATGGCAACCTTGTTATCACAAAATATCTTTGTTGCACCTTCTTGTTCTTGACCAAGATCAACAAGTAGCCTTCTAAGCCACACAGCTTGACATGCTGCTGAAGTTGCAGCCACATATTCAGCTTTAGAGGATGACAATGCTGTAGTTGCTTGCTTCTTAGAACTCCAGGTTATAGCTCTAGACCCAAGGTGAAAAATGCTACCTGAAGTGCTCTTCCTATCTTCCATAGAACTTGCCCAATCACTGTCAGTAAAACCCAGCAAACAAAATGTAGAAGTTGCAGCATACCAAAGTCCATAATCAAGTGTTCCAGCCACATAACGCAAGATTCGCTTTGCTGCTCCAAGATGATGTTTTGTAGGATTTTGCATAAACCGAGAAATCACACCAATTGTAAATGTAATGTCAGGTCGTGTGTGACTTAAATAGATCAGTCTACCTACCAAACTTCTAAAATACTTGGCATCTCTCAAGCCAGTACCATCTTCAGCCTGCAATTTCTCATTTAAGTTCATGGGCGTAGCTACTACATTACAATTCAGCATATTAAACCTCTTAAGCAAATCAATTGCATATTTCATTTGAGAGACAAAAATTCCATCTTCCTTTTGCATCACTTCAAGACCAAGAAAATAGTGTAATTTACCTAAATCTGTTATCTCAAAATTCTTCATCATACGAGCTTTAAAGTTAGCTACCAATGCACTAGATGAACCCATATAAATTATATCATCAACATAAAGACAAAGTATAAGAAAATCAGTACCTTGCCACTTCAGGTAAAGAGTGGGCTCATTATTATTTCTCTCAAATCCATTTGAACAGAAATGAGCATCAATTTTGGTATACCATGCCTTTGGTGCTTGTTTTAACCCATAGAGAGCCTTTTTCAACTTGTAAACTTTTTCTTCTTTGCCACTAATAACAAAACCTTCAGGTTGAGTGACATAAACTTTCTCTACAAGTTCCCCATTCAAAAAAGCTAATTTGACATCAAACTGATATACACTCAGTTTCCTATGAGCAGCAAAAGCTAAGAAAGTTCTTACAGTTTTAAACCTTGCAACTAGTGAGAATGTATCTTCGTAGTCAACACCATACATTTGTGCATATCCCTTCACAACCAACATTGCCTTGTGCCTTCCAATACTCCGATCGGCATGGTATTTAGTTTTAAAAATCCATTTTAATCCAATTGCATTCTTTCCTTCGGGTAAGTCCATCAAATCCCATGTTTCATTCTTGTTGATTGCAGTAATCTCTTTCTCCATTGCTTTAACCCATTCATCTTTTTCTACTGCTTCTTTGAAATTAGTTGGCTCAGCAACAAATAAAGCTTATGTGTTCGCATATATCTCTCTCAATGATCTGAACTTTCTTGGAGGAGTTTCTTCAGATAAACTTTCTAAAGTAGATGAGTTGCTGAAAACTCCTTGTGGATTGTTTACTGGTGTTAACAATTCAGAGGAATCAAATGAAGCTGTTAAAGTACCATTTCCAGCTCCATTTCTAGCTTTTAAATTTGTTGAAATATGTGTTTCTACTACCCCTCTACTGTCGTGCCAATTCCAGCTTGCTTCTTCATCAAATACCACATTCCTGCTAATGACTACCTTGCCATTCACAGGGTTATATAGTCTATATGCTTTAGATTGTGTACAATAGCCAACAAATATGCATTTGATTGACTTGTCATCAAATTTGCTATGCGTTTTAGAATTAACCAAAGCATAAGAAAGACAACCAAAAACACGTAAGTGGCTTACCCAAGGCTTGACCCTACTCCATGCAACATAAGGAATCTAATTTAGGACAGCTTTTATTGGTGATAAATTAAGAAGATAGACTGTTGTGCCTACTGCTTCTGCCCAAAAAATATTTGGAAGGCCTTTGGCTTTCAACATGCTTCTTGCCATTTCCACAACTGTGCGATTCTTGTGCTCAGCCACACCATTTTGTTGAGGTGTGTACGGTGTTGTCAATTCCCTGCGAATACCATGTTCTTCACAAAATATAGAAAATTGGTCAGATAAAAACTTACCACCCCTATCAGTTCAAAGTGCTTTTATTGGTGTGCCACTTTGCTTCTCAACATAGGCTTTAAACTTCTTGAAGTTGTCGAAAGTTTCTGATTTACACTGCTGAAAATAAACCCAACTCATCCTACTGTAGTCATCAGTAAACAGTAGAAAATATCGACTACCACCAAAAGATTCAGTTTTCAGAGGACCACACAAGTCAGCATGCACCAATTCAAGTGTTTTAGATTCTCTCCAAGACTTGCCTGTAGAAAATGGAAGTTTGTTTTGCTTTCCATATATGCAGTCCTCACATAACTCAAGTGATTCAATCCTAGGCAACCCAAGTACCATTTCTTTTTCACTCAACAATTTCAAGCCCTTTAAATTCAAGTGCCCGTACCTCAAGTGCCATAGTTTAGACTTATCATTTTCTTTAACAATAAGAGCATGATTCTCCATTCTAGAAACATCAAGTGGAAATAGATTATTCTCCACTACTTTAACATCCGCAATAATCTGATTTGATTTTTTATCTTTAATCACACATGAGCTATCATCAAACAACATTGAATATCCACTAGCCATGAGTTGCCCAACACTCAATAAATTTTGTGACATGCTAGGAGCAAAATAAACATTATGTAGGAGCTTTACCTTACTGAAACCATTTTTTATTGCCACAATACCTTTGCCCTCTACTTGTATTTGTTTGTTATCTCCAAGCGTCACTTTCAATTTGAATGTCTCATTTAGCTCCTTGAATAATGACTTTACTCCAGTCATATGATTTGAACTCCCACTGTCTAAATACCAAATGTCATTTCTAGCAATTGCATCTTCTTGATAAGCCATGAATAACTTGGCTTCTCCCTCTTCTTCTTTAACATAGTTCGATTGCTGTACTCGTTTCCAACATTCAGCCTTCACATGCCCGTACTTCTTGCAATTATAACATTGGACGCCATGTTTGTTGTTTTTCTGCTTTTCAGTTGATTGGTATTGGTCAGTTTGCTCATTACCTTGTCCTCGTCCTCGTCCACGACCACCTCTTCCATGAGATCCTCCTCTACCGCGTCCCCTACTAGCTGCCTCTTTTTGAATATTTTTCTGATTGTGTGTCTCCCCCTTCACATGAAATGCTTTTTCTTCACTCTTCTCATCTTTCCTGTTCAATCTTGCCTTGTGAGATTGCAACGATCCCATGAGTTCATCAAATGAGTATGTAGCCAAGTCCTTTGACTCTTCCATGGCTGCAACTACATGATCAAACTTAGGAGTCAAACTCCTCAATACTTTCGCAACAATAGTTTGATCAGAAACCTCCTCTCCGTAGGACCTCATTTGATTAACAATTGCAGCTACTCTAGACAAAAAATCTTGTACTAATTCTCCACTCTTCATATGTAAGGTTTCAAAATCACGACGAAGAGATTGAAGTTTCACCGTGATTACCTTTGAAAAGCCTTGGAACGCTGTCTGCAAAGTCGTCCAAGCTTCTTTAGTTGTAGCTACTGCTGCAATTTTTGAGAAAATTGACTCATGAACAGCTTGTTGAATGAAGAATAATGCTTTGGAGTCCTTCTTCCTGTTTTCTCTCAATCTAGCATCTTCGTCAGGATCACAATACCCATTCTCTACCAAGTCCCACAGTTCTTGAGACTTGAAAAGAGTCTTCATCTTGATGCTCCAAAACTCATAGCAATCAACTTTTGAACACAGGTATTGCTGGTTGAGAAATGCTCACAACATTGCCATTTGCTGCCATGATTTTTCTTTTTGCACAAATTCAAAGGAACCTGCTCTGATACCACAATTGTTGGGAATTATAATAACCAAAACAGCAATAACAGAAAAGAACTAAGGAAAGAAAGAAATAATTTGCAGAGAAGTTAGGTGTTTTTTCTGTTTACCTTCAAGAACTAATAGTGCCTATTTACAGGCTTACAAGCAACTAAAATGATCTAAAAATACTCAACTAACTATCAGATTTTATTGCCATTATCTACCACTAACAAAAACTTAAGGAGAAAAACACTGAAACTAACAAATTGTGTTGACTAAATCAAACACATGCTGTTTTTGAATCAATCTTCAACAGAGACTACGTTGTTCAAAAACACAAACAGCAAAAATTTTCTACCCTATTTATTGTAAAATACTTGGGTTATCAAGTGCGAGAACATGTTTTCTACTTCGGCAGCCATCTTAATATGCATTTTCTCATCCTAACGTTTCCATAATTAAGTCCCTATAGTCAATTCATGTTAAGGAGTGTGAAAAAGAGTAACTCCTTAGAAACAAGCGGTAAGGGAAAGTGCTTTTCAATGAAAGTTAGATGCTTTTCTACTTCCTTTTGCATCTTAGATGCTTTTCTACTTTTTTTTGCATCCTTTTCAACTAATTAACAAAGCAAGAGTAAAGGTACTGTTGCCAAAAGCAGAGGGAAAACAACATAGACAGGCAGTAAAAATTAGAGAAACAAATATCTTTGTTGCAATTAGGCGAATTCAGTTTCAACAATATAACCAGATTTGGAATCATCACTTTTTTCCCCTTAATTTTGAAGCTTGTAAGTAATTTAACTATGTAATGACCCATAATAAGTACTAAAACTTGTTCTGAAGATAAACAGGGGAAAGATACCAATTAACATAACAGCTTCAGTTTGCCTACTTGCTCATTCTACAAGAGGGCTACTATGAAATGAACGCCATAGATAATAAATTATCGCAAATTCTAAAGGCAATTTTTTTTTCTATGTCTTTTTTCTTTTATTCTTAAAGTTCGAGTGTGCAGAGTCTTCAATTTGCACTTTCCACATAATTGCCTACTAGAGTGACCTAGATCCCTCATTGGATGTTCTAGCTACATAACCACAAACTTGAGAATTCCAGACTGGGACATTAATATACATAATAGAATGCCAAGAATATTTCCTAGTGCCGTTAAAGGTGATGCCTGAAGCACAAGCTCTACCAAGACTTCACAATAAGATGTCAATTCAAGTCTGAAGTCACTATTTTTTAGGTTGAAACATATTTAGTTTAGGCAAATACAATCAGACCGCTAGCAATGTAGTTTCACATCTTGTTTTGAGTTTACTTGGTACTATGGCTTAAAATTTCTTTTCCATTAGCTTTTCTTTCTAGAGATGTTTGGTTTTTTTTTTTTTTTTTTTTTGGTGGGAAGTGGGGGTGTGGAGTGGGTTAGGTTAGCATTGATTTTTACTATAACAAAAGGAAATGATGTTTTTAATAATTAATAAAAAAGCCAAAAGCATAAAAATGAGTAGTGTTAATAAGGAATAAAGTTCTCCTGGTTTCTAATCAGATGAAAAGAAATTCTAAAAGCATGATGGAATTTAGAATTATTCTACAAATGTGTTAGTTTGGAATGGGATTCTTGTTCACTGATTTCGCATTTATGTAGGCTCAATTGGTGATACAGAAACGGACGCGTGAATGCTTAGAAAGTCTTGAATCTCTAAGAGATCAACTCGTTAACTTTTGACAAATTTGAAATATGTCCAAAATCACTAATAAATAGAGTTGTTTGTGTCTCAAGCTCCTTCAACCCGTTGAATTCTTCCCTCTTGAAGCAATCTAGATCCCTATATAACAATGTGAGTAGATACCTAATTGATAATCTAAAGATTGAATACAAACCAGTCAAAGAAAAAGTCTAAGCAAGAAAATTGAACAAGTCGCCACAAGGCTTCCCTTGATAAGACTTAAAAGTGGTTCTTAATCCAAAAAACCAAGAAGTAATTCTCACTTTTGAGAAAAACACACAAATTTTATTAAACTCAACTTATGAAATTGGTACAAGGGTTTTAGGCCTATAAATAGGCTTACAAAACAACTAATAGAGAATTTTAGACACTTAACAAAGAGCACTAATTGTAATCTAACACAATATGGTAGCTAACTATAGGTGACAACTTGTAAATGACTTAATAAACTAACAAAACATAATTAACTCTAAAATAAATTGAGAATTCGTAATTGAAGTCTTCATGAGCCTGGACATCCTTTAAGTCCACCAAAGATAGCTCATTAGGCTTCACGGACTCCACTCTAAAAAGCTTACATGGATTGAACATCTTGAGCAGCTTTAATAGACCTTCTTTGAAGGTGTATTTGCTCCAAAGCCAATAAATCAATCCTTGGCCCATGTGATGTTTCTTTGAACATTTTTTGAACACATATTTAATCCATAGCTAAAGAATAAGCTTCAAACCCAACTTCCTCACTTGAACTCTATGATTCTCAAGTCCAAATACAACCTTGAGTCTAAAAATATGCTTGAACCATATTCTCATGACTTGCGTGCCCTTTTCAATGATGAACAAACCCTCCTTGACCTTACAACGTGCCAAGTGCTCCTCAACTCTACGCTCATCTTATTTGACTTGCGCTTTTGGGATCCTATCAATTGGACATAAATCTCTTTAATGCATTAATAAATCTTTAGGGAAAAAACATAAAAGGCCACTCAATTACTATGATACTCCACTTTTAATCATTAAACTATGTCAATTTTTGAATTGCTCATCAACTAGCAGAACTGGTGTAATTTATCTTTCTGTAAATTTGTGTTCCTGTCAAGTATAGGGACAATATTTCAAGCTAAAAAGTTACATATCAAGTTGTCAAGCGTGTGGACATTATATGTCAAGCTAGGAAAATATATATCAAGCATTTTTTTTTCCTTTACTCCATAGTGCATTGTGGCTCTATATAGCCCACCATATTGCTTTCTTTGCCTTCTTTGCTTTGATTATAATCAAAATTAGCATCATCTTGGTATAAATTCAATTTAACTGGAGAGAAATTGTAAGCAAACAAGACTGAGGTTAGGATGATCTTCATTGCCGAAAAATTTTTACACGGACCCAATTTATAGCCTCACCAGTAGACTTTGTAATCTAAAATAGAACCGCATAAGAATTCTTACATCACTTTCTTACGTCAGCATGCGTTATTATGCTTATGTGACACTATTCAAGAAAGCAGACTTGACAATCTATTTAATAAATTATGTATTTATTTTGGGAACGGGAGAAATTATTAAACAAATAGTGTCAAGCCTAGTAACATATGCAAATATCTCAAAATAATCAATCTTGAATTTATGCTTGTACCCTCCCAGCTACCAATCTTGTTTTGGATCTCTTCTTTTCTCCATTGGGTTTGTACTTCATTTTGTAGACCACTACACTCCAATGATCCTTTTTCCAGTTGGAAGAGAAGTAAACTCCCAAGTATTATTTTTCTTAACAACATGAATTTCTTCATTCATTGCTTTCACCCAACAATTATCTCAAGTTGTTTCTTCATAAACAATATGATATACATTTTTCTCTTTTATCATCAAATTTCTTTCTCAACTAATTAGGAATACGAGAATAAGCAATATATCCATATACTTTCAGATGGCCACCACTCCATACTTCAGGAAATTTTTCAGGAAGGCTTCATGTAGGACACCTATTTAATAGATAAATAGCACAATCAACTACCTCTAACCAAAAATACATTGGCATATTTTTTAACTTCATTATACATTTACCATATCCATAATTATTGTTTTTTTTTCTTTCTACCATCCCATGTTGTTATGGAGTATATCTAGCTGTCAACTAATAGTGAATGCCATTTTTTTAAGTAAGTCAACACAAACAAGAAATCTTGACTCTTATTTGTTGTCAAAATTTTAATTTCGTATCCACTTTGCTTCTCAACAAAAATCTTGAATTTTTATAAAATATCATGAGCATCATATTTTTGCTTCCAAGAATAAATACAAGCTTTCCTACTGAAGTTATTAAAAAATGTAATCAAATGCTTGCAACCACCATTAGAAGGAACATCCATTGTACACAAATCTGAATGGATAATATCTAATGGTCTTTTTGCTCTCCATAATTTACTAACCCAAAAACAATACCTATGTTTCTTGCCCAAAATATACACATCGCAAACTCTCCCAAAACAAATGATACTAGGTAACCTACGAACCATTATTTTGTTAATGAAAAATCTTAAACTATTAAAATATAAATGTCCAAAATCGCATATGACATAGCCAATTATTATCATCAATTATAGTATTCAAATATAAAAAATTTTCATTATTCAAATTTAATAGAATAATTTTTTAGACTCATCATCACTTTTGCAATCATACTAATTTTCTCATCAAAATCATACAAGCACCATGTTTGATACGAATGTCATAATTCATTTCTAATAACTAGCCCATACTTAGCAAATTGTGATTCAATCTAAGAACATGAAATACATCATAGAAAAAATTTTTAGATCCATTTTTTAGGCTAATAAGGATTTTTTTTCCTTAGAATATTGTTATTCTCAAATTTTACTTCACCTTTAATAGATTCATCAAATTCACAAAAGTAATTCTTTCTTGCCATAGATATTAGTATCCAGTGTCCAAAAACGATTTATTTTTGTCATCAACCTCAATAGTATTGCTGGCCAACAACAAAGTTCCTAAATTTTGACCATATTCTGAACTTGATTTTCAATGACATTAGTTTAAAAAATTAGTGTTAGATCTACATGCAAATCTCTTGTGCCTAGATTTTTCATAGTTATAACATTGGATCCTATTACAATCATTATTTTGGTTAAAGTTATATCTGATGTTATAATCATACCTCTAAAACTAAAATTATTACCTCTACTTAGCTCAGGATTCCATTTGCCTTTACCCCCCATTATTTGCATAGCCTCTACTTCAGTTGTTATTGTAACCATAACTTCAGTTATTGGAGCCTCGAATGTTTTGATGAGAGTTTGCTTACTCTTTTTGGACTCATCTTTGTCCCTTAATTACAACTGTGTGTGCAGTGACTTCTCCGTTGTATCTAACCCATAGGTAGTAACATTTACTTTGAAGACAAACAAGGGAAAGATACCAGTTCAGTTTGCCCGCTTGCTTATTCAGCAAGAGGTTTCCTATGATAGTAGCATCATAGATACTAAATGATTATTGCAAAATACTAAAACAAGTGTTTTTTTTTTCGTCTTTCTTTTATTCTTAAAGTTACTTGTGGATCCCTTATTGGATGTTCTGACTACAAACTCAATAATTCCAGGTTGGGACATTAGCGTACATAATAGCGATGCTAAGAAAATGATGGCTCTGTTTGTTTGGAGAGGTTTAATAGAAACATGTTTTTGAAAAGCACCATACACGTTTTTCTTTTAACTTTTTATCTTAGAATTATATTTATCGAGAAGAATATATAAAATTGTTACAGTAATATTTTTTTAAAAAATACCTCAAAAAATATCCATCCAGACGGAACCGATATTTATCAGTGTTGTTTAAGGTGATCCCTACACAGATGCTCTACTGAAACTTCAAAATTAGGTGCCGATTCCAAGTCTGATATCATTATCTTCAGTTGAAACATATTTAGATTAAGCAGTACAATCAGACTGCTAGATATACAGATTCACATCAAGTTTTTTGTGCTTATTAAGTTAGTAATAAAGCTTAAAAAGTTCAATTTCAAAAAGTTATAATCTATATAGGAGTGGGTTAGGCGTTTACTCGCTGGTCAGAAAACTTATGATGACAGAACAAAATCTCAGGAAAAAAAAAAAATGAGCCAACAGAGTGTGGAATGGCACAAATATCACGGCGATCAAAAATGACAAATTGCTGTATCTTTCACTCCAAATTTTGCTAATAGATACTTAGCAAGGTGAAATAACAAGAATGATCATTAAAATAATCACATTTCTTCCTTCATATTCATAAGGTGCTAGTAATATAAAGTGAAAAAAAATTATAAGAGCTAAATTATATAAAGATGTCCTTATCACAAAAAAAAAAAAAAAGCTATAATAATAACTCCACAACTTAAAATAGCGTGAAAAATAAATTGCTGAAAAGACAAATTATGTCAGAACCCACAAAATAGACACCATTCAATCACTGCGTTGTTCTACCACTCAAATTTTCTAGGAACAAAATCTCCCTTTCGAACCTTAAATTTTCATTTAAGTCACCTGACATTAGGGGTGGGTAAAAATAACTGAAAAATAAAAAAATTACAATAACCGGTCTATTCCTGAACCGAAAAATAAGGGTAACTAAACCGAAATTTGAAAACAGTTAGGTTAACCGTACCTCATTTGTAAAAGCAGTTCCGGTTCCAGATATCAATTTTTAAAAATCGCGGTTAACCGAACCGGTCCATATATATGTCTTAAAGGCTAATATTTGTAATGTTATAAAGGAATTGAGGAATATTAATTCATTTCATTTTCAAAGTTTAAGATTATTTTAAAACTTAGATATCGTATTTAATTTTTCTTTCAATTTAATTTCTTGATGCTAACTAAAAACTTATTTTCATATAATTGAAATACATAAATTTTTTACTCTTAAAAAGTAAATTATTTTCATATAATTGAAATACGTAAATTTTTTACTCTTAAAAAATTTTAACCTTTTTTACTTTTAAAAAGAGTGGATGCAAGAGTTTCAGTTGTAATTTTATTGCTTGTTTTTTAAGTAATTGAAATTGTATAAGCATTTTTTAATTTGAGCAAAGGTTTATGTTATAATATTTTAATCTATTTTGTCAAATTAACTTAAACTATACGGTTCTGGTTACCCACGGTACCCGACCTTCTTTAACCGGATAACCGATAAGCAGTTAACTGATTAATGAAGGTCGGATACGGTTTATAAATTAGGCGAACCGGTACAAGCGGTTCCAATAAGAATATTAGGTGTGTGGACCGGTTAACCGGTCCATGCCCACCCCTACCTGACGTCTTAGGAAATCTGCATCACGTGTAGGTCAACAAATTTTCGGCAAAATCCCAATCCTATTCAGATTCCTTTTGGATCACAACATGCACAACAACCATGACACAGGAATAAACCATATCACAATTCACAATCCAAATTATTCACCAAAGCAGTTAGCTCTAAATCATCTCATCACAATTGTCAAGAGATCACAAAATTACATACATACATATATATATATACATATATATATATATATATATATATGCATTCACCAGGAGAATGTTTCTTCACAAATAATGCACCCCCTTTATCATTCAGTTAATCTACACCACAAAAGCATAAACAAAATCAGAACAAGAAACAAAAACAAATTTAGAACAAAAACCGAGGAAAAAAGAAATATCCCACTCGTGATAATTGTATTCAAGATATCATAGCAAAAAACAAAAGAAAAATGTAAACATGCCGAATAGTACACCAATGGAGGTAATACATGACAGAATTTGCCAAAGGGTGGATTTGAGGGAGGCCAAGAAGACTGTCGACTTTTTTAATAGCTGGGTTTCTCAGGGTTGATTTCTTTTCTTTTTGAGAAATTTTTATGATGCCTTTATGTGAAGGAATCGAAGGAATGAGAAACCACAAATGCGAAGGTTTGAATTTACTTATAATAATGATTTTAGGTAATTTTATTTTGGAATGAATAAAGGGTCAAGCAGTTAGAGTTTTATAATTTTATCCTAAAGGTCGGGTTTCGAATCTCATCAACACCAATTCCCTCTTCCCCATTGTAATAATAGTGTAGGTTTGAATTTAAAAAAAAAACAGAAAAAAAAGTTAATTTTACTTAGCACCCTTGAACTATATACCAATTTTTAATTTGTGTCTCAAACTTTAATTTATTTGTGACATATTGCACCTAAATTCTTGTTCCATCCTCTTGCACACAAAAGACTTAAAATTATCTTGCATTGCTTTCTATACTCTTTAATCTTTAATTTGTCTTAATTTTTATTCTAAAATTTATAACTTTTTCAATTTTGGTTCTATTGTTATCGTTGTTTGCAAAACTTAACGATTCTCCTTCACTGTCACCGTATTCTAGTTGAACTTCGTTGAACTCGGCAGCAATCTAATTGATGAACTGCCAAAGAATAGTATTGATTGGTGCTACAAAAGAGGGATAGAGGAGAAAACATTTGACTTTTGCCTAAACAAACCAAAATGGGACCAAATAAAACGTTCAAGGTGTCAAATGTACCATGCTGAAGTTCAGGGGGCAAAATAAAAGCTAATGTAAAGTTTAAGGCTGGTAACACTGTCAAGAGTAGACATTTTCCTGCCAGAGCAACTTCCTCCTAAATAAAAAATTACCCCCTTATGTTAGCACATGAAATTTTACTGATTTTATTTTTCCATCTCTCTATATCCCATTTCCATCTTCTAATTCAACCTTAATTACAGTTGAAGCTACAAGCCGATCCTCTCATGCAACCACAGCCACAATACCATCTCTCCCATTTACATTTTCTAATTCAAAATATGGTTTGAGAATAAAGAATTTAAGAATAATTTATCTTTTGCTTACTGGGTATTCCCAACTTCTTCTTGATTAAATTAGGTGGAGAAAGCCCTATAGAAAAATCAAATAAGCAAAATAAATTTCCAACAGAATTTTCAAATATAAATTTGCACATAAAAGAAGATTCAATTATTTGGAGATTCTTTAAAAGTTGTAGGTTGCAATGGCATCAAGATGAGTTGACAAGAAGAGAGAGTTTAAAGAATTTTAATTTGCGAGGAAGCAGAAAATTGGTGAAGAAAAGGGAAGGAAAATCAGTGGTTAAGCCTCAAAAGATGTCTAACCTGTATAGCACACGGGTGGCCTTGTTTGAGGGATGGAAGTAAGAAGAGGGTGATGAAAAGCTGCAGTGCTAAAGATTGTCGAGCCACTGGAACTTGAGGAGAAAGAGGGAGAATTAGGGATATCAGATTTCGTAAGAATTGGGCTTAAACTGGTAGAAAAATTTTTGCTCTGAAATTATCGCCAATCAACGTTCACAGGTGTAAAGTGAATTATCTCAAGTACAAAATATGAGAAAAATCTACCATGCAGTCATGCAGTTGTGAAAATTCAAAATACATATGTCCTCTAAGTTTTAGACACTTTGAGCTTATTAGCGAAAACTATTTCCTAATGTTATGGTATCTTTACGGCACTACAGAAGCCTCAATAGTTATAGCACTGTCAAAACAGATGCAGTTAATAAAAATATATATATATATATATATTTTTTGAAAATTAGTTAATAAAAATCTAAATGGGAAAAAAAATAGAAGTGAAAGAACGCTAGGGGCGCTTTGTAATTTACGGTGGCTTTGGATCAATAAATAACTAACAGGCAATAAAGTCTTAATCAATTTATGTTGAATTTTAAAATTTGTCTGACTGGTGCCCAGGGCATCGTTAATTAGGAGACTTTTGCAAGAAAATAAAGTTAAATGGAGCAAGTGACTAAATATAAGAGATAACAATTATGAATGCATGCATTTATATAATAAATTGTGTGTCTCGTTCAAACAATATTTAATTTTAGAGTCTCTAAAAAGAGTAAATTAACAAAATTAATTAAGAACATATTCATATATATCATGGACACAAAATACTATGCAGTTGGTCCATTCTGTACCGGCAATTAAAATATTTTTTTTACTTGCAAGTGTGTCTGTTGCCAGTCTGGGCTAATATTCTTGATTCAACTGTGTTGTTAAGTTGGAATAAACATTGATATATCACATGCTGATTTGCATTCTCATCATGCAAATTCAGCAAATTGCACGGCCCACCCCAGTGCAACTTCTACAATTTTTGGGAGGTTTAGCAAGTGCTTTAACTTTTGCAGGAGAACATGAAGTGCTTTAACTTCCATTCATGGACGAGTCCGAAAACATGTACAGAAAGGCCAGGTCTGAATGGCCTCTATCTTGAAGATTGATGACCTGGATGGATCTGACTCCGAGGCCCATCACAAGACACTGCTAAATTCTGGAGCGAGCCCAAATGTGTGGGCAAAATGTGAGGCCACCACAATTCCACATTATATCCAAATTATGTGTGTGCGTCGATTAATCTTTCATACAACTGGTTTTTCAAGGATAATTTTATATTAGTGCTCTGGCCAGGCTCCTTTGAGTGTGTGTTTTTTAAAATATATATGTTATATATGTTCTTTATTGATATTTTTTCCAATTATTCTATTTTAAATTAAGGCTTTTTTCTGAAAACGTATTTATAATTGTTTTCTTAGTATAAGATAAGAATGCTACCACGTCTGTCTCCCAGTTTCGCTCATTGTTAGCTGTAAATCTGACACTTTTTGTATATTAGAGTGTATACATATCCCATTATTATTCTGTACTCTGAGAGCTCAAAATGGACAAGTATTGAAATAATTATTTTATTAAATGTTATGCAGAGAAAGACGGAGACATGGAAGTTTAGGGAGCCAAAAAAAGCTAAAGAAAATGATTGGGAAACACTACTATTTTTAGAATGTGGTATGTGTAAAATCAAAAAATAGTTAATAGACGTATTTAGAGAATATTTCAAAAAAAGAATTACAAAAAAGAGTTGTCCAGATGGACACCATGTGTTTTTGAAGATCTTGCGCTTTCCCATCCTATACTGCAGATCATTCCTAACGGGGAACGAAATAAGGATTAGGGGATGCTACATAGAAAAACAAACAAATGTTGGAATGTGGTGGGCTCTAATACCGAATTAATGGATTCAATCTGCTAATAATGGAGACAAACGAACAATTTTACCACACTCAAAGTGTGTATAATAACAGTGACAAAATAAACTCACACTAGACACCACTAAATTTGAACCTCACTCTTGAGAATATCTGCTCTAATTTTATCAGAGCCTTATTCTAGATATATTTGCTCAAACTCACAAAACTCTACTAACACTCTAAGGGCTTCAACTTTAATTGAGCTCTGCTTATTCTCGTACGAGAAAAATAGGATGCCAAAGAATGGCAAATGAGCTCCCTATTTATCCTACTGAACATCCGATAAGCAGCTGCAATTTTCCTCTTCTCATTTAATGCATTGAAGCTTGAGAATCTGGTGGAGATCGTGCTCAAATCTGGAGTGCATTTCTTTTGGTCAAGCTGCCTATTACTCCTTCCTGTACTATAGATATACAAGGCAAGGAGTGAGTATTGCGTGCACCACGCGCGCCACGTGGCGTGCCACGTGGTGCACTAGAACCAATCATACATCGCCAAATAATATAAGGTATGACCCACTATTGCCACATGGCGATATGTGATTGGTTTTAGTACACCACGTGGCAATGCACGTGGTGTATTGTATACTTTTCCCAAGGCAAGAGCTTCCTGACCATTTAGTCAAGAAATGTGGCCCACAACTTTTACTGTGGCCCACAATCTTTTGCCAAAAAAAGCAATGTTGCATTATTTTAACACTCCCCTCGACATTGACCTTTTGTAATTATCCCAAGCATCTCGCAAAACTTTGCAGACTTAGAAGGACTTAGAATCTTTGTGAATATATCAACAACTTGGTCATCTGTGTTGACATACTTCAAGTCAACTTGACCTTGCAACACTTTCTCTCAAAGAAAGTGGTAGTGGACTTCAACATGCTTCGTTCTTGAATGGAAAACTAGATTTTCAGCCATACGAATAGCTGATTGGTTGTCGCAGAAAAATTGAACTGAGCAATCAATCAGTTGGTGCAGATCCTCCATGAGTTGCACTGACCATATGCTCTCCTATGTTGCTGAAGCTGCTGCTCTATACTCCGCTTCTGTGCTGGACAATGACACTGCTGTTTGTCTCTTATTACACCAAGAAATTGCAACTGATCCAAGGTTGAACACATAACCTGTGGTTGATCTCCTTGTGTCGTGATCATCGACATAATCTGCATCACAATATCTAGTCAATTTGCAAACTTCTCTTTTCTTGTACAATAGGATATAGTCGATGGTCCCTTTGATGTATCTCAAAATCCGTCGTGCAGCCTCCAAGTGTGTCTTCTTTGGATTTTGCATGAATCTACTCACAAGCCCAACTGCATATGACATGTCAGATGTAGTCAAAAGGAGATAGATTAAACTATCTACCAATTGTCGATACATGGTACTTCTTCAAGGTCTTTGCCCTCAGCAAGGCAATATCTGGCATTGACCTCCATTGTAGTTGAGATTGGCTTGCAGTCGAGCATCCCAAATTTCTCCAGCAAACCTTTAGAATACCTTTTTGACACAAGAACAAACCTTCATTGGTCTTATCAATTTCAAGACCAAGAAAGTGCTTAAGCTCCCTAAGTTCTTTCATTTGGAAACAAACAGAAAAGTTTTCTCTGGTTCGTTGAATCTCTTTATCATCGTCAACTGTAATGATTAGATCATCGTCATACATAAGAACAATAGCTAACCTTCCACTACTAGCTTTCACAAACAAACTGGAATCCGCGGGTGCCACAGAATATCCACTTTGGTGCAAGAACTTGACTATCTTGCCATACCATGCTCTTGATGCTTGCTTTAATCCATATATAACCTTATTCAAGTTGCATAAATAACCTAGTCGGACCGTGTCTTCAAACCCGTACAGTTGATCCATACAGATCTCCCAATCTAACTCTCCATGAAAGAAAGCATTTTGACATCCATCTGCCAAAGCTTCCATGACTTTTTGGCTGCAAGTGCAGATAGAATTCGAACTGTAGTCAATTTTGCCACCAGGCTAAATGTTTTATCATAATCAAGCCCATACTTCTGAGAAACCCCACGAGCAACGAGTCATGCCTTGTACATTTCAACTAAGCCATCTGATTGAGTCTTAACCTTGTAAACCTATTTGCAAGAGATATGTTTGACATCTCTTGGCTTTGGAACAAGATCCCAAGTCTCATTTTGCTTGAGTGCTTGAATCTCTTCCTCCATCACTTTCTTCCACTGGATGCTTTGAGCTGCTTCTTGGTAAATGGATAGTTCAACTACTCCGTCATCTGCTATCAAAGCTGCATTAGTATACTTGAGATTCGGCTTCATTAGTCTTGTTAATCTCTTGAGTTGTATGGGAGAATTATCATCACCTTCAATCTCCTCATACTGGCTTGGCCTTTCATCTTCTAGAGTTGAAGCATGTTCTCCTATTTGCCAGGGACTTTTGCTTTTCTCAATTGAGCGATTATTAGTTATGTCTTCGGCTCCCCTATGGTCAGCTTCTTGTTTGGCAGTCTTTGGTTGATCATCTGATCTCTCCTGCAACTTTTCTTCTAGTTTGACATGTACTCCAATGCTTTCATTAAGCGTCATACATATAGCAATGCAATGAGCTAAAATTGGATTTGAGCACAAATTTTAGAAAACGTTAAAATTACAAAATTAATAAGAGTTTTTAGATGGGATATATCTACTCTACATACTAAAAATATCATAATTTTCATGTTAAACATGAATTTGTCATTATACGTTTTTAAAAACTTTAATTCGCCAACAAAGCGCTAATTTCATCTCCGAGGAAGACAGTATCCTTAAGCATCATGTCCCGAAAGTTGAATTTAATTTTAGATATTAATCTCATAAGATTAGAACGAATATACGACTGCTTTAGAAGTGCAAGTTGAATTAGACCTTGGTTATATTCAATTTATAATCAACCACGCATGATGTAGGTAGTGAAGTACTAGCCTCTTCAACCAAGTGCATTAGTACTAGCTTCTATAACAATCAAGTATATCTATACTTGTGAAGGTGCAAGAATTACTCCTTGGTAAGATCGCAATCTGTATTGCTGGAGAAGTATGTGGCTCTTCATGTAAAGTCTTCAATTTACAAATTCCACGTGTGATTCCAGAGGGCTGACCTGTCAAGCAAGAAACCTTACATGCAAGGAGATTTAATCCCTATAAACACTCCGATGATTAAGCCAATAAAAATACTTCAATAAAGAAGATGGAGAGGATGGAGTGTTCTCTAGGTGTGTTTGTGTGTGTAGTATCAAGCTAGTGATAATGGAGGAGAAAGTGAATACTTAAGGGACAAGACAAACCTTACTCCGAAAATGGTAATTGGTGTCAGAGCATTAACGATGATGTAACAGCAGTCGAAAGTAAGTTTGGTCTCCCAATGTCTTTAACTAAAGTGCTGGGTAAGATGACATCGACGAAGTACTGTAGCGGAGCTAGAAATCAACAATAAGGATGTGGACCGAGCTGACGTGGAGCTCGATGATCACCTAGGTTCCTACACTTCACATAGTATTAATTGAGAGAGAATGTTGTGGTGATGGTCGTGTCACTAAAACAAGATACGGTTCTAAAAAAAAATGAAATTCTTGTATAACTTATCATTTTTTTTTTTTTTTTGGCGAAGTTAAGTGATTCGACTTCACCACAATATTAGACTTAAGATTGAGTGGGATGATTTGCTCATTTGGTCCTGACTAAAGGAGTTGTTTAATTTTCACTTCATTAGTTAGAGCGCCTGTTTGATATGGGTACCCTCTGAGATCTATGCTTTTAATGTACCATACATGCTACATCCATATTGTAGAAGCTCAAACTGACAAAATAAACGACCCAACACTGCATCTAAAGGGCATCCAATTTTCATCCCTTAAATTTCAAGGTCTATAGTCATAATATATATGTAGATTGAATATATATCTGAAAACTTGTCTATGTTGTCTTTTTCAATGAACTTGAGCTTTATGAATGCATGTAGGAATAATTAATGGAGTAGATGTACACCAAAAAGCTATTATTGTACCTCTTTCACTAGACAAGATAGTATTAGTTAAATGCTTAGTGTAGATAAAGGAGTTGCAAATCAATTTTACAATTCCCGAACATAATCAGTTTACAACACCTAAGAATTAGTTTGGCAATTGATTAAGTGCTGTAAAATATATATAATTTCGGAAGGAGATAATAGTCGTAGAAATTGGCTGCGAAAGCATATATTTCCCCAGCACTAACCAATCAGTTGCCTAGCTGCTAGGCTGCTATGTTGCTGTTCTATTGATATAATTGGTATAATTTCCATTGCAACTTAAGGCTGTATTGTGATTGTCTATACATGTCCTTCTATTTTTAGGGGCTGAAAGCTAAAAATTGCACGATCAGGTCCGCCAAATTTAAGCATTAATTACAATTGATGGTAGAATTGATGGTAACAAATTTTTAAGCGTGATCGCTAAAATATGGTCTTGTATTAATCTTTGCTGCATGAACTAGGAGTTAACTTTTCCTTTTTCTTTTTCTTTTTTTTTTCTTTGGGAAATAGACAACGACGCAGAGACCCTGCGCAAGGCTATTGGAGGATCCGTGCAACAAGGCTAATAGCTAATAGTTTCCGAAACCAGGCTTCGAAGATAGGTTCCGTGAATTTCACTGGTATTTCCATAAATCAAATGTCCCCTACTATTCCCTAAAAGTTACCATGGCTTTTGTGTGGGATTCTGTGGATTGGTTGCTTCTGCCTGTCTTGCTTTCTTTCAATTTAGTGAGTGTTGCGAATTCTCATTTCCAATTTTTCAAATTGTTAAAAAAATATAAAGTCTCACATCGGATGAGTTGAGAATGAGTCCCATGGGTCTTTTTAAAAGTTACTATGGCTTTTGGGTGGGATTTTGTGGATTGGTGCTCTGCCTGCTTGCTTTCTTTCAGTTTTGTGAGTGTTGCGAATTTCCATTCCCAATTTCCCAAATTGTCCAAAAAAAAAAAAAAGTCCCCTACTACTTAGACATTATACTGCCATGTGATTTTTTATTCGTAATGCAATTATGTTGTGCTGCTTTCATAAGAAACCCAAACAAATAGAATACTGAAGCACAAAAACATAACGCGGAATTAATTTACTGCTGTAAGACCTTGTCATTATGAAGTCTTGAGATATGCTCCAGTTAATTTAAATAAAAAAAAATTGAAGTCAAAACATATGGCCAAACAAATTTAAAGTGCAAATTTCGCAAACACTATTAAGATTCACGAGTCATATTCAGACTGCATTTGAACTCATTCTTCACTAATTTACAAATTAGTGCCTAATAACAATTTAAATAAATCCAGCTAAAATAATGTCTCAAGCAACATATAACTCACTACACAAAGAAGAATAAAGGTGCTCCATTTCTCCAACATTTTTTTTTTCACAGCCTCACAAGAAAGCTAATTCCCGACAAGATTCAAAAAGAGAAGTAGCAATATATTTGGACGTTAATTAGAGAAGATCTCTAAGTTTTGAAAATCTTCCTATCACAATTAACCAAGACATTTTGTCATAATTGGAAACACAGTATGGTAATTTTTTTTTTTTTGGGGTACCATATGATAACATATTAACAACTTCACTTTTCAACATTTTGTTCTTTTTCACGAGTACATAATAAAGTATTTCTTTTTTTTTCAGAAAAATAAAAGTTTTCTTACATAGATTAGCAAGTAATATGTAAAATAATTCCACTGTGAGTGGCATTAACGCATACATTGCTTAGACAACAAATGCATATTTTGTTTTTTATACCTGATATTGCAATATTAAGTGAATCTGATTATCTATCCCTTCTAACTAGCTAAATAATATTCACCCTTGACTATCATTTGCTGTGGCAAACCAGACGATAGAAAGATAGGCCCTCAAAATTATGTTTTCTGTTTATTAAACTTTGAGCTAATTGTCTTAAAATTATTGGTACTAGACCATGAAATTAATCAAATAAATGACTGATCACAGTAACTTCTCAAAATAAAAGCAATTCAAAAAATGAATAAGATGTAATCTTACCTCCATATCACATTAATTTTGCAAATAAAATGCAACCAAAGTTTAAATAAGATATATATTACCTCAATGTCACATTATAAAATGTGAAATTTAGTATCCTGATGATGATGAATTTGACAGTTACTATGAAGTTCGGTAGGGCTGAGACGCGTTATATTCGCGCCCCTATGGATTTATCTCCAATGCAGTAGATCACAACGCATCGCCTCTAGGATACAACAGCCGAACTCAAGTTGTTGTTTCCCTCAGATCTGCACAATCACACCTACTTTTGTCCAAAACTATAATTATAGAATTTAGAAAAATTGGTATTAAAAAGATGATTTTCGATTCTTTCATAGCCTTGTATATATAGGCTAAAAATATAGGAATATTAATTCTATAATTCAATACAATAATTAGAGAATTAAGTAGAATAATTTAAATACTATGAATAAGTATAATAATTATATAAATTAATTGTATAACGGTCAAATTAATAATAATATGGCCGTTATGATAGTTATTTTTATTAACACTGCATAATGGTCAAATTTTTAATCACTAGTATGGCCATTATAACAATTATTAAAACACCATAATGTGAGACGATATCTATGAAACAATTTCATTTATGTAATGAAAATGTAAAGGAAAAAACCTTTAAATTTTTTTTTTGTTATTTGTATTTTTATTAAAATACTCCAATAGGTGCTGCTTAAACCAAGCATCTAAATCTACAATTAAACATGAATTTCAGATTATTATGCACGTACCTATGCAGTAAATTAACATATGTCTTTTTTTTTTGGGGTGTTTTGGCTTTTTTGGGTTGTGGGTTTTTTTTTTTTTTTTGGGTGGGGGTGGGGGGGGGGGGGGATCTGGGGGTGAGAGAGAGGGAGGGAGATTAAAAGAACTAAGCATATGCAAGTAAAATCTAAGTTAGGACCTTGACCTTTTTTCGATATTATAGAAGTGAATTGGTTATCCTCAAAAAAGAAAAAAAAAATGAATTGGTTATCAAACCACTAATCTTTTAAGAGAATGAGTGATACATGATTTCTGAACACAAATATTTACGCATGGCCTATAGATGGGAAGAAAAATGCAATTTGAGGGAACAAAACAAAAACAAGGAAAAGTTATCCAATGAAACAAATAGAGAACGCAAAAAGGGATGATGTCTGAAATAATTCATTAAAAAGTAAAAGCATAATAATGATTGGCGTTAATAAGCAGCGAATAAAGTTCTACTGATTTTTTATCAGATGAAGAGAGATTCTAGGACCATGATAGAATTTAGAATTGTTCTACAAAGGGGGTCAGTTTTGAATGGGATTCTTGTTCAGTGATTTTCGCATTTGCGTAATGTGTGAGCTCAAATTGACATTAACCTATTCTTATGATAGTTCAGTTTAGATCATTAAACTATTTCAGTTTTCAATTGCCTATTCAACTTGTAGAAGTGATGTAATTTACCATTATGTTAATTTGAGTTGTTAATTTGTTATCTCCTGTCAAGTGTAGGGACATTATGTCAAGCCAAGTATATATCCAACTTCGTTTTTTTTTTCCCTTTTTCCTTTACTCCATTGTGCATCGTCGCTCTATGCAGTCCACCAATATTCATTTCTTTGTTTATTTTGCATTCTTTGCTTTGATTCTGTACACAATTAGCATCATCCTGACATAATTTCATTTTTTTTTCTTTTTATACTATCAGGTTTTGAATTCATTACTTATGTAGTACACGCGCATACATCTTAACCTACTTGTATTATAAAATTTTTAATTTTTTATTATATGATTTTTTTTTTTGGGGTATGGGTTAGTCTAATTCGTGGTAAGTAATGCATTATCATCATAGAAGTGTATACTGATCAAGTTTGTGTTAGAACATTTTTTTTATCCTTTTTTATATGGTTATATTCTTGGGTTGGGGTTGGTCTAATACGTGATAAGTTATGCATTAACTTCAAAGAAGAAATGAAAGAGAGAGAGAGAAAGCCAAAGAAATATGCGGATTTTTTTTTTGAGTTGCCGTAGCATAAAGCCTATTTCCCCCGTTTTATCTTGTTTTCCAGTGCAAAAATTTGGCTTTCCTGTTGCTGAGATTGTTTCCAGGAATGATAGCAGGTTAGGAATACTACTTTTAGCAAGAGTATTGAGTGTTTGTTTTGTGTTTATGCATATTTGCGTGCATATGAATTCTGATACTACTTGGAGGATATGTTGTCTCATGGTCAATTGTCTACAGAGTGAGCAAGGTTTTGAAAAGCTAATGAGAGGGAAGAGAATGATGATGGGAAAGAGTAAGAATGTGTAGGATGGGGAAGAGTAAAAATGTGAATGAGGTCATCAAAAAACGGATTGAGGCTAAATTTTTGATGATATGTTCATTGCTTTACTATTTTTTTCCCTGTTTTTTGGGTCTTTTGCGACATATAAATGCATATTGCATGTATTTGGATTGGTCTGAGAAGGGAATTGAACATAATCCTGTATTGGTTGTTACCTGGTGGGAAGGGAATCTTTATCAAGTACAAAGCAGGAAGTTCTTAATGTATAATGGTTAAATTAGTACATATTTACCTGTTTTAAGGATTCAGCAACGGCACAAGCCACAGGGTGTTTAGCGTCTTGATTATTGAGTTAGTTTTCAGATTTTATTTTGGGTTTTTGTGTTACTCTTCGGCCTAATTTACGATGCTCATCTCTGTGCATTATTATTGGATTACATTAATGATTAATGAACCATCGCTCGCAGGCAAGAAGCATAAAGGCTCAAGATTGCAAAAATAACATTCCATTGCAGATTCTGATTATAAAATGTGTACATTAAAAACTCTTATCAAGGAAAAATATTTCAACGACATCCAGCGTACTTCTCTTGTAAAGGAAGAAATATTCCCGTTTATGCAAGTACTGGGATGGTTGCACTTGTGCTTCTTGTCGTTAAAAACACTTGAATTTCCTGTGTAAGTTTTCATTTGTTAAAATAGTTACTGTGGTTTGAAATTTTCTAGCATTTATTTCCCCCGGTTGTATGATACAAGTTAAATATGCTGTCCTTTTAAGGAATACTTGCAATGGTCAGAATCAAAATTGGTTTTGCTTGCTTTGAATAGCTAGCATCCATCTTTTGTTCAAATCAGTTGCATCGTTGAAATACTGCTGATAAATGGTGTATGTTGCAAGTAGATCTACATGCAAGTAATTTAACAGAGATAAAAATATTGAGCAATAACCAATTTGATGTTGTGACTCACAATCATAAAACAATTAAGTACGAGGAAAACCTTCAACTGTAGAATCATTGCTGTCTGCACAATTTCTTATATAGAGTAGGTAAACATTCCCATCTGCAGACGCTACAAGGATTCCATACAACCTGCCAAAATCTAGTACAACGTTGGTATGCTGCTAATGTTCTTAGTTACTAGCATCTAAATTTAAATACAGACGATGACACTGAAGAGATACAGTAGAAACAGATGGTGACGGTGAAGAGATGCAAATGCAAGAAGCAGGAGGGCCTTTTATGTTTACTAAGCATATGAATATCTAATTTGCACAACTAGAAAATGCCACTGTTCAATTTTGGGAGGAAAATACTTAATCCTTTCTATATCTTGTGAACTGGTAATGGACTAAGAACAGGTAGAACCAAGACAATGATCCCACCAATTTTGCCATTGAATCCGCCAGACCATCTGTTGTTTCTTGTGTGCTTAATTCAGCAAATACTATAACAACATCCTCTGTTTCAGAAGGCCTTGTAATGGATCTTCCTTGAGTGTATTTTACTACAGGAAAATTTTGAAAATGAGCAACGTTCAACTTTTGCAAGATACTGGATAATCAATTACCAAATTGTGGATAAGAAAAGGCCTTTTTAAGCATCAATTTTAAATAGCCTAATTTTTATAATACGGGACAAGACACCAAATGAACTTAAGTCGAAATTTGTACCTGCCCAAAAAAAGAGGTGAATAGTCTCCATTTCCATGTCTATTACTTGCAATTCACAGCCAGAGAAAATTCAGCAAGATGTGGAAAACAAATGAATGCACCAAGAATTGGAACCCTTCCGAGAGAGAAAGTGAGATGTTCCATGCCAAAACTTTGAGAGTGATTGTTTTCTTTCACAATTGCCTGTGGACAACAACAATATCAAACAATTTATGTCGACAGTGGTTGATAAAATCAACTTCAGATGTTAAACAGACCTACCAAAGACCATCTGGTTGCTAGTTGGAAGTACTAGATGGAAGTTTATACCTCTTAGCAGGGACACAAAGGCATAAATCATATGATCCCAACATTGCAAGCACACGGAGTTCATTGTAATTATCTGATTTAACATAAAGATGGGCTGGCATAGGAAAACAGGAATCTAATTAACTTTCCCTAATAAGCTGGAATTGAAGCTATCTTCCATTTTGACATTTGCTATAAGTTCCTTATGCACACACAAAATTCGATTCAACACCATGCTTTAAAAAGAAATGAGTAAAGTTCAAATGGTAAAACAATGTGATGATAGCTCACCTCATTCCATAGTCAGCAGGAAGATATCTTCATGACACAACCTTCTCTTTCTGCACATATCAAGCACCAACAGATTCATTAGATACAGCATTACTGGAATTATGAACTTCTATGTGCAAGCCACATCATTCCATGCCAATACTTTTGAGAATGATTTTATTGATGTTTATATCAGATCCCAAGACTTTGAGAGAGATTATAAGATGGGATGGAGAATTTTTATATTAAACCAAATGAATTACCTTTGTTAAGAAAAAAAAAATCATGTTAAGTAGAGACATGCAACTCAAAGTGATTGTTTCCTTTCACAATTGCCTGCAAATGTAGTGACAAAAATATCAAACAATTATGTTGATCTTTGGCAGTGGTTGATAAAATCAACTCCGGACATTAGACTGAGTTACCAAAACTGTCGGGCTGCTAATTAGTGGTGCTAGATGAAGTTTATACCTCCCAGCAGGGCCACAAAAGCATGCATTATGCCATCTCAACATTGCAAGCACATGAAGGACCAATTATGTGATTTAGCGCAAATGGCACAGGAAAACATAATTCTACTTAACTTTCATTAATAAGCCGAAATTGAAGTTATCTTCCATTTTAGACAATTGTTGTAAGTTCCACATGAACACATGCAATTTGATTCAATACCATGCTTTAGAAAGAAATGAGTAAAGTTCAGATGGTGAATTGATGTGATGATAACTCACCTCATTCCAACGTCGGCAGATAGAATGCATGTGACACAGCCTTCTCTTTCTGCATAAAATCAACACCACACTTTCATGAAGTACAGAATATGAATTTCTATTTGCAAGCCACATAAGCATTACGCTCAGATTTTCAAACTTTTCTCCATCCACGCCATCTTTGCAAGCCACATAGCATTCGTCTCAGATTTTCAAACTTTTCTCCACCCACGCCTGCCCATCCACAATTAATTTATCATTTGCACCAATTGTTATACTTGCTTCAGGACCAAGTCCAGCAAGAACCTGGACAATTATATGGAAAAACCACAAATATGTCTTTAGAAATTTACTTTAAAAAGAAAAGTATCCTAGCTACAGGCAACATTTGCTTGAAATGTCCTGAAAGAACTTGAAAATGTGATATTCAGATGCTTCAATGCCTTCGTTTCTAGCACGAACCTCCGAATGCAGTTGAGGTGGTACTACAACTCCTATGTCAATAGTAGTGGCTCTGACAATTGGAGCAACCCCCTGATATCAATGTCAGTCCATTGCATTATGCATCCATACTTGGAAAATAGATATCAAAAGAAATCCTTAAAAATCCATTAATATTTGCTAAAAAATTCCGTTATCTAAGTTCAATCCCAGAGCTTGATATAGAACCAGAAACTAGTTGTAGAAAGCAAATAACAACTCAAAACTCCTAATTCACCTCAACTAGTACACCAAATATTTCAAGATTTGAAGCATTATATAAAACGTACAAGCTGAGCAAACAAGTTAATCAAAATTATTAACTTAACAAAGTTCTCCTCTTTCGTAAATAGGGCTCAAAGATGCAGTCCGTACTTGATTGAATCCTTCAACATTCGTTTATCAAGTAATTAACGTAAACTGTAATAACATTATATGTGTCAAGTTTACGAGCTAATTTGCGATTGACTTGATAAAACCTCATATGAAATTGGCTAGAACAATGAACAATCCAAGTTCAAATACAGATTTAAGCTAATTAAAAACCATGAGCAAGTTCACATTCCAAATGCACAAATTATCAACATATTTCATAGCTACATATTCAATAATGCATACAGAAAAAAGAAAAAAGAAAAAAAAAAAAAAGGCACTAGAGATCACCTCAAGTAGGTATGAGAATCGGGTGCGCTGCCAAGTAAAATGGCAAAGGACTCCTAATCTTGAGTCAATACTCCTCATTAGTCCCAAAGTTTCAAAGAAGCATCACCAAACAATTCTTTATAAATATCTCGGCTGCATGAATCACATTGAATATGTTCAAATTTCAAAGTAAATCAGCATAAAAGAAGCAACAATTTGCGAGACAGAAATCTTACTAAATCATGAATACCATGGTGTTATTTTCAAATATATTCACCATCAATTATAAGAAAACAAATCTGGGAAATCTTCGATCGCTCGCAATTAGGACCCCTTTGTTGTGCGAGTCTTTCCTTCAACTTGGGAGAATTTGAAATGTGCAACTCCGATAATTTGAGCCTTCTCATGGATTGCTCGGATGGTAAGTACTCTAGCTCTTTAAAATCGTATAGATACAGTTGTTGAAGAGATGCGAGCCTCTCAAACCAATCTGGTAATCGTTTTACTCCAAAATAATACAAATGCAGAGATTCTAGAGCTGAGAGGTACTGAAGTTGATCAGGCAGAGAATCCCAGGATTCGAACCCCCCCAATGCTAACCTTCGAAGGGAAGACATGTTTTGGAAGGCATTGGAGAGGTATAGGGTTGAATGGTACTCTGTACTATTTGAAAAAGGACCGAGCCCAAACCGCCCTACTCTCGTAAGAAAAGGAAGACCTTCAGGCATACTATAATTTTGGCAGCCCAGGAAATAGAAACATGAGAGAGTAGTTAGATTTTGTAAATCTATTGGAAAAGATACGAGTTCGGGGCACCAACATACAATCAAGGTCTCGAGAGAAGTTGTTGACTTTACTAACTCACTTGAGATATGGGTCAATCTATTACAACTGTCAATCCGTAAACTTCTAAGGGAAGCAAGACATTGGTGTCCATTGGGAATTTGCATTGATTGCAGATTATTGCAATACCCTATCTCCAATTCCTCAATCGAAGGAAGGACATCGCGAGATTGGCCCAACGGTTCACAATTTTCAACTTCCAAATCTTGAGCCTCATCATCATCAGCATTCCACAATTGTATCAATTCCTCACACCCTCTCAATTTTAGTGTTCTCAAATTTGGCATGTCAAATAGCATTGAGTCAGGAAGACTAACTAATCCGCCAACCATGTATAAACCTAGGTCAGTAAGAGCACTTGTTTGACTGCAAATCTTCGCGAGTGTTGATGATTCTAGCATGACATCACGGACATCCAACCTCTTAAGCCTTGGAACGGCATTGGGAAAACTAGCTAGGTTGTCACACAATTTAATAGTCAACTCCTCAAGGACAGGAAAGAAGACTACTCCAGTTGTGGGCAAGTCATTTGCTTCCACCCACTCTATCAGTTTGAGCATACGTTTCAAGGAGAGACTTTTAAGTGCTGGAAAGATTCTTTTGACTAGTTGACCAGTACTATCACTATGCTTGCTTGATCCACCACAATTATAAGCACTGGGAAAACAAGGGCATATGCGTGTTACGTCAGGAAGATAAACCAACTTAAGCTTAAAGAGAAATGGCAAATGCCCAAGAGAGGGTAATTCTTTCAATTCGCAGTTCTCCAATTTCAACTTCATCAACCTATCAAGTTTTGTAATCCACGGTGACAGGTGGCTTCCAAGAAAATTTTTAATAACCAATCCTTTCAAATTTTTGTGAGGTTCTAAGCCTTCCAACACCTCTGTGTCCTGATTGTCACCACTTCGATACTGCTTCCAAATAAATGTCAGCTCATCAAGATTTGGCTTTTCACATAAATTTGCTTGTCGAGCTTCTTCCCTGCCATTCACTAACTCGAGGTTGTATATTTTTAAGCTTCGTCTAAGGTATTTTAAATTTCTCAACTCCTCAAGCTGTTGACCCTTCTCCTGACTTACATTGAAGAAGGGTAAAAAGCGAAGAGAAGCTAAACATCGCAGCCCAAGTGGCGTATAACTTTCATCAGTTGAAGCAGAATAATCCAAATACCTTAAATTCACCAAATCTTTTAGAGTGTTTGGAAGCTTTGTTTTTCCAACTATTAGTGTCTGCAAATTGTAAAGCTTGCAAATAAAATCTGGAAGATCTTTCACATTGGAGCTTGATAGGTCAAGGTACCTTAAATGAATTAACTTGGCAACTGAATTAGGAAGCGCCTCGACATCTGATGAGCTTAATTTAAGAACTCGCAAACTCATAGGATATGATAAAATATCTTGAGCATTAAATCCATCTAAAAATAATGTTCTTACTAACCTGAATCTCTCCTTCATGTTAGATTCCATTTCTTTTCCACCTTCGTCATCCAATGCAAGATAGCGAATTGAATCAGCATCATCTTTGTATCTTCCGGAATCTTGCAGATTGAGAGTTTTGGATCCAGAGATGGCCAGCGCCAGATCATGCACCAGATCATGCATTTTGCAGTGTAGAATATTGCCATAATCATCTGTCTTCTCCTCTTGCAATAAGCTATATTGTAGTAAAATGTTGAAAAACATGTCCCCGATATCCTCCATTTCCATTTTTATTCTTGGATTTGGGTGAAGAAATCCTTCAGCAATCCAAAGTTGAATTATTTTGTCCCTCTTCAATTCAGAATCTTTGGGAAAATTTGATAAATATGCAAAGCATTTTTTAAGGGATGAATATGGAAGATAATCATAACTCAATCTCAAAATTTGCTCGATACTGTTTTCATCACCACCACTGGTCTGAAGTCCGGACTTTGAAATTGAAAGCCATTCATTTATTCCCTTGTTTCGTAACATGCCACCAAGTACGCTTGCTGCAAGTGGGAGACCCTGACATTTTTGTGCAATCTCCAACCCTATATGTTCCAGTCCTGGCAACACTTCTCGACTATCAAATGCTTTCTTTTTAAGTATAAGCCAGCATTCATCATCGGATAAATTTTTTAGGAAAGGAGAAGAAGGTGAAGTTCCCACAGAGGAAACCACTTCTTGCTGACGAGTGGTCACAAGAATGCAGTTTCCCACGGTTGTAGAAGATATATCTTTCAAAATGTTCAGAAAAGCATCCCACTCAGACTTATCCCATACATCATCCAGGACTAGTAGATATCTTTTATCTTTCAACTCTTTTCGAAGATGATTGACTCTGGCTTGCGTGCTTTCTTCATTGGTGGTGGACATACCTAATGATTGTTGGATCAGCTGGAGAAGTCTATTGACTTCAATTTTGGAAATGCATACCCAAATTGATTTTTCAAAGTGCTGCCCAACTTTTGGATGACTGAAAAGTCTTCGAGCCAAGGTAGTCTTCCCGATCCCTCCCATTCCAAATATGGGAATGACAGAGACACTTCTGTCTTTTTTGGCAGTCAAATCTGCTACCATTTTTGATACCTCATCATTTCTTCCAACAAAGTCCGAAGTAACATCAAAGAAGGCAGTGTCTCTTTTTGTTGTGAATTTAATTTGATTGGTAGTTGAATTGACACCACCATCAGACTCTGGCTGCAAGTTGAAGTCCTTCGATTCTTGAATAATTTCTGTTAAACTCAAAGTTCTTTTCTGAATTTTGTGTGCCATTTTAACTCGAAAAACAATGGGGTTGGAGCATGAGAAGAAGAAGGCAATCTTTCTCTTCATTTGGTTTCCAATCTCCATCTTACGGCGATGACTTTCGTAGTTGAACTCATCAAAAACATCGTCAGCTTCAAAAGCCCAATTTTCAAGCTCTTTTAACCAACGCTTCACAGCCTCTTTTGTTTGTTGCTGGCTCTCCGCATCACGTAGAACAGCTTGGATCAATTTCAATTTTTTTCTCATATTAGACAAATTTTTCTTCAAGCCTAGCACACGGTTAGCCTCTTTAGCACCAAGCGAGATCGTCGTCTCCACCAGAAACTCAGTAATGGAACCAAGTACTATGTCTGCCATGAGCTCTTCCTTGAATACTTTGGAAATTTCTCACAGAGGGAGAGATATTTGAGCTAGGCTATGGAAAACCACGAAAAAGAAATAGTTACAATGTGTGAGAGAGAACAAAAAAAGTGAAAAAAACAGAAGAAGAAGATAATTTCACAGACAGAGATGTAAATGTTTTAGGGAGAGAATGATAGATAAGCTGATCGAGGTAGATATGATGATCGAGGAACGGAGAATGGTAGATATTGATTTTTGTGATTTGCTAGGCTGATTAAGGAAGGGAGAATGATAGATATGCTAAAGAAGATATGTGGGGGGAGAAAATTCATTAATTAGTTATGTTTATGATAGTTCATATCAATAAAAATAGCATATTAAAAAAGGTAGGACTTTTGAAAAGAACAAACATAATGGAAAGAACATAAATAACCGCCACCTTTAGAATAAAAAAAGAACACTGTAACTTCAGGAAATAAAAGTAAAAAGTAGAACAACACCAAAAGGAATTGGAGGAATAGAAATAAAAAGTTGTCCGAAGAAATAACTAAATCCTGCTTTTGAAACTCACAGTAGGTGAGAGAATAGAAATAAAGGTAGAGTTTAATAATATTTAGTTTTAATAAATAAGGAATAAACTTATTGTAGTTTATGATAAAGATAGAAGAGTAAATTCTAGAATTGTGATGGAATTTAGAATTGTTCTACAAGTTTTGGAATGGGATTTTGGTTCGGTGGTATAAAAAATGCGAGTTCAAGTCTAAATTTGTATTTACATTAATTTTTTTTAGAAATTCATATATCTTTAATGGAGCTCGCATTCAGAAAATCGATCTCTTAAAATCTTTTCATGTTGGATATTCAAAATCATGGGACTTAATGATGCAACAAGTTTTCATCTAAAACAATTAAGGGTTAATTACTCCATTGGTCCCTAAACTATTTCATGAGTGTCTGTTTAGTCCCTAAACTTTTAATTGTATCTATTTAGTCCCTTAACTTTTATATTTGTGTTTAATTAGTCCTCAATACTAATTAATGACAAAATTGCCCTTGTATTTATAGCATTTGTTTTTTTGTCTCCTCTACTTTTTATCTTCTTTCTTGTATTTTTTTTATTCTCCTGAGATCTCTAAGGAAAATAAAAGAAAAAAAATTTAAGAAAACTTAATAAAAATATTAAAAAAGAAAAACATAAATGTCTACAATCAAGGAAAAAAATTAAAATCCTAAACTTTATGTTTTTCTTTTTTAATCTTTTTTTGAAGTTTTCTTTCATTTTATTTCTTTTAATAGTCTTCTTCATCTAAATCTCAAAAATTATGAAAAATACTCTAAACTTTTTAGGTAAATCAATCAATATAAACTTGCGAATAAAGAAGATAATGTTTGGCTGGGTTTCTTGAGGACACGAATAAAGATAGGGGAAGAGTAGAAGGAATAAATAAAAAAATGTAAGAAAAATGATAAAAAAGTAAAGTAGGGAAAAAACAAAGATAGAATATGATATAAATAGAAGGGTAATTTTGTCGTTAATTAGTATTGGGGACCAATTAAACACTAGTGTAAAAGTTGAGGGACCAAATAGACACAATTAAAAGCTTAGGGACTAAACTGACACTCATAGAATAGTTTGGGGACTATTGGAGTAATAAACCCAACAATTAAAAGACAAACTTTGGAACAAAATTTTTTTCATATTTAATACTTATAAAACTGTTTAACTTATCAATGTAAGCACAAAAAATCAGATTTTTCCTTAGTTAATCTTTTCAAATTTTTTCCTCTATAAAATAGGTTTTAATTTGCTGCTCGAGAATACAATTTTTTTTTTTGGTTGTTGGTTGGAGGGGTGTGTGAGAGAGAGAGAGAGAGAGAGAGAGAGAGACAGAGATTTCATATTTCAATTTGAGGTGAAATGCAAAAATAAATAGAGTTTGGATCTTGAATCAAGAGAGGTTTTCTGAAAAACCACATACTGAAGTTTATATTTGTACGATATTCTTTATGTATGTAACACAAATGACATTGTGTAAGTTAAATAATTGATTTTTTTTTTTTGGCATCATCAGTTTATAATTGTTATCAAAAAATTTAGTCACATCTTTTTAAACTTTGATAAGTTGTTGCAATTCGTCGGTTAAAAAAAATAACAAATCATCCTTTAAACTTCCTATTACAATGTTTTGTTTATAATAATGTAAGAAATAAATTAATGTATATTTGTACTGTGTTGTTAAAAATGCCCCTACAATTATAATTTGTTAAATAAGTTTTGAGGGAATAATAATAAATTATAAGTTGATAAATATTATTTTTTTCTGTAATGTTTCTTTTATCAATTATAAATGTCACCTTATCTTGTATGTAGCTGAGCAATTTTTTTTGTACAACAAAAAAACTTCTTATTCTATGTGAATCGATCACAATTGAATTTGGCATGGAGTTGCATTATCTAAATAATAAAATATGTTTTATTATTGAATTAAATTAACAAATTGTCATTGTAATTAATAAAGGCAGTTGGAGACTATTTGTTCCATTTAATTTGATAACAATCAAGTTGATCTACATTTAAATTATTTGGTAATAAAATAGTATTATTTTTAATTAATGTAACTAATTGTTATTGCCATTAACAAAGGCATATTCAATTGCTAATCATATACAACGACTATTAATCATACCAGTAGTAAAATATAAGATTATGAACCAATTAAGAATTTATAATTTATGTAACATATATGATCTGATTGGCCACATAGATATCAAGCATGCATTAAATTTATAATAAATATTTATTGCAACTAAATAATTAAAACAAAATGTCAAACATATTCATATTAAAAATACTGAAACAAACAAATACGATAAATCTTTCAACTAATTTAAAGTTTCCCTCAGAAATCGTTCTTTCTCAAAGTCCATGATAATAGAAAGAAATAATCTAATAAATCTATATCGTGTACAAGTTTTATTCAAAATTTATATAGCTCATAGTCTAACAACCCTTTAGTATATCTAATTGTTCCATGAGCATATTTATTAAAAATAAATTAATTTTTGCTTTTTTGGCTAAATCTAGTCGAGCCATTCTTTAAATCAATCACCTATGGATTAATTAAAAAAAAAACTTGTCAATAAGATAAGAAAAATGCATAAATAGCTACACAAATAAAAAACAATTACCTAGACTTGAGAGGTAACACCTCAACAAGTTCAAATTGATTTTCGTGTGTTAAAATACTACACAATAGAATGTATTTATATTCTTACTCTATGTAATTAAATCAAACGAAGTTAAAAAAAATAAAATACGTAATTATCATGTTCAGTGATTAAAGTAACAGTTGCACTTTCATGGCTACATTCGGTTAAAATTCAAGGAATTTAATTTGGCTTGTGTTTAGTCTCTTTAAGATTGCTCTAAAGCATCTAAAGAACAAGGTAACATACCATGCTTTAAGAATGTCCATATGGTGAAAGATGATTGATGCAAACAACTTCTTCTTGATTAATCCTCCTATCCTAACCAGATTGTTGCATTTATTAGCAATATGATATTACTACCATTTGCAAGTTACATGCACGAATTGCAAAAATACTTTACACATACTTTACCTTAATTTTAGGGACAAAGAATTGCGGAGGTATCAAACATGCCTAGGGACACAAAATCTGGTTCATGAAAAACTGCTACAAATTTTGTTTTTATAGCTCCGCGTACTACTCCAGGGAACACTTTTGGAAAAAAAGGCAGTCCTCTACCCCAGAAAGCAAGGTAATAAGAAGGTCCCTGCTGTTTGATGACTATTCTTTTTAGTGCATTTGAACATGAGAAGTCATTCAAGTCCTTCTTATGACTCATAACTAATCCCAAAAATAAGCAGCAATGAAAGGAACAACAAAAATTGGACTGACAGGGATAAACATTGGGTAATGACCCTAGCATAGTTTTGGGAGGTGGAAACAGGGAAGTGGGATGATACAGGGCTAACAATTTCCACAATTTAGCTTGTTATAATGGGTAGGAAATCGAAAATGTAAATGAAACATCAAAGAAAATTCAGAAAGGTTTTGACATCCCATTTCATTAGTAGAAAAAAAAGGGGAAAAAAAACAAAAAGAAATTGTTAAATTGTGGACAGTTGATTAAAAAAAAAAGATATACAACTAAAGAAAAAGGGATAACTACAAAAAGATATTCTAGTAGACAGTTGATTAAATTAGCTTTGCTCAAAACAATTACAGAGCATTTCTTCTTCTTAATATACAACTACAGAAGATAAAAAAAAAAAACAAAAAAAAATGGCAAAGAATAATTCTTGTAATGTCGCCTTGGTCTCTACAAAAAAGGTAGACAAAGAAAGAACGAAAAAAGTTTTTCTTGGATTTGAAGTGCAATATTTTTATTGTTCTCATAACCCAAGTCAAAGCACATTTTATTAAATTCCTGGACCCTCTCAATTGCAGATACAATTTGTTCGCTACGGCCACATTTCGATTGGAAAATTATCATGCATCTATAAAATGGGGAAACTATGCTACGATCAAAAAAGATATCATACAATATGAATATCATTTGTGTCATTCTCTATCAAACACCTATTGCACCGCCTGGAAGCAGAATAATTACGGTGATATCCAGACTTGAGTTTTATGCCTCATCTTTAACATAAAAATCATCAACAATTGTCTTAGTTGACAAAGGGTAGAATTCGAACGATATTAGACATGTGATAAGAGTATTATTGGTAGTTAATATATTATCACACAAGACTAATGCAGTTCATAGCTCTGTTTTTCCTTTTCTCGACATAGAATAGAAATCGATATGTTACGGTACGAGAGTACATAAAATAACAATGATTAACCATAAAAATTATCATAAAATAATCACCATTAAAAATGATAATCTTAAACCCTAAATCTAAACAAAATACACAACTAACTAAACATAAACAAATAAATGAAAACATGTTTAAAAAAATGACAACGAAAATATAAAACTTGTTACTAACCTGAAATATGTGCAGAGATGATGTGTGAAGTTGTTAGAGGGAATGAGGGAGTTATGGAATTGAGATGAAATTTGCAAGTGTGGAGATTTATGTTGTTCGAAGAGAGATGTAAGAAAATCTCATGGGTGAATTTGGGTGAAATTTGGGAATATAGAGATTTACGATGTCAGAGTAGAGAGATATTATAAAGAACGGTAGCGAAGAATATGATAAATATGAATACAGAAGTTCCAAATTCAGGAGCAGTAGCGAAGAATATGATAAATATGAATACGGAAGTTCCAACTTCAGGAGCAGTTAATCATCTCAATTATTGGTGAAAATCATGAATTGGTTACATCATGTCGATAACAGATAGCGCATTAACTAAAGTAGGACTTATGAAGGGAGTAAATATGGAACACAAATAGTTGCACAAGACGTATTTAGGGGGGCCCCAAAAGAAAAAAGAAAAAAAGAGCCAAAGCAGCGCCAGAAAGTAAAGTAGAACATAAAGGAATTGAGCATGCAAAGCAAACTTATCCAAAGAAGCAAGTGGAGAAAGCAATCAGCCAGCTAGTGTCCAACTTCATTAAAGTTGATAGGTGATAGAAATTAACGTTATTCGAGATTCAAACAATTAACTCCCTGCTTTCTACAACAGCGAAAAGGGATGATGTCTGAAGTAATTGACAAAAAAAAAAAAAATGAAAGTAAAAGCATAACATAATTGGTGTTAGTAAGCAAGAAACAAGAAACAAAGGCTCTATTTAGATATATATTATTTAGAGAATTATTCATAATAATTATTTAAGAATTTTTGTTGACTTTTTGAAAAAGTGAAAAAGTGTTTAGATTTTGAAAATTTTGTAAAGACTTATTTAGATAATGAATAATTATTTTAAAAAAGTGTTTTAATTGTTCAAAAACTTCCTAAATAACTTATCACTTTTTTACACAATTATTCACAAATATAACTTTTTTTTTGCTTTAAATTCTGTTTAGAATAACGAGAAAAATTACGACGAACATTTTCGACTCCATGTACGACATCAATGAAGTAACAAGTATTGACACTAGACACTCCTAGCCTCCAGTCGAGTGAAAATTTTGAAAACATAAACAGATGGTCATTACAACACAAGCAGTTCTATAACTATAATTCGATTGTGGTCAAAAAGTAAAAAGGGTTTGAATTTTGAAAAAAATTAAAATTTAAAATGAAAACAATTTGTGAAAATTTTTTAACAAAAAATTTTAAAAAGGTCAAAATTTTTTTGACTTTTTTTTTTTCAAAAAAATTTTCCTCCAAACCAAACACAACATCTAAAAATTTAGACACACTCTTTGGGCTCAAACTAACATAAATCTCTTTAAATACTTAATAAATCTTGGGGGGAAAAAACGTAAATGGCCACTCAATTATTATAATTTTTAATCCACTTTAGATCATTAAACTATTTTAGCTAACAGCTGTATTATCTTCTGTCGGTGTTGGGACACCGTGTCAAGCTAGAAAAGTATATATCAAGGTGTTAGGAGGGACGTTATGTCAAGCAAGGAAGGTATGCATCAATTAACGTAACATCTTTTTTTTTTTTTTTTTTCTGAGTAACATCTTTAGATGAGTGAGTATTAAGTAGTGCGTCATGTGACGTTTGAAAATTAATCATATATTATTAAATATAGATGTAAACTATCATCATTATGTGATGATAAATTATTAATTTTAATACACTACATAAGAATATACTTAGTGCATTTCGTTAATTTGCCTGCTTTAGTGCATTTCTTTAATTTGCCTGCTTGCTAATTGTCAAGAGGGCTACCATGAAATCAACACCATAGATAATAAAATATTGCAAATTCAACCCCATAGTTTGTCTTTTTTTGTCTTATTCTAAAAGTGCGTGTGAATCCCTCCTTGGATATTCTAGCCATATGGCCACAAACTTGAGAATTCAAATTTTGTTTTTTTTGTCAAACAAACTTGAGAATTCCAGGCTGGGACAATAATGTACATAATAGAATCCCAAGAATGATGTTTCCCCGTGCTGTTAAAGGAGATGCCTGATGTGTCAGAAAAAAAAAAAAAAAAAGGTGATGCCTGAAGCACAAGCTCTACCAAAACTTCAAAATAAGGTACCAATTCCAAGCTTGAAGTCACCGTTTTTCAACAATCAGACCACTAGATATGTAGTTTCACATCTTGTTTTGAGCTTATTAATTTAGCAGTACGGCTTAAAAGGTATAATTTCAAAAAGGTTATAGTCTATGTTCATGATTTCCTTTCCCATTAGCTTTTCTTTCTAGAGATAGGGGGAGGAATGGAGTGGGTCACGTTAGCATTGCTTTCTACTACAGCAAAAGAAAATGAGGTTTGAAATAATTATAGAAAAGCCAAAAGCATAAGAATGAGTGTTGTTGATAATGAATGAAGTTCTCCTGGTTCCTGATCAGATGAAAAGAAAATCTAAAAGCAGGATGGAATTTAGAATTATTCTACAAATTGGTCCATTTGGAATGGGATTCTTGTTCAGTGATTTTCGCATTTACGTAATGGGCGAGCTCAAATTGACATAAATCTCTTTAAATAATTAATAAATCTTCGGGAAAAAAACATAAAATGGCCGCTCAATTATTATGAAAGTCCACTTTAGGTCAATAAAATATTTCAGTTTTCAAATTACTCGCCAAATAGTAGAAGTGATGTAATTTATCATTCTGTTACTTTTGTCGTTATTTCTACTATCTCCTGCCAAGCGTAGGGACATTATTTCAAGTTAGGAAAGTAAATATCAAAGCTGTCAAGTTTATGGACATTATGTACATCAAGCATTTTTTTTTTTTTTTTTCCTTTTCGTTTGCTCCATTATGCATCCTGGCTCTATACAGCGCACCAATATTGCTTTCTTTGTTTTCTTTCCCTTCTCCGCTTTGATTCTATTCACAATAAGCATCATCCAGGTAAAAATTCAATTTAACTGGAGAGAAATTGTAAGAAACACAATAATGAAGCCAGGAAGCTCTCCTTTCCCGACCCAAACCAAACACCCCACCCCCAACAACAAAAAACCAAAAAACCCCACAAAAAACCATCACCCAAAACACAGAAAAACAAAAACAAAAACCCCATCTACCTTTTGGCCAAGTTCCTTTCCTTGTGTCGCATCTCTTCAAATTTGACACCATTTAAAAATTTCAACTACAACCAAATATCATGAGTATTATCACCGCCATGACCATGATGCTAGTGGTGGTGATGCTAGACTGCTAGTTAATAGAGAGAAGAAGAATATAAAAAGGAAATCAGACACAAAAAGAGAAGGAAATTAAATGAAGTTGGGATCTTTTATAGGAAATTATTTATTAACTCCATGTTTTGATACATATACTTGCCTCTTTATTTTTTATTATATAAAAGACCAAAAAACATCTGATTATTGTTCACGTTAAGGTCCTATAATCCGGGGTGATTTCAAAGAAACATAAATGTAAAATCTCATAATTCAAAGGTAATTTGTTGTTTTCATATAATAAAAGATAATGAGCGGAATGTCCCCGTCGAAAAAATAAACTAATCGTTACCTTTTCTTTTTATTTATGATTTTAATTTAGATCAAATGACATAAATAGCTTAAACTTAACTGAGTAGATGATTGCTAACTACTAAAGTTCACGGAATGGCCTAAATTATAATATTTTTAACAGTTGAGTAGTTGTTTTAAAAATTGAAATGGTGTAGTGGCCAAGAGTGGATTATCGCTAGTTGAGCGATCCTATGGGTTGTTCATCCTAGATGCTATACGAGCTCGCTTTCTCCTATTTGTTCATGTGAAAATATAACAATACCATATTCTTCATAGCAATTAAAATTACTGCATTTTTTCTTTCGTTTCGTGAATCAAATGAAAATAATATATATTTTTTGTCTTTTCACACAACTCAAAAAGTTAGACTGAGCATAAGAAAATTGAAATGCCAATATCATCACTCAATTTTATATCAAACTTAGGTTTCGAATTCCGACGTCCCAATTCTATAGACGGATAAGTTATTTCACAAGTTATAAAAAAAAAAAAAAAAAAAAGATGGTTTGTAGATTATCCAAAAGCTATGTAGAACGGATTGGTTCGATGATGATATTGGTTTTACCATTAAAATTGGCTCCTCAAAAGGATTCATAATCAAGCCTTATGTTTAAGATACAATTCTCTTGATTCACATGCACTTTCTGTTCATTTGTCTGTATGTTCATGTACACGAAATGATGGAGCCACATCCGCGTGAAGTTGAGCAATTGTCCAAGAAGCAAGCATTTGAGATTCAAATTAAATATCCATCAAAACGACAACAAAAGTAAACCTCAATGCATTAGATTTTTTTGAATTCACAACAAAAGTAAACCGGACTTCAAATGCAGATTTCAATTCTTTAATCCTTTTTCTTCATATGTCGGAGTCCGTCTTTTGATTCCGAATATTTTTGGTACCTAGTCTTTTCAATCTTTCTATCATTTTAGAGTCTTTTCAGTCTTTCTATCATTTTAATAGCAACTTTGGCTTTAGTAGTCCATTGTTTTGTGCTAGTCATTTTACATTAGGAGAGGATTCCGACTGCATGACCCACCAAAAGAATCAAGATAACGAAGCTTAGAAGACTGATCTGAGCTGATTGAGCAGTACAATTCTTTTTTTCTTCAATCATTTGTTGAAACACCTGTTTTATGATTTATTTGAATTCTGCTTTAGCAGCACTAGCAGCTAGTCTGCTCTGAATTTTTTTTTTTTTTGCATAAAAAAATCATGAATATTGCTTTCTGAAGTGGTTTCTTCATCAATCCCTACCAAATTGGTGGGTTTTGACAAAACCCACCATCTGATTCCACAATTTCGTTCAGCCATGTCTCACCATCCATGTCACAGTTCAACTAACAACAACCTGTCCAATCCAATGCCTTGGTTTCGACATAGCAAGGAGGTCCTGCTTCTGATCCTAGCATCCAGCAGGGTCCTCCGCAGAGGAACGAAGCTGGACCATCGACAGTGGAAGGCCCCGGACCTTCTGGCACACCAAGCTAGAGCTCCTGTTAGGGATCCTTTCTTTCACCTAACTCCACCGGCAATTTTCACTTTTCACTTGAAAATCCTTCTAGCCACCATCAATTAGACCTCAAGTCACAAGCTTGTATTTTATATTCATTATCAAATAGCAACATTTGCAGGGGTTTCTTATAGGCATTACAATGAATATTTTTTGCAATTTTCTGCTCCAAGATGATTCAGAAATGTCTGATATTCCTAGGGAAATGGTTTTGTGAAAAACTAGTATAGGAAAACTGCTAAAGATGGAAAATGATTTGTGAAAAACCCATATGGGAAAATTGATAAATATGAGAAATGGTTTTGTGAAAAACCTAGATAGGAAAATTGATAAAGTACAGACTTGGAATGATGCTCATTCCGGATTGTGAACCAAGCAACAATATTGGAATGAAAAATTTTACTCTAATTTTAAAGTGTAAGATTCCGATTTAGATTCTAATTCTAATTCCAAAATGTATTAGACAATTTTATTTTATTCAATCCACACGTTTCGATTCACAAACGCTTACATTCCATGTATTGAACCCCGTTAGATGAGTCCAAAAAAAAAATGGACAAAGGCCATGTCTGAATGACCTGCTTCTTGAGTATTAAAGAGATGGATGGATCTGAGTTTAAGGCCCATAATGACACAGTGCAAAATTTTGGGATCCAAATGTGGACTAAAAAGTTACTGCTAGCATTAGGAAAGCTTTGCGTGCTTAAATTAGTCTTCGTAAGAAATATTTTTCAAGGATAATTTTTTATTAGTGACCTTGCCACAATTCAATGTCTGTCTGTTTTTCATTGAAAGTTTTTCCATTTTTTTATTTTAAAATAAGGCATTCTCTGAAAAGGTATTCATAATTGTTTCCTTAATATAAGATAAGAGTGCTACCACAGCTGTCTCCCAGTTTTGCTTATTCTTAGCTATAAATCTAACGCTTTAGATACAAAAGTGTATCATATCCATTATTATTCTGTATTTTGAGAGCTTAGAATAGACAAATTTTGAAATAAATATTTTATTGAATGTTATGAGGAAAAACACGAAGATATGGAAACAAGTTCAGGGAATAAAAGAGTTTAAAAAACAGTGATTGGGAACATTACTGTTTTCTACAAAAATTTGCAATTTGCGAAGTAAATTTTGCCAAGACTTCATTAATTAGCCACTAAAAAATATATCAAAAATCATGGCCTCAAGACAGATCTATATGCTATTTTATTCTGTGCGCTGGCGCATGTTTGGTGTTTGTACCTTCCAAAACCACGAGGCTCATCTCTTGGTTATGTATGCTCCAGCTTTAGACTAGAGTAGTTAAAAAAAACGACATTAGTTGTTTGAATCAAAGAACTTTTTTTTTTTTGAAGAAATTGAATCAAAGAACATTAGAGCAGCCAACAACAACGATAACAACAGTACATTGATTGTTGCAACAAAAAATATTATCAAGATTCAGATAAATAAAGCAGTACGATGATTGTTAGCTGGCTAGTGTCATTGTTACAGAAAAAAAGGATGTTGCTTTAATACATTTATTTGATTAACTCAGTTGCCATATGAGTGAAGCACCTTTCACATTAGTATATACAGAACTAAATAGAAGATGCATGTTAAATAATTAGATGTGTTTTGCTAGAAGGATTCCATTGCCATTTATGTGACACATCTTTGTAATTATGCAGCATTAGCAGTCAATCTTTGATGTGCCTATGAAACAAGTTCACTAATTTGATTCTGGATTTTTAATGTAATCTATAGGAAGAATGCTAGAAGATTTTTTTTTTTTTTTTAAACTTAATTAAGGATGGCAACTAAAGAAATGAATTACTACATTGTACGAATCTCACTTTACACCCTTGTTTGCCCCTTGATGTTCTGCCACTTCCGAAAATAATGGGCACAATAATTACAATTTGCTCTTCCATATGCCAATTTACTTTTCAACTCTCACTCGAAAAGAATACTCATTTAGCGTCGTACTTAGAGCAATGCAATGAGCTAACACTGGATTTGAGCGCACAATAAAATTTTGGAAAACGTTAAAATTACAAAATTAGCAAGAATTTTTAGATTGGATAGTTCTACTCTACATCCTCAAAATATCAGAATTTTGACACTTTTCATGTTAAACATGAATTTGTCAGTATTCATTTTTAGAAACTTTAATTCGCCAACAAAGCGCTAATTTCATCTCAGATGAAGACAGCATACTTAAGCATCATGTTAATTTCATTAGATTTGAAAGAGTATACAACTACTTTAGAAGAGCAAGATGATTTGCTCATCTGGTCCTTGACCAAGTGAGTTGTTTAATTTTCACTTCGTTAGTTAGAGAGCCCGTTGGATATGGGTACTCTCCAAGATCTATGCTTTTAGTGTACCACACATGCTACATCCATTGCGCTTAAACTGACAAAATAAATGACCCAATACTATATCAAAAGGGCATCCAAATTTCATCCCTTAAATTTCATAATATATATCTAGATTGAATATATATCTGAAAACCTGTCTATGTTGTCTTTTTCAATGAACTTGAGCTTTATGAATGCATGCCAGAATAATAAATGGAGTAGATGTACACCAGAAAGGCTATTATCGTACGTCTTTCCCTCAACAAGATAGCATTAGTTAAATGCTTAGCGTTGATAAAGGAGTAACAAATCAATTTTACAATGCCCCAACATAATCAGTTTACAACACCTAAGAATCAGTTTGGCACAAATTTGGTCAAATTTTATGATTAAGAATTAAGATTAGCTTTTATATTATTATGCTTGAAAAATAATGCGGGTGATCAAATTGATTAAGTGCTATGAAATATATATAATTTCGGAGGGAGACAATAGTCATAGAAATTGGCTGTGGAAAGCATATATTCCCCCAACATAAACCAATCAGTTACCTACCTGCTAGGCTGCTATGTTGGTGTTCTACTGCTATAATGGGTACAGTTTCCATTGTTACTCAAGGCTGTACTGCAGGTGCCTATATATGGCCTTCAATTTTTGGGGCCTGAAAGCTAAAAATTGCATTAATTACAATTGATGGTAGAATTAAGCACAGCCTTACAAATTCTTATTCTCATCTGATATGCCCTTCTAGAAATCGCCGGCATGAAAATTCACAATGTTAGGCATGGGACGAACATCAACGGTTGGCTTACAAAACGCCTGAGTTCTCTCTTTGTTGCACAGTTTGATTGACACAAGGATGTAAAATTTTTTATGCCAATTACTATAAAGCTCACATTTCAAAAATATGTCATTTTAAAACATTTTTAAAACTATGGTCACACCACTAATGGTAGATTGGTAAAATTTACGCCATTCATTACATAATCTATGACAACTACTCTAATTTCATAATTTGACTATTATTGAAATCCGTATATGTTAAGCATGCTTCTATGTGAATTCATTTTTACAATTACAATGTGAGTAAATTAGAGATGCCTATAAACTTTTACAATGGGCATGGAATCCCAATGGGTTTTGGGATTCATTGCCCATGCTACCTCATTCTAAGACAACAAATACAATACCGTAACCATATGATAGACAAAATCCATGGGTCCATGCAAGCATGTTGAATGCAATGTGCATGCGGTGGCTAAACTAAGTTGGAACACTACTTAAAAAGGGGAAAAAAAAAGATTTTTTCTCAATTAATCTTTTCAAAATTTTCCTCTATAAAATGGGTTTTGATTTGCTGCTCAAGTGTAGAAATCGCTGCTGCTTAAGCCAAGCATCGAAATCTACAATTAGACATGATTTGCAAATGGTTCTGTAGGTCCGTACGCTGTAAATTAGCTCAAGTGTAGAAATCGCTGCTGCTTAAGCCAAGCATCGAAATCTACAATTAGACATGATTTGCAAATGGTTATGTAGGTCCCTACGCTGTAAATTAACATGTCAAATATTTTTGAGGTTAGTAACTAATTAAGAGATCTGACTTGATTTGCAATTTTAAAATGCAAATTCACTTAGGGAAAACCTGTTGTAGTTTTAATTATTAACCAATATCGGAGCTAATCAGAAAACTACTTAAAAACTATTTTATTAAAAGAACGTTCTAAATCTCATCATACTTTTAGAATTCTTATCAACATGCTATATCAATTATGCTACTTAAAAAAACAATGAAAGGTGTAAAGAATATAATTTCTCACATCGAAATTCTAAAGATATTAAAACTAATTAATAAGATTCATGGGTCGCTCCAATAATTGCCAATTGGTTTTAAGATGTAAACCTATGTTTTTTAACATGGTATGTGAGCAAGGCTTTGGGTTTTATTTTCACTCTCACACGTTACTTGGTTCCTTCTTAGCTTGTTTCAATTGGGCTCTTGTCAATCGCTCGTTTTAGTTCATGAACTCTCTTCAACCTATGTTACGTGTGAGAGGGAGTGTTGAGAATATAATGTCCCACATCGAAATCCTAAAGACATGACGTTGTAAGGGGAAGTGTTAAGAATATAATATCCCATATCGAAATCTCAAAGATGTGAAAGTGTTTGAGAGATTGTTAAGAATATAATGTCCCACATCATTCCTTTTGAGTTGTTGTAGTGAAAAGCATTTTTCCCCACTTTTATCCTGTGTTTTCCAGTGCAAAAACTTGGCTTTTCCTTTTACTCAGATTTTGAAAAAGGTATCTATTCACTTGGGAACGTTAATTTGAAATAAAAAGATACCTATTCACTAAAGATATATTCATTAAATTTATATGGGTATCCTTTTATGAAGGATAATCTTTCTCAAAGGCAAGACCATACAATTGATGTGCGTATTTATTGAAAGTTGTCTTTCTAAAAGACATGATTTATCATTTGAGGTGTTTGAACATTATAAATAGGAGAGTTTAGAATTGTAAATGAATACAACTTTAGAGGTTCGATACTTTTGCTTTGGTTTTATGTTTCTATTGTTCTACACAAAACAAAACAAAATGTCCTCTAAACAGTCTTTGAGAAAATTTCTTTATATTGCTGTAAAGAAATTCTTGTTGGCTTTGTTATTCCTGGAGGGATTTGCAACAAACCCAGCAGCAACATAGTGAGGGAAAATTTCTTCAAAGAAAGTGGTTCATTCAATTGAAAGGCATTGTGTATCTTTGTTGTTACTATTTCTATAATCCATCTCTATTTTCCCCAACAAAGACAAGATGATCGGGAAGAGTAAGAATGTGCACGGAAAATGTTTGTTAAGGTTGATAAGGGCTGAAAAAGATTCGAGGGTAAACTTTTGATGATATGTTTATTGTTTTACTATTTTTTTGGGTCTGCTACGAAATATAAATGCAAACTGCATGTATTTGACTTTGTTTGTTAGCTGAATTGAACATAATCTTGGATTAATTGTTAATAAGGGGGAAGGGAAGCTTTATCAGGTACAAAGCAGAAGTTCAAGGCGTATAACGGACTAAATTAGTATTTATCTACCTGTTTTCAAGATTCGGTTGTACAGCTAGCCATAAAAGTGTTTAATGTTTTGATTATTCAATTATTTCTCAGATTTCATTTTGGGTTTTGCAAATATGTTATCGACTTTTGTTTTACTCTTTGGGTTATATATTAGGCTGTTCTCTGTGCATGATTATTTTTTGATAAACTGTGCATGATTATTGGATCACATTAAATGATTAATGAATCATTGCTCTCAGACAAGAAGCATGCGGGTTCAAGATTGCAAAAATAACATTTCGTTGCTGATTTAGTTTGCACTTTAAAAACTCTAGTGAAGAAAAAAACCAATTCAATGATATATAGTGTACATTTCTTCCAGAAGGAAAAAAGAAAGAATATCCCGTGTCTTTAGAGCACTATTATTTCCTTCGTATGTAAGTTCTCATTCATTTAAGATAGTAACAGTGGTTTGAAAATTTCCAGCATTTGTTTCCCATGGTTATTACGAGTTAAATATCCTGTCCTTTAAGGAATACTTGCCATCGTCACAATTAAAATTAGTTTTGCTTGCTTTGAATGACTAGCATCCATCTTTAGTTCAAAACAGTAGCATCGGTAAAATACAGCGGATAAATGACGTATGTTGCAAGTACAACTACATGCAAGTAATTGAACAAAGATAAAAATATTGAGCAACAACCAATTTGATGTTTTGATTCAGAACGTTGAAACAATTAAGTACGAAGAAAACCATCAACTGTAGAATCGTTGCTGTCCTTGCAAATTCTTAAATAGAGCTGATAAACATTTCCATCTGTTGGTGGGTTGCTGATGTTCTCAGTTGCAGCATCTAGTTTAAATACAGATGGTGACACTGTACAAAAACAAAGACACTGAAGAGATGCAAAAATAAAAAGCAGCACGCCCTTCTTGTTTACTGAGTAAATGAATACTGATTTGCACAGCTAAAAAATCTCTGGTGTTTAAATTTAAGGGAAAAAAATACTTCCGGTGAAAAGTGTCACGGAATTACTCTTTTCTATGTCCGTGCGGCACTTAGTCACTCACTCTATGAGAACTAAGTCAGCCTTTAACTCTTCTTGAACATGCTTGGCACAAGCTAAGTGTGGAGAATGATAGCTAGAAAGCTTAACCGAAGTAGGCAAGAAAAGAACACAAGAGAGAGCCTTTAAAAAGAAAAGCTTTGTATTGTTTGGAGAATACTCTGAGTACAATTGTCTTGGTTGGTCTTGGCAAATGGCCAAGGCCCCTATTTATAGCCTTCTACCTCCTCAACCGATGGTGGAGATCGTTTCCATCCAACGGCTAATATTTACACTCTAGAATATTCTATACAACTCTAGGCTATTTACAACCTACCAGAGTTATCTAGAGTATTCTACGCTATTCTATAATCTTATGGAGGCTAAGTGTATCTAGAGGGTTCTAGGTCTTGAAAGATGTAAGAACTCTCCATACCATTCTAGGATCTTCCTCTTAACCTCCAAGCCGAACGGACTGTGTCACGCCCCGTGTCCGAGACGTGGCACTCGTCGTGCCCTAAACTACGCTAGAACACAAGGCTACAAACAAAGTTACGATACTTAAAGCAAGTAGAACTTAAGAAAATAGTCATATAACCAAGGAATCTCTTTCATTCATTCAAAATATGAGTACTCACAATACATACATTTTTCTATAACAAAAGAATTGGGTTGCTATAAATTGCACCCTAACATGGACAAAAGAATAGGGCTATACAACCTTAGAACAAGCACCCTATACAAAATATACCCCATCATCAAAAGTTCCCATCTAAACCTAACTCAAAAAGCCCAAAAGTTGGTCCAGTTTTCTTCCACAAAAGTCTCCTCCTCTGCGATACAAAATAAGTAGTGAGTGACATGCCACCCAGTAAGTAGTAAAGAATCACCTTGTGGCTTGAGACGGTTATACATATACACTTTCATGCAACAAACAATATTGAATGACTTAATGTATGAAATACGAGGTATATCACATTTAGTTCACAATCCCATAAACCATTTATCAACATTTCTAACGAGCTCAAGTAGTAAACCGACTAATGACCCTGGATATCTAGTTGTTAACTACGACTCGATTAACACGGTCAATTACTGACTCTACCCGGTCAGTCCGGTCAAACAAAACTAACTATCCCCGGTTAGCACGGTCAAACATCAAACATTAACATCACTTTAAGGAACTAGTCCCGTCATAGGTCATTTCACTCAAGAGCTCATTCAAACATTATTTTATCAAACACATTACCTCGTATAAGCATTTCATATAAGAAAACATAAAATAGCCCAACTCAAACCAAGGAAACAATAGTTTAACAATTTAGAGTATTCGTACTAGTCATAGCTCATTTGGAATACGCAAGGGATTCATAGACTACTTACCTCAATTGTGCCTTAATTCAAATAATCGGAAAATGGATAGATGCCTTCCTCGCCTAATAACACAAGAACACTCCATTATAGGTCAATTCTAACATTAATTTCTACAAAAAAAAAATTAATAATCTAAGGCCTTACGCAAAACATAAAAGAAGCACGACCAAAAAGGAAAACGGAACAAACGATTCGCGACCGCAGTTTGAGAAGCGTCCACCCGCGGCTCACACCCCCGGCTTGATCTGCGGCGCGGATCGTGCCACGGATCAGCCCAGAAAGTTGGCTCGATCATCCGCGGTTCCATCCGCGACGCGGATGGGGCCGCGGATGGCACCAGAAACGAGCCAAAACTATCCTGCAACTGCTCAAAACACCACCAACACTATACATCATCTTCACACTCGACCCAAACAATAAGACAACCTCAAAATGACATAACAAGGTAGAAAAACACTATCTTAACATCATATGCAACACATTCATGAATCATTCTCAAAAATCACACAAGATCTCAAAAAAGAAGAAAAAGCACTTAGGAAAAGAAGAATTACCTTGGGTGAAGGATTAAGTAGAAGAAACTATACTTCCTCCCCTTGATCCCCTACTAGAATAAGGCTCCTCACCTTAAAGAAGAATTAAAGAGACAAGAAAAAGGTTTAGAGAGGAGTGAAGTTAGAAGATGAAGAAGAAGAGAAGAAATTGGAAAATCAAATCCCTAAGCTTATTTGGGCAAAATAGAAGTTTAGAAAATTTCCTTTAAGTCCTCCTACTTAAGAAAATAAAACTCTACCCCAAAACATCAATTACAAAATTACCCTCCAAAGGTCTCTAGTATTACAGACTGGGGACGGGGGACGGAACCAGGACGAAAGTCACAGGTCGTGACAAAAGGCATGGAGGAAATGCTTTAAGAACTAAGAGAACCGAGATAATGATCCACCAATTTTGCCACTGAATTAACCAGATTGTCTGCTGCGTCTTGTGTGCTTCATTCAGCATATACTCTAACAACAACCTCTGTTCCAGAAGGCCTCATAAAGGATCTTCCATGGTGGTAGTTTGCTGTAGGAAAATTTTGAAAATAAGCAACGTTTAGTTTACAACATAGCAGATAATCCATTACCAAATTAAGGATATAACAACCTCAAGTGCAGGTGCATTAGTTTTAAGCATCAGTTTCAAATGGCCTAGATTTTATAATATGGGACAAGACACCAATTGAACTTAGGTCAAAATATGTCCCTGTCCCAAAAAAGAGGTGAATAGTCTCCATTTTCATTTCTACCACTTGCATTTCACAGTAGGAGAGGCATTCAGCAAGATGTGGAAAACAAATGAATACACCAATAATTGGAACCCCTCAGAGAGAGAGAGAGAGAGAGAGAGAGAGAGAGAGAGAGAGATGTTCCATGCCTATACTCTGAGAATGATATTATTGATGTTTATATCAGATCCCAAGACTTTGAGAGAGATTATAAAATAGGATGGAGAATTTTTATATCAAACCAAAAGAATAACCTTTGTTAAGGAAAAAAAAAAATTGTAAGTAGAGACATGCAACTCAAAGTGATTGTTTCCTTTCACAATTGCCCGTGGATGTAGTGACAACAATATCAAACAATTATGTTGATCTTTGGCAGTGGTTGATAAAATCAATTCCAGACATTAAACTGAGTTACGAAAACTGTCTGGCTGCTAGTTAGTGGTGCTAGATGAAATTTATACCCCAGCAGGGCCGCAAAAGCATACATCACGCCATCTGAACACTGCAAGCACATGAAGGACCAATTATGTGATTTAACACAAATGGCACAAGAAAACAGGATTCTATTTAACTTTCCCTAATAAGCTGAAATTTTTGTTATCTTTCATTTCGGACAATTGCTCTAAGTTCCACACGCACACATGCAATTGGATTCAATATTATGCTTTAGAAAGAAATGAGTAAATTTCAAATACTGAATCAATGTGCTAATAGCTCACCTCATTCCAACGTCTGCAGATGGAATCCACGTGACACAACCTTCTCTGTTTGCACATAATCAGCACCACTCTTTCATGAAGTACAGTATACGAATTTCTATTTGCAAGCCACATAAGCATTACCCTCAGATTTTTCAAACTTTTCTCCATCCACACCATCAGCCCCATCCACAATTAATTTATCTTTTGCACCAACTGTTCTACTTGCTTCGGAATCAAGTCCAGCAAGAACCTGGACAATTATATGGAAAAACCACAAATATGTCTTTAGAAATTTACTTAAAAAGAAAAGTATCCTAGCTACGGGCAACATTTGATTGAAATACCCTGAAAGAACTTGAAAATTAGTCATAACCACGACATTCAGATGCTTCAATGCCTTCTTTCTACCACGAACCTCCGAATGCAGTTGAGGTGGTACCACAATTCACATGACAATAGCAGTGGCTCTGACAATTGGAGAAAACCCCTAATCAATGTCAGTCCATTGCAGTATGCATCCATACTTGGAAAATAGACCGCAGATCCAAAAAGCAGTAGGCTCTTTTGCATTTATTGATATTCATATTAGGTGCCAAGACTTGTGATGAAAACGTTCCACAATACGCTTGAAAAAGGATGCAAAAGAGAAAAGAACAGACAACAGATATTAACTAAACAAAGTTTTCCTCTTTCGTGAATAGGGGTCAGAGACGTAGTCCGTACTCGATTGAATCCTTTAATATTCGTTTATCAAGTAATTAACCTAAATTGGAATAATATTATGTGTCAAGTTTACAAGCTAATTTGAGATTGACTCGATAAAACCTCATATGTGATTGGCTGGAACAATAAACAAGCCAACTTCAAATATAGATTTAAGCTAATTAAAAACCATGACCAAGGTCACGTTGTAAAAGGCTTAAGTTTTATAATATGGGATTATTACATCTGATATGATATTTTTGAATTTTCATGATCAGAACATTTGCATTATAGGACCAGATTTAAGAGATGGTGGCTTTCAATTCAAGAAGAACAAGTTGGTGGAGGCAGTCCAATCGTGTCTCTTGTTGTTGGTACCTTAGCAAATAGGGTCAACGAGTTCCCAAGTATCCTCTTCATCGGCCGAAATTAAAAGCCTTTCAACTTCTTAATCCAAATCCACCAAACATCACATTACTCTTTTTTTTTTTTTTTTTTAATTTTCATCATACATTACTCAAACTCAAAAAGTGTGCAGAAAGAAGCAGAACAGTTAACACCATGCAGGTCCTACTTATTTTTTGTAATGAAACCTATGGTGCGACAAAAACATAGTAGTGCTTGATAGTAATTTTCTTTTCCTTTTTGTTTTGGTTACAGTTTTGAGTGCTTAATAGTTTTCTTTTATAATATGGATTGTGTAGCTTAATTATTTGGCCAAAGAATAGTTGAAGAAAAGTGTTTTAAAACGCAAGGAATTACTCTGTTATTCTGCGGAGAACAAAAATAAGGAATTTTAAAAGCACCAAGAGCAGGTGCAAGTTTTTCCACACCCCCCCCTCCCCCCCCAAAAAAAAAAAGGTAATTCTTTTGGTTTAATATAAACATTTTCCGTGCCATCGTTTCTCGGAAATTCTTGAGATCTAATATAAACGTCAACAAAGTCATTCTCAAAATCATTCCAATTTTTGATATATATTCATTTGTTTTCCCCTATTGCTGAATTTCTCTCTCGCTGTGAATTGCAAGCAATAGACATGGAAATGGAAACTATTCACCTCTTTTTTGAGGCAGGAACAAATTTCTACTCGAGTTCATTTCTAAAAAGTACGAAAGAAAGAGAAATACAGGAAGATAAGAAAGTAACAACCAAAATAAAATTCCAGATCCCCCTCTCGAGAAATATAGTACATATCCAAGAGATTCTAAATCATCACACCGGCTTTGCTCTACAGACCAAATAAAGATGGGAATTATATGCATAGTGTCTACATAGCAATACACAACTTCTTTCCAAGCTCAGGAAACAAAGAGGAAGGCATTTTGAATAACAATCTTAAGGAAAAGCCTCTAAACCCTCACCAATTCCAAGATGAGTGTTGCAACTTGCATAGCGAGCTGTCCCTGTTAAATATTTGTTCTCCCTGCATACGAGGAAAGACAACAATAATCAGAAAACTGCAACGAGATTACTTCAACCTAAGAAAGCTTATCAACAAAAATGAAAGTATACCTGTAATTAATGTGCCTGATTGTAGTTGCGTAGCGATATCTTTTTGCAAGACCAAAATCAATGACGTAAACCTGAGAGTATGACATGACCAAAAATATTGAGAATAATAAAGAAACATATAGCAAGGGCGGGAAAGATAACATAAAAATAATAAAAAGACTGTACTTAAGAATTGAATGAATGAACCAACAACTCTAAACAGACAATAATAGAATAGAGGTTCAGCAGTAACTACAACTATCACCTGATTTGCTTTTCGACCAAGATCCATACAAAAGTTATCAGGCTTATTATCCCTGTGCAAAAACCCTTACAAATGCACATATTCAATCCTTTTTATCTGGACGGTATCAAGGGGATAAAAGAAAAAGTCAATTCTCCATTCTTCAAACTTCTTTTAAATGCTGATAAAATTTTCAGTGCACTTGTAAGAAGAAATTTAGTGAAACATACATATACACATGCATGCACACACATAATCACTCCCTAAAACAGAGGAAAAAACCACTTCCAAAATGCTTTTCTAGGAATGAAAAAAAAATCAAACTTACGTACATATACACACACGCATTGGCTCATATCAAATGGAAAGATGCATCGCGGCGCATAAACAGAAAGAAGAAAAACAAAAAAGAAAAATATACAGATCTTCTGATATATATGCCCTGTCCTAAATGATTGATAGCATGAAAACTAGAATTTTATTTTGGTCGTTATTGCTTTCTTATTTTCCTTTATTTCTCTTTCATTCATACTTTTTACAAATGAACTTGAATCGAAATTTGTTCGTGCCCCAAAAAAGAGGTGAATGGTTTCCATTTCCATGTCTACTGCTTGCAGTTCACAGCCAGAAAGAAATTCAGCAATAGTGGAAAACAAATGAATACATAAAAAATTGGAACCCCTCAGAGAGAGAGAGAGATTTCCATGCCAAAACTTTGAGAATGATTTTGTTGATGTTTATATTAGATCCCAATAATTTCAGAGGGACGATGGCATGGAAAATGTATGTATTAAACCAAAAGAATATCCTTTCTTAAGGAAAAAAGAATCATATAAGCAGAGATGTGCTACTCAAAGTGATAGTTTCCTTTCACGATTGCCTGTGGATATAAAGACAACAATATCAAACAATGTATATTGATCTTTGGTAGTGGTTGATAATATCAACTTCAAACATTTAAACTGACCAACCAAATATTGTATGGTTGCTAGGTATTGGTACAGACAAAGTTTGACTCCTAGCAAGGCCACCAACGCATCCATCATGCAATCTCAACATTGCAAGCACATAAAGAACAAATTATCTGATTCAACATAAATGGCGGAAGAAAACAGGATTCTACTTAACTTTCCCTAATAAGCTGGAATTGAAATTAATCTTCAACTTAGACAATTGTTATAAGTTCCGTATACACGCATAAAATTCGATTCGACACTATGCTTTAGAAAGAAAGGAGTAAAACTCAAATGGTAAACTAATGCAATGATAGCTCACCCCATTCCAATGTCAACAAAATGAAATCCACAAAACACAACCTTCTCTTTCTGCACATAATCAGCACCAACACCTTCATTAAGCATTGTATTACCAGAATTACGAACTTCTATTTGCAAGCCACATAGCATTCCCTTCAAATTTTCAAACTTTAAATCACCTGCACCATCTGCCCCATCCATAATTAATTTATAATTTGTAACAACTCTTCTACTTGCTTGGGGATCAATTACAGCAAGCACCTAGACAATTATACAGAAAAATCACACAAGTCTTTAGAAATTTAAGAAACCACACATATGTCTTTACAAATTTAATTTAAACAGAAAAGTATCCCAGCTAAAGGCAACATTTGCTTGAAATAACCAGAAAGAACGTGAAAACTGATCAAAACAGTGATATTCAGATGCTTCCATGCCTTCTTTTCCGGCACAGACCATCCAATGCAGTTGAGATGGTATTACAACTACCATGTCACTAGCAGTGGCTCTGACAATTGGAGCTACCCGCCGATATCAATGTCAGTCCATTGCACTACGCATCCATACTTTTACTTGGAAAATAGACAGCACGTCCAAAAAGAAGTAGGTTCATTTGCATTTATCGATGTTTATATTAGATGCCGATACTTGTAATACTCATGTTGCACGATACGACAGACAGGATGTGAAAGAGAAAAGAACAAACAACAGATATTAAATGAAATCCTTAAAAATTCAACATTGCAGAAAATGAACAGACTCATTCATTTTCACTTTCCATTAATGTTCTTCAACAATTCCATCATAAGTTTAAATCGCATAGCCTTATATAGCACCACAAACTAGTTAGAGAGCAAACAACAGTAAAAATCTCCAAATTCACTGCAACCGGTTCAGCAAATATTTCTAGATTATAAGCATTTTATAAAACGTACAAGCTGAAAAAACAAATTAATCGAAATTATTAAAACTTAATAAACTTTTCCTCTTATGAAAGGGCTCAAGAAACACTCCATGTTCGATCGAGTTTCTTCAATGCTCGTTTGTTAAGTAATTAACTTAAGCTCGAATAATATCTTACGCATCAAGTTTACAAGCTAATTTGAAATCATTTTGATAAAAGCTTATATAAGATTGTTTAGAACAATAATCAAGCCAAGTTCAAGTATAGATTTAGGTTCATTAAAAACCATGAGCAAGTACCCCTTCTGAATGCACAAAGTACCAACATTTTTCATATTTACCATATTGAATAATGCATACAGAAGAAAAATAAAAAGATAAAAGAAAAAGAAGGGCACTAGAGTTCACCTCAAGTAGGGTAAGAGAATCAGGTGCATTTGCAAGTAAAATGACAAAGCGCTCCCAATCCTGAGTTAATACTCCACCTGATCATCAGATCTTTCACTCTATCAATGATGTATCTGCTTTAAGCCCCCGTTGTGCTGTACCAAAGCTTCACATCCAAAACCACAAAAATTAAAAAAAAAAAATTTGTTGAAATTGTATCGAATTTGATGAGAAATTTTTGAGAAAATGAAAGGTTACTAAAATGGTAGCACTAATCCGAAAGTTTCGAAGAAGTATCACCAAACAGATCTTCATAATGAATCAGATTGAATATGTTAAAATTTCAAAGTAAACCATAATAAAAGAAGCAGTAATTTGCGAGACAGAAATCTTACTCAATCATGATTACCGTGGTGTTATTTTGAAATTTTCTCATCAATCATAATGCGAGGAAAGAAAGCTTATTGTATGAAAGCTTCATATCCAAAACCACAAAAATTTAAAAAAAAAAAAAATTGTTGAAATTGTATCGAATTTGATGATAAATTTTTTCAAAACGAAAAGTTACTAGACCGATAAGATCAGTCCCAAAGTTTCAAAGAAGCATCCCCAAACAATTCTTTATAAATATGTCTGTTGCATGAATAAGATTGAATATCTTCAAATTTCAAAGTAAACCAGAATAAAAGAAGCAGTAATATTCCAGATAGAAATCTTACTCAATCATGATTATCATGGTGTTATTTTGAAAGTTTCACCATCAATCATAATATCACGAATGTGGGAAATCTTCGATCGCTCGCAATTAGGATCGCTTTGTTGTGCGAGTCTTTCCTTCAACTTGGGAGAATTTGAAATCCACAGTGTATTTAATGATTTGAGCCTTCTCATGGATTGCTCAGATGGTAAGTACTCTAGCTCTTTAAAATCCTGTAGAAACAGACCTTTAAGAGATGCGAGCTTCTCAAACCAATCTGGTACTCGCTTCACTCCAAAATCAAACAAAGACAGATATTCTAGAGCTGAGAGGTACTGAAGTTGATCAGGCAGAGAATCCCAGGATTCGAACCCGTGCAAGTATAAAGATCGAAGGGAAGACAAGTTTTGGAAGGCATTGGAGAGGTATAGGGTTGAATGGTACTCTGTACTATTTGAAAAAGGACCCAGCTCTAAGTGCAGTAGTCTCGTAAGAAAAGAGAGACCTTCAGGCATACGATAATTTTGGCAGCCCTTGAACACCAAGCTTTGAGAGAGTAGTTAGACTTTGTAAATCTATTGGAAAAGATACGAGTTCGGGGCACAAACACACGGTCAAGGTTTCGAGAGAAGTTGTTGACTTTACTAACTCACTTGAGATATGTGTCAATGTATCACAATCGTAAATCCATAAATGTCTAAGGGAAGCGAGACATTGGTGTCCATTGGGAATTTGAATTGATTGCAGATCATTGCAATACCCTATATACAATTCCTCAACCGAAGGAAGGACATCACGAGATTGGCCCAACGGTTCACAAATTTCAACTTCTAAATCTTGAGCCTCATCATCATCAGCTTTCCACATTTGTATCAATTCCTTACACTCGCTCAATCGTAGTGTTCTCAAATTTGGCATGTTAAATAGCATTGAGTCAGGAAGACTGACTAATCCGTCAACACACCATAACCGTAGGTAAGTAAGAGCACTAGTTTGACTGCAAATCTTCGCGAGTGTTGATGATTCTAGCATGACATCCCGGACATACAACATCTTAAGCCTTGGAACGGGATTGGGAAAACTAGCTAAGTTGCCACACCCCTGAATAGTCAACTCCTCAAGGACAGGAAAGAAGACTACTCCGGTTGTGGGCATGTCATTTGCTTCCACCCACTCTATCAGCTTGGGCATACGTTTCAAGGAGAGAATTTTGAGTGCTGGAAAGATTCTTTTGACTAGTTGACCAGTACTGTCACTATGCTTGCTTGATCCACCACAATTATAAGCACTGGGAAAACAAGGCCATATGCGTGTTATGTCATCAAGATTAACCAACTTAAGCTTAAAGAGAAATGGCAAATGCCCAAGAGAAGGTAATTCTTTCAATTTGCAATTCTCCAATCTCAGCTTCATCAACCTATCAAGTTTTGTAATCCACGGCGAAAGGTGGCTGCCATGAAAATTTTTAACAACCAGGCCTTTCAAATTTTTGTGAGGTTCTAAGCCTTCCAACGCCTCTGTGTCCTGGTTGTCACCACTTCGATCCTCCTTCCAAATAAATCTCAACTCATCAAGGTTTGGCTTTTCACATAAATTTGCTTGCTGAGCTTCTTCTCTGCCATTCACTAGCTCGAGGTTGTATATTTCTAAGCATCGTCTAAGGTATTTTAAATTTCTCAACTCCCCAAGCTTTCGACCCTTCTCCTGACTTACATTGAAGAAGGGTAAAAAGCAAAGAGAAGTTAAACATCCAAGCCCAAATGGCATATCATTTGAACTAGAATAATCCAAATACCTTAAATTCACCAAATCTTTTAATGTGTGCGGAAGCTTTGTTTCATTAACTATTAGTGTTTGCAAATTGTAAAGCTTGCAAACAAAATCTGGAAGATCTTTCACCCTGGATCTTGATAGGTCAAGGTACCTTAAATGAATTAACTTGGCAACTGAATTAGGAAGCGCCTCGGCTTCAAATGATCTTAATTTCAGAACTCGCAAATTCACAGGATACGATAAAAGATCTTGAGCAATATCGCCATCTAAAAATAATGTTCTTACTAACCTGAATCCCTTGTTCATGTTAGATGCCAATTCGCATTGATCACCCAGTGCAAGATAGCGAATAGAAACAGCATCATCCTTGTTTATTCTGGAATCTTGCATATTGGCAATTTTAGATCCGGAGATGATCACCGCCAGATCATGCACCAAATCATGCATTTTGCAGTGGAGAACATTGTCGTAATCATCTGTCCGCTCCTCTTGCAATAAGCTACATTGCAGTAAAATGTTGAAAAACATGTCCCCAATATCCTCCATTTCCATTTTGGTTTTTGGATCTGGATGAAGAAATCCTTCAGCAATCCAAAGTTGGATTAGGTTGTCCCTTCTCATTTCAGAATCTTTAGGGAAAATTGACAAGTATGCGAAGCATTTCTTGAGGGCTGGATGTGGAAGATGATCATAGCTCAACCTCAAAATATCCATGATGCTATTTTCACCACCACCACTAGTCTGAAGCCCAGACCTGGAAATGGAAAGCCATTCATTTACTCCCTTGTTCCGTAACACGCCACCAAGTACGCTTGCAGCAAGTGGGAGACCTTGACATTTTTGTGCAATCTCCAGTCCTATAGCTTCATATCCTGGCGACACTTCTCCATTATCAAATGCTTTCCTTTTTAGTATAAGCCAGCATTCATTATCAGATAAATTTCTCAGAAAACAAGAAGGTGATGTTCCCATGGAGAAGGCCACTTCCGTCTGACGAGTGGTCACAAGAATGCAGTTTCCGGTGGTATTAGTGATACCTTTCAAAGACGCTAGAAAATCACTCAACGCAGAGTTATCCCATACATCATCCAAGACTAGTAGATAACTTTTATCTTTCAACTTATCCCCAAGAACTCTGATTCTAGCTTCCCTACTTTCTTCTTCGGTAGTGTGCACCCCAAGTGATTGTAGGATCAATTTCAGAAGTCTATTGACCTCAAAATCTGTGGAAACACATACCCAAATTGGCGATGCAAAGTGCTGTTGAATTTTTGGATCATTGTAAAGTCTTTTAGCCAAGGTAGTCTTCCCAATCCCTCCCAGTCCAACAATTGGAATGACAGAGACTACTTCATCCTTTTTGGCAATCAATTGTTCCACCATTTTTGGTACAATATCATCTCTTCCGACAAAGTCTGGACCAACGTCAGTAGAGTCAGTCTCTCTATTCCTCATGAATTTATTTTGAGAATAAAAGAGATCAGTTGAATCTGCACCACCATCAGGCTGTGGTTGCAAGTTGAATTTCTCCGATTCTTGAAGAATTTCTGTTAAAGTCAAAGTTCTCTTCTGAATTTTGTGTGCCATTTTAAACCGGAAAAAAATGGGGTTGGGCCATGAGAAGAAGAAGGCAATCTTTCTCCTCATTTGGTTTCCAATCTTCACCTTGCGGCGAAGACTTTCGTAGTTGCACTCATCCAAAACATTTTCAGCTTCAAAAGCCCAATTTTCAAGCTTCTTTAACCAAAGCTTCACAGCTTCTCTTTTTTGTTGTTGGCTCTCTGCATCACGTAGTACAGCTTGGATTAATTTCAGTTTGTCGTTCATATTAGACAAATCGTTCTTGAAGCCTTGCACAAGCTTAATCTCTTTAGCAGCAAGGGAAAATGTACTCTCCACTAGAAACTCAATAGTGGAATTGATTACTATGTCTGCCATGAGCTCAGCCTTGAATACTTTGGAAACTTCTCACGGAGAGGGAGAGATATTTGAGCTAGGCTATGGAAAAGCAGGAACAGGAGATAGTTACAATGTGTGTGTCAAAGAGAGAAAGCAACAAATATGGAAGGAAATCAAAAATGAAGAAAAGATAATTTCACAAGCACAAATGTAAATCTTTTAGGAATAGAAATTTTGTTGGATCTTTGTTAGGCTGATCGAGGAAGGGAGATTGGTGGATATGCTGCAAGAAGATGTGTGGCGAGAAAATTCATTAATATACTGGTTCATATCAATAAAAATGGCGTATTGATTACAGTAAAAATTTTGAAAAGAGTAAACACAATGAACATGCCACCTACAGAGTAAGAAAAGAATACTGCAACTTGGGAATAAAGTAAAAGGTAGAACATCATTAAAAGGAATTGAGACGGGAAAAAATTGTCTAAAGAAATAGGGATAATTACAGAAACCTCCCCTGAGGTTTCTGACAATTTCACTTGGCACCCCTCAATTTTCAAAAATTACACAAACCTCCCTTGCATTTACTATTTTGGTAACAAGACCTCCCCTTTTAATAAAAATTTTAATTAAAAACCCCATAATGCCCTTCTCAATCTACAAAAGAAAAAATTAAAAAACAATATCATTTTCTTTACCACTTAAACCACTGTACTACCAACGCTACCACCAACTTAATCAACACCGCCACTAATAACTAAAAAACAATCCTATCAACACTAGTATACCACTATCAACTAATTAGGAAAATAAAAAATAAAAAATCTATCTGGTTTTTACCATTTGAATCACTATCATATCATGTCAGTTCTATTTTCATTAGTTACCACCACCATAAGCAACCGGATTATAAAGCCAAAATTCATAGAGATATTCCTTAGCTAGACATTGAAATCTAACCCAACTACATAAATCCCAAACAAACTCAAATAATTTGTCAAACCAAATGAGTTTTTCTATTTTTATGAACCTTTTTTGGTAAAAGATTGATTTCAAAGGGTATTATTGGAACTTTAGTTAACCAAGGGAGGTTTGTGTAATTTTTGAAAATTGAGGGGTGCCAAGTGAAATTGTCAGAAACCTCAGGGGAGGTTTCTGTAATTATCCCAAAGAAATATTATTATTATTCCCTGCTTTCTCTTGCCGGAAAGAAAAAGAGTAATATCTGAACTAATTGAAACTCACACTAGGTGAGAGGATAGAAATTAAGGTAAAGTATAATAATACTTAGTGTTAATAAGTCAGGAATAAAGCTATTGTGATTCTGATAAGATAAAATAGAAATTTTAAAAGTGTGATGGAATTTAGGACTGTTTTACAAGTTTTGGAATGGAATTTTGGTTCAGATTGCATTTACAGATTGTGAACTCAAATTGGATTAATTTTTTTAAAATTAATAAATCTTTATTGGAGCTTCCATTGAAAGGAATCGATCTCTTAAAATCTTATGTTATTTAAAATCATAAGATATAATGATGCAACAAGTATTCATCTAACACAATTAAAAATAAACTTAAAAACAATCATTTTTATCTTTAATACTTATAAGACTATATAACATATGCATGAAAACACCAAAAAAAATTCTCAATTAATCTTTCCAAATTTTTTCAAATGGAACACCCCAAAAAAAAGGAATTTTTCTCAATTAATTTTTTCAAATTATTTCAAATGGATCAATGGACTTGCTCATGTGTGTATTTTTCTTGTCAAGAGAATGAGTGATAAATGAATTATGGCTATCGACCACTCTTGTTCATAACAATTTGAAAAAAATTTCTATGCATCTAATTTGACAATCTATATTTTCTTGGTGGTGCGAAAATCTTACCGTGTTATAGCACATATTTACTGCCTTCAAAAGTCCTACTTTAATTAATACGCTATCAATTTATTTACGTGAACTATGATATGATGGAACCTATTAATGATTTCCACCAATGGTTGATACGATTCAGTCCCTAGAATGGAAACTTCGGTAGTCATATTTATAGTATCTTTTTGCTACCATTTTATTTTTATTAGAGCCAATTAATTTGTTCTATTCTTTTTTTTTTTGTAAGCTGTTCTATTTTTTGTTTGATACGTAGAATAATTATTATAAAAAAAAGAACAAAAATAATTACGCATGGCCCATAGGGCAAAAAAGAAAAAAAAAAAAAAGCCATGCAATTTGAGGGAATAAAGCAAAAACAAAGAAAACTTATTCAACTTAATTAATGTTGACAAGTGATAAAAGTTAAACATTATTCGAGATTCAAACAACTAATTCCCTGCTTTCTACTACAGCAAAAAGAAAATGGTGTCTAAAATAATTGATAAAAAGGTAAAAGCATAAAAATGATTGGTTTTAATAAGCAAGGAATGAAGTTCTTTTGATTGGTGTTAATTAAGCAAGGAATAAAATTCTCTTGATTGGTGTTAATTTAGCAAGGAATAAAGTTCTTCTGGTTTCTGATCAGATAAAGAGAAATTCTAGAAGCATAATGGAATTTAGAATTGTTCTACAATGGGGTCTGTTTGGAATGGGATTCTTGTTCGGTGAATTTTGGAATGAGATCCTTGTTCAGTGATTTTTGCATTTTTATAATGTGTTGGCTCAAATCGACATAAATATCTTTAAAAAATTACTAAATCTTTGTGGGGAAAAACATAAATGACCACTCAATTATCATGATAGTTCACATTTGATCATCCATTTATTTCAGCTTGCAAATTACCCATACAACTAGTAGAAGTGATTTAGATTAGATCATTATGTTAATTTTAGTTGTTAATTCTATTTATCTCCTGTCAAGTGTAGACACGTCATGTCAAGCTAGGGAAGTATTTATCGAGCAGTAATTTTTTTCCTTTTTTTTTATTTTCACTCCATTGTGCATCGTGGCTGTATGCAATCCACAAATATAGCTTTCTTTTGTTTCTTTGCTTGATAGTATTCACAATTAACGTGGGACTCTTATTATTAATGTTAAAAAATAACTATCGCTATCTTTTAATAAGAATGAAAGTAATTGACTGAGTCTTTATGGTTCCTTTTACAATATTATTCTATCGAACTCTTAACTTATTTGAAGGAGAATGATATGGATTCTATTATTAAACTAAATATGTTAAGAGAAATCGTCAAAACCATGATCATACAAAGGTTAATTATATTCACAGTAATAGTAATTGATGAATTTAAATCAAACGTATACTTAGCATCATCCTCACATATATTCAATTTAACTGGAGATAAATTGCAAGAAACATAAGATTGAAGCCCGGATGACTTTCATCCCCATCCACCTTTTGGCTAGAGTCCTTTCTTATCTTGCATCTCTCCAAATTTAACGCCATTTCAAAATTTCAGCTACATCCAAATATAGGAATATTGTTACCACCATGACCCTGATGCTGGTGATGGTGCTAGACTGCTAGTCGAGGGAGGGGAAAAGAACATAAAAAGGAAATCAGACACAAAAAGAAAGGAAAATTAAGAAAATTTGGGATTTCTTGATAGGAAATAATTTATACATTTGAGTACATAAACTTGCCTCTTTGTTAATTTTTTTTGTGCCCTTAAACCTAAGTTCCTATATTCAAGGATAATTCAGATGAAATATAAAATCTCATAATTTAGAGGTATTTTTGTGTTTTCATCTCATAAAAGATAAGGAAGGGAATATATGCATTAAAAAGATTAGAGTATATAAATCATCAGCCGATAAAAGGGAATACATGCATTTACAGACTACAGTATACAAATCATCACCCTATTAATTTATCTATTTTTTAATTTAGGTGAAATGACATAAATAACCTAAACTTAACTGGATAGATGATTGCTAACTACTAAAGTTCACGAAATGAAGCTTAAAAATATTTTTTTTAATTTATCTATTTTTAATTATACTGTTTCTAATAGTTGAGCCATTGATTTAAAAGTTAAAATAGTGTACTAGCCAAATGTGGATTATCCCAATAGTCAAGTGACCTATAAGTTTTTTGTCCTAAGTATAATACAAGTTCGCTTTCCTCCATTTGTTAACAGCACCCATAATTTTTTGCATCACTGTCAAAATATAATAATAACCTATTTTTCGTTGGACTTACAATTATTGCATTTTTCTTTCATGTTGTAACTCAAACGAAAATAAGGATATCTTTCGTCTTTTTACATGATTCCAAAAGTCAAAACGAGTGCCATAAAAAAATTGAAATCCCAATATCATCTCTCAATACTATATCAAACCTAGGTTTCACATCCTGACACTCCAGTTCTATCCACGAACGAGATACCAAACACTTATGTAAAACTGATTGGGTTGGTAAGAATACTAGCTTTACCATTAAAATTGACTCATCAAAAGGGTTCATTAATTCATGTGATTACGATTAACTTGATTGCACGCAATTTTTTTTTCATTTGTCTATGAGTATCTGTACACACAGTGGTGGAACCACATCAGTGTGAGGGTGGGCAATTGTCCAAGAAGCTAGCATTTGAGATTCAAATTATCCATCAAAACCACAACAAAAATAAACCTCAATTGGGCTTTTTGAGATCACTTGCAATCTTATTACCACCTAAGTAGGAAAAACCATTCTTATGTACATAAAAAACAATTAAATTCGATAACTTTGAGAGTTTTTTGCAAGATAGAGATACCCATTATTTTATTTCCTTTGTCAAAAAACTAAGTTGTTCAAAAACACAAACAGCGAAGGGTTACTACTCTATTTATTGTGAAATACTTGGGTTATCAAGTGTGGGAACATGCTTTTTGTCACGCTCTATACCTCACCGTGTCTTAAGTTAAGCTAAGACACAAGACTCATTAACCAAAGCAACTAACATCCCAAGCATCACATAGATAATTAAATAAACATCAACCACAACTATCGTATCATCCAACACAATAACCTTCAAGCCTTCAATTACAAGTCATGGCACCTACTACAAGCACTAGAGTTTCAAACTCATCGTGAAGTAACATAAACATACTCTCCATAATACAAGCACTAGGGTCCCAATACATAGCACAACATATCATAACACGGTCAAAACCAAGTAAATAAAGTCAAACACTAGGAATGACATCATTACCTCAACTATCTAATTCCATGAGCTAGACCAATCCTTCTCCTCAAAATTATTAGTCACCGCATGTGAAAAATAAAGAGGTGAGTGACAAGTCACCCAATAAGTGGTAAGAGTGTTGCTTTGTGACTTGAGAGTGTTATACATACACATACCTTCAAACACATAATCATTAGTTTATATGAGTTATAAAACATAACATGGCAATTTCACATTCAATCATAAGTTAAATATCAGAGCATAAAAACAATGAATCAATGAGTTCAAGCATTAGGTTCCATTTGACCCCAAATATCCAATTGTTAACATGCCGATTAATGCGCTCCAAAACTAACTTTCGGCCGATTGGTCGATCCAAGACAAATATCACAGCACAATCACAACGCCATTTAAGGAATAGTCCCGTCAAAGTTACCTTACTCAAGAACTCAATCGATTCATTATTCAAACATAATTCAATTCATAGTAAAGCAAGAAAGTAACACACTCAAGGCATTTAATATAGCAAATAGGATTTCAATGCTTTTGGTCTATCAAATATCATTTTTCAAAACTACAAAGGATACAAGATCCACTAACCTCGATCCAATCTAATTCAAATAATCCGAAAGGAATTGGTCACCTTCTTTACCTAAAATACGCAATAAACACTCAATTATAGGCTACCTCTATCAAGTAATTTTAATACAAGCTTAACTCTAGGCTTAACATGCAAAACGAAATGAAACGGATAAGAAAAGAGTGATTCGCAGGTTTGAGGCTGATGATTCACGTTCGTGGATCCCAAACAAGTCACCCGTGAATCGTAGACAAAAACTGATCCACATATGGACACTTTCTAGCTGCGAGTGCTACTGGCCTTTGCCTTACCCGCAGCTCGCGAACAAAAGGTGAACTACAAGTACGATGGCTCCCAATCGTAGCCTTACCCGCGACTGAGTCTCCCAACCCACGGCTCATACTCAAAAACCCTATTTTCTTGACATTCAACACACCCAATTCATTAAACACCTTATATGCACTTTAGCCAAACTCATACTTCGACAAAAATTGGTTAGAAAACCACATTTTATGCTAAATCACACATCATTAACCATAATCCACCCATTAATCTCTCAATTACCCACTAATCAACATTCAACATAGAAGACCCACAATCAAACTTAAGCATAATCACTATTATTAATATAACACAATCATTATGGCATTCATGCAATAATTACTCTTAATCACTATCATAAGACAAAACCTACATAAATTAGAGTCGGGTTGAAGAAATTACCTTGGGTAGGAGGTTGGGTTAAGGCCTTTACGTCTTCACTTTCTTATTTGCCCTTGATTATTCAAGCGTTCTTCTTCTACTACTAGAGAGAGAGAGAGATATTAGAAGAGCATTTGGTAGAAAGAGAAAGTATTAAAAGGCTAATGAAAGATGAAAAAGACCTAGTCCTTATTTGCCCTTGATTATTCAAGCGTTCTTCTACTACTAGAGAGAGAAAGAGATATTAGGAGAGCATTTGGTAGAAAGAGAAAGTATTAGATGGTTAATGAAAGATGAAAAAGCCCTAATTTTTTAGACCCTACTACAATTATCACTAATTACAAACTAAGCCCCTCCTTTATCGCAGTTTACTTCTTCAGCTCAAAAAGGGTCAAATTACCAAAATGCCTCTATTAGGCTCTAGTATTACACTTTTTGCTTTGGCAACCATCTTGATATGCATTTTCTCATCCTGATGTTTCCATAATTAAGTCCACATAGTCAATGTCATCTTAAGGAGAGTGAAAAAGAGTAGCTCTCTGGAAACAAGCAGCAGGAGAATGTGGGATGCAGTTAAGAAGAAGAAAACCTCTTGAAAATTAGATGATTTTCTACTTTATTAAGCTTTTTTACTTTACTTCTTTTTACACCTTTTTCAACTAATTCAACAAAGCAAGAGTAAAGTTGGAATTGCCAAAAGCAATGAGCAACAAACCTAGACAAGCAGTGAAAATTAGAGAAACAAATCTCTTTGTTGCAATTGGATGAATTCATTAGTTTCAACAATATAACTAGATTCGAATCCTCATTTTCTTTGCTCAATTTTCTAGCTTCCAAGAAATTTAACTATGTAATGAAACATGAGTACTAACATTTATTCTAAAGAAATAGAGGAAAGATACCAAGTAACGCAATAGCTTCAATTTACATGCTTACTTATTCAACAAGAGGGTTCCATGAAATAAACACCATAGATAATAAAATTAATGCAAATTCTAAAAACAAGTTTTTTTTTCTTTTTTCTTTTATTTATAAACTTCAAGTGGGTCCCTCATTAGATATGCTAGCCATATAACCACAAACTTAAGAATTTCAGTATCACACCCCAAACCAGCATGCAACTAGAGTCTCAATAAACAAGTCCAATTATTTGGATTCCATTCTCACTAGTTGAAAATGGATATCCCAAATTAGACTTAAAAGCTTAGACTCAACTTATACAATAATCCATGTTACTTCACTCTTCTAATATGAAACAGAGTATTACATTCACCTTTCCTTGTTAAGTTTTGTGTCCTCAAAGCCAATCCATATCATAATTTGAACTATCTACTTAGTTGTGTCAAATTCTATTCTAGGGTGGCTCATTCAGGCTCTAGAAATAGCTCTCACCCTTAGATCGACCTAGCACTTATCCCTGTACAATACTTAGTTCTTCCACTTCCTTGCATAGTTGCGGCCCAATATCAATCTCGTACAGCACTTGGTTCATTCCCTTTCTTGCATAATCGAGACCCAATATCATTGGCTCAATCGCACTCTGTACAAAAACCACACGAGCTTCGCTTTGATACCATCTTGTCATGCATGAGCCAACAGGCCTAGCACACAACCATAGTCTTAGTAGCCAAATCTAACTATTTGGCCTCTATTCTCACCAGCTGAAAATCAATAGGAAAATTAGCAAACATGCAGGCTCAAATTGATAACCTTAATGCATGAAAACATAACAGTCACCAGGTAAAAAGGAAAACCACATGCCATGCTTTTTTCTGTTATGTAGTATACTTTCTTTTTGTTGTTTACTCTCCTATGAAGATGTTAGAACTTTTGCTCTAGTTTACTGGTATGCTTTGAGGTGGTTGTTTACTCTGTTTTTGGTTAATGCATAGTATTTGACTTTTTGGTTTGGTGACTATTGATGTATGCAGTCTAAAATTTATGGTTTTAGGCCTTCCTGGATTTTTGCTTGTTTTCATTTGTTGTTTGTAGATTGTCTTGGCTAATTTTGAGGGCATGAGACCAAGTGGAGACAGCCATGGTTTTGGATTTTCTCCATGTCCTGTGATATAAGTTATTTGCAAGTTTTTTTCCCCACTTACCTACTTGTTTTGTCCTATATGCTTACATAAGTCTCAATTTCTAGGTCCTTTTCATCTTTGTTTAAGGAAAGATATTGGTGGTGTTCGCAACATAACTAGGTTTGGAAAGACGTTAAAGTGCGTTCCTTTGTAATTGTATGCTTTAAAAATTGAAATAGAAAAGGAATTTTGAATTGGTGCCAAACCATATTTGTAGTGGATGAATACTTTTGTTATTAGTTCTTTGCTTTGTTTTGACTTGGTTACTTTAATTTGGTTCAAGTCATTTGAAGTTGGTAGAAGGAAGCTTTAATTTAGCTTTGTGCTGGTCTTTTTGAACATGGGGTTGTTTTGGTTCACACATTGCTTATGAGTAAAACGATTTTAGTGCCAAATTGCTGTGAATTATTTTAAGGAAAAATGTTGAAATGGGCAGTATATTTCTTTTATTTCAAGGTGATGCAGAAGCTCATTCGGTTCACGACCACTCTATTTACCATGAACAATGGTTGCTCAATTACCTATAGCACATACTAGCTCCAATTGGTGTCATATCTTGATAAGCAGCAATGGCATTTGCATCCCCCAAAACATCCTCCCCCGCCCCCCAAAAAAACCAAAAAAGGGGACATGCAGTGATGCTATTGCTTTGTTTGTTTCCTTTTCACTAGTATTATGGCATTTTCTGGATGTCTCTTTTACTAGTTGGTGCTTGTTAAGGGTAAAGTTTGGCTCCAATTTCCATTTAGGTGTTAAAGGTATTAGAGCTATTGAATGGACTTTGATTCTTGAACTGGCTAATTGATTCTCCATCTCTTTTCATTTTCTATCTCTTCCATAAATGTTCGCTGCATTGTTGTATTTTGATAACTTGTTCATTTTTCTCTCTCTCTTTGTTTAGTTATGTTTTATTTTTTTTCATAGACATTGAAGAACTGTGTATATTGAATATGAGCAGTCCTCTTTTTGCCTTCTTGTATTGTTTTTCATTGTTAATCATAGTAGGGGCATTTTTAATGTATTATTCTATTTTTTATATTAGTTGACCACCTTACATAGTTTGGATTCAAGAATTGTGTTCTTTTCCTTAACAACAGAAAGCCCCAAACTCTGTTACAGTTCTTAACTCCTTATCTTCTCTACATGTTTCCCTTTTGCCATTTCTATTTCTTTATAAATTTTATCACTTCACTTTTCATATCAAACTTTTTCATTCATGTGGAATTGCAGATTTTGCATGGATATCACGTGTATTTGATTGCTAAGAAGTCCATAGATCCTTCATTTTTGTTCACAACTTGTGTTTCATAACTCCTGTTTTTTCCTTTTTATATTTTAGATGCTGAGATCAACAAATGAACCTCAACAATAGAAGAGGCTGCCTCAAAATGTAAATAATGATGATTTTGATGGATTGACAATGTAGGAGGTTAGTTAAATTAAGAATGTTACGACATATTGATCATTAGTTATTTTGAACTATTGTTAAAAAAATCTCTTTTTGTCTGTTAATAACATTTATCTATATCTTGTCTGTAATTCTTCTTTGTTCTTGTTCATAAATCAAGGTTGTTGCATAGTGATTTGATTTTTTTTTTTTGTACATATATATATATCTTATAATGTCCTTGACCTATATTAAATATATATTTGTTCTTGATATTTATTAAATTAAGATATTTTTTGTTTTTGCGCAACCTTTGTTCTTACTTTTTTAATTGTATTTTCTTACAATTTTAATTTATATAGGTTTTGAAATTATACAAATATGTCTTGCATATTATCTTTTACTGCTTGCTAATGCATATTTATAAATTTTTGTTATTTTCAAGATATAATGAAGATTTTAATGAAAGCAGAAGAATTTTGTTGTTGGTGCTGGATTGTTCTATCTTGTCGTGAAAATCAATAGTTAAGGGCATGATTTTTCAAAAGTTCATTATCTTATACTTTTAATAATGTAAATCTTATGAAGATACAATTTCGTTGCATCATATTTTTCATTATTGAGATGTTATTAATATTTGTTTACGATGATGTCACTCAACTACAGAGATAGTTGAATGAATTATGGCAATAACTGATTTTATAATTATTGAGGTTTTGAAATATGTCTATTGGAAATGACATAAAATTTGATATGTTAATTATTGACACACAGAACATTTGTCTATAATTATCAATATATGAGATAACAGTTATTTTGTTTGTATAATTGAGAACCTTGAATATACAAGAAATTTTGGTCAGGTTTTCAATAGATATTTATGTGAATTTATACACTAATATAAAGTTATTCTTATATAATATTTATATTATCAAAGTATTGTCACATTACTTACACAGTGATAATACCGTTGCAAAAAGTTTTTACTATTGATCTGAAAATGTTAATTGCAATGTATCTATAACTGTGACTATAAAATTTTTTTTTTCCAACTTGGCTCAAACGTGACAAATTTGTGATAAAATGTCAAAATGTATGTATATAGCACACTTTTTTTAGTCACACTTCTAAAATTGTAACAAATTTGTGACAAAAAGTTTTTGTCACAAACAAAGGCTTGTGGTAATATTATTTGTAACGCCTGCATTGCCCATGCCTCTAAAACCATAATTATTCTATATCAAATACATATCACGGTTTTGATCCTATTTGTCACTGTTCTGGATACGTTACAAAAGGTCATGTTTTTTTTTTTTTAGTAGTGCCCATAATTTTGCTCATAGAATTCTTCAACTTTGTTGAGAATCATTGTCATGTAATGATCAGAAAGCTGGTGATTTAAATTAGTTCCACCATAGTATTGAGATGGTGAAGAACCTAAGCCTACTGTTCTCACATACTCTCGACACTCGGATCCCATAACCTCCCTAAATATGCATTGTTTTACCTCTGTTGTATGTTCTGAGATAGCAATGTGAGAAAGCTTCTCTTTTATTTGACCCTTCAGACATTACAATCAATTATTAAAGTCAAAATAGAATAACAAAATCTCTTTCACTTACAATAACTATAGCAGCTTCATCATCCTTCAGAACACCATTAGGATCTATTCGTGTTTTGTCAAACTTGGTAGCAGTCAAATTGATGAGTTGCCAAATAATAGCGGTGATGGGTGGTGCAAAAGAGTAAAAGAGGGAAGAAAAACATTTGATTTTTGCCTGTTGTTAACATATGAAGCAAAATGGGACAAAATAAAAAGTTTGGGTATAAAATAAAAATTGATAAAAATTTTAATGGTACAAAGTGAATTAACCCAAGTACAAGATATTAGAAAATTCTACCATGCAGTCTTGGTACGGCACAGTTGGGAAAAGTACTAAAGTACATCTGGTCTCTAAGATTCTAGACATATTATGATATTGTTGCGACATTATAGAAGCCTAAATAATAATACCACTGCTGAAATAAATTTATAAATTAAAGTCCAAAGGGATAAAAGTCAGAAGTGAGAGAATGCTAGAGGCAATTTTTAATTTATGTTAGCTTTGAGTCAATTAATAACTATGAGGCAATAAAGTCTAAATTAATTTATGATGAATTTTAAAGTTTGTCTAACGAGTGCTCAGGACATTCTATTAATTGGGAGGAGGTGTTACGTTAGCAAAAAATGAAATTAAATAGAGGAAGTGACTGAATACAAGGGGATGATAATTGTGAATGCATATATACATATGTGTGTGTATATACATGTATATATATGTGTGTGTGGATGTATGTATGCATGCATGCATGTATGTATATATCTATATATGCGTACATACATTGTACGTACACACACACTTGATTCATCCTGTATTGCCAATTAAAATATTTTTTTCCTTGCATGTGCGCGCCTTGTTTATCATGTTGCCGGTCTGGTTTTTGTACACTACTACACTTTTCTGAGCGAACCTATACATTGGAGAGGGGAATGGTGTTAGTGGAATTCAAATCTCCGACCTCTGGGATAGAATTATAGAGTTCCAACTGCTCAACCCTCTATTTATTCCCTATACTACTACACTTAAACGAAGCTTTATTTAGGGAAAACATGATCCGTATCTACTGTTTGACAAGTGTGGGTGCAAATGTACTTCTTTGATGCATTTTCTCCATGTTTGGATCCATGATCATTTAATGCATAGATGTAAAAACAAATATTGTTTTTATTTAGTTGGTATATAACATACACTAATTAACCACACACAAATTATCATATAAATACAAATACTGATATAAATTATCCCCTCTCTCCCACTTTTAGATACATACATACATACATACATACGTACATACATATATATATATATATATATATATATTAATTTAACTAACACTTTTTCGAGCCACCAACACCAGATTACGGCCCATCTATTCAACACCCACAAAGGCCTTGTGTGAACGGCATCCATCTTGACAACTGAAGCCCAGGATGGATCTGTGTCCCAGCCCCATAATATGATAGTGCTCAATTCTGGATCCCAAATGTTTGGGCACACGGATATGAGGCCCCCAAACTGGCAGCTTAGATCCAAATTATCCAATGGCATTACAAACACGTATGTGTTGCTTAGATTAATCTTTTATAAAACAGGCTTTTCAAGCATAATTCTATATTAGTGCTCTTGCCACACTCCTATGGTGTGTGTGTTTTTTCAAAATAGGGATAATTTCAGAAACCTCCCTTGAGGTTTCTGACAATTACACCTAGCCCCCTGAAGTTTCAGAAATTACACTTACCTCCCTTCCTTAGTCAAAAAGACCATAATGTCCTCCTTAAAAAAACATATTACCAACTTTCTCTTCACTCCACCCCTTCTCCCTCTTTTCTCTTTTATAAAAAAACCCATTTTCTCTTCACTACATCCCTTCTCCCTATTCATAAAAAACCTTTAATAAACTACAAATTTATGTTGAAAATATAAATATTTGGGATTTTCTAAAATTAGAATTTGAATGATATAATCTTTATTGTTAATTTGTTTTTTGTTTTGGTTATTAAACTTGTCGCAAATACCACAAAAGAAAGATGATGTGGGTTTTGCTATAAATTATTTATATACTTGTTGAAGGTGTTGCAAGATTTTTTGGTATGGGTTTGGCTATCTCAGGAAATTTTCTTAAAATTATTTATGCACTTGTTTTGTGAAATCCTAATTTGGAAATTATAAATTAATATATAAGTAAGGAAATTTGTATATTGCAAGATTTATTTTTGTAATTGTCAATTTATAGAAACAAGAGATCATGAGGAGGTAAAGTATGCTTTGGTAGTGTTTTTTTTTTTTTTAAGAAGACAAGGGCAATTTAGGATATTCACTATATATTTTGAAGTTTTGTTATTGAAACAGTAAAAGCAAGGGAGGTAAGTGTAATTTCTAAAACTTCAGGGGGCTAGGTGTAATTGTCAGAAACCTTAGGGGAGGTTTCTGAAATTATCCCTTCAAAATATATGTAATATGTTCTTTATTAAAGGTTCTCTAAATTTTTTTACCTGGGTAAAATTTATGGATCTTTAAAATCAATACGTTTAAATTTTTTTAAAAAAAATATTATTGAAACAAGAATGATTTAGCACTCTTTAAAATGCAATGTATACAAAATAAAAAATAAATAAATCATTACGTATTTGTGAAGATTTTGCGCTTTACCAACCTAGACCGCAGATCATTCTGAAACTTGGAACAAAATCAGGATCGTGGGATGCTACCTACAAAAATAAGTAAATAAGTAAATGAACAAAGAAACAGGGTTAAATATATTCTGAAAATTTCTTTAGATATTTTCTTTTAAAAAAATGAGTGTTTTCATGCACCTATGTAGAGAAATTACTAAAATATGAGAGTAGAAAACTAAGCTTCCTCAATGCTATGTTTTATGCGCAACCATTTGATGAAACAACAAATAAAAAAAATATAAATTTTATACATATAATTTAATTTTAATTTCAAAATGTTAAAAGTTGCATTTCAAATCGACACTCATCCAAGTTTCATATGACATCATGCAATTGCAAATTCGTTAAGGGCCTGATGATTTCTAATAACACAAGTTACATAACAAGCCAAATGCCACTCAATTAATGGCCTTTGCTCGGCAATGTTCAGTCGTTCACCAAATTATCATCTACTTGTGGAACACAAATTCCACTAACAGGCAAGAATACAATTTAGTGATAAAACACACAATATCCTTTAGCTATGGCCAGCCATGAAATCAAAGTTGTGAGAAATAGGAGCTGGGTGGCTGCACTTTTTCCCATAGAAAACTCCTTTTTTTTTTGTTTTTTTTTTTTTTGTTTGGGGGGGGGGGGGTTCTACATTCAAATTCTTTTATGAATTTATTTTAAAGATATAGTTACTTAACAGATAAATAAAGGAGTAAATTTTAAAATCTTGAATGCTACGGGCCCTATAGCGGTTATGATAATGTATTTAGTCAAGGCAATAGACGATAATAACCACCAACTAGTGATTAGTAAGTGACAAACTTGATCATAGAAGTTCCAACACCAACAGTCACCAGGATATGCAATCTGTGAAGCAAATTTTGCCAAGACTTCATTAATTAGCCACTAATGAATAAAACAAAAACCTTGGACTTAATAACGAAATGTATTCTATTTTACTATGTGTTGTGTGTGTGTGCATGTTTGATGTTTGTACCTTCGAAAACCACGAGGCTCTTATCTTGGTTAACCTATGGTCCACTTTTAGACTTGAGCGGTAAAAAACAAGACACTAGTTGTTTGAATCAAAGAATATTTGAGCAGCCAACAACAATAAAAAATAGTACAATGATTGTTGTAACAAAAAATATGATCAAGATCCAGATAAGTAAGAGCATCACAATGATTGTTAGCTTGCTAGATTATGCTTGTTACAGATTTAAAAAAAAAAAAGGTGTTGCTTTCATACATTTTTACGATTAACTCAATTGCCATATTAGTAAAGCACCTTCACAGTAGTATATACAGAATTAAAAAGGGTTGAAGATGCATGTTCATTGACTGGATGTGTTTTGTCAAAAGGATGCTGCTTTAACAGACTATGGTTTAATTCCATTGCCATTTTTCTGAAACATCTTTGTAATTGTGTTGCATTAGCAGTCAATCTTTAATGTGCCCATGAAATAAGTTAAATAATTGGATTCTGTGTTTCCAAAGAAATCAATAGGATTTTACAAAAAAAAAACAAAAAACAAAAATCAATAAGAATATTGCTAGAAGATTTTTTTTTTTTAAACTTAATTCAGTATGGCAACTAAGGAAATAGGAGAAACACGTCTCTCTCTCTCTCTCTCTCTCTCTCTCTCTCTCTCTCTCTCTCTCTCTCTCTCTCTCTCTCTCTCTCTCTCTCTCTCTCTCTCTCAGACACACAGAACTTAATTAAGAATGGCAACTAAAGAAATGAATTATTACATTGTACGAATTTCACTTTACACCCTTGTTTGCCCCTTGATGTTCTTCCACGTACGGCAATAATGGACACGATAATTGCAATTTGCTCTTCAATATCCGAATTTGCCTTTTCAACTCGTTCTCGAAAAAATGCTTTTGTTTTGGCCATACTTAAGAGCAATGCATTGAGCTAAAATTGGATTTGAGTGCACAATAAAATTTTTAGAAAACGTTTGAATTACAAAGTAGTAAGAACTTTTAGGTGGAATAATTCTACTCTACATCCTCAAAATATCAGAATTTTGACACTTTTCCTGTTAAACATGAATTTACAATTATACGTTTTCAGAAACTTTAATTCATCAACTAAACGCTAATCTCGGATGAAGACAGCACACTCAAGCATCATGTCAGTCCTGAAAGATGAGTTTAATTTTAGATGCTAATATCATTAGATTTGAACAAGTATATAACTACTTTGGAAGTGCCAAGTCGAATTAATCCTTGCTTAGAGACAATTTATAATCAACCATGCACGATGTAGCTAGTGAAGCACTAGCCTTTTCAATCAACTGCATTTAGGACTAGCCTTTATAACAGTCAAATATATCTATACTTTTGAAGGTGCAAGAATTAATCCTTCGTAAGACCTCAACATGTATTGTTAGAGTAGGCATAAGGCTCCTCGCATCGTATTAATTGAGAGAAAAAGTAGTGATCATAATCGCGTCACTGATAAAAGATACGTTTCTAAAAAAATTGGTAAAATTCATTTATAACTTATCCTTTTTTTTTTTTTTTTTTGGGCCCCGGGGGGGGGGGGGGGGGGGGGGTGAAGTTAAGTGACCGGACTTCAACACAATATTGGTCTTGACTGAGTGGGATGATTTAGTCATTTGGTCCTCATGGTCCTGACTAAAAGAGCTGGCTAATTTTCACTTCGCTAGGTAGAGAGCCCGTTTGATCCGGGTATTCTCTAAGATCTATGCTTTTAATGTACAACACATGCTACGTCCATTGTGTTTAGTTGTGGAAGCTCAAAGTGACTAAATAAATGACCCAATACCACATCAAAAGGCCAACCAAATTTCATTTTCTATATTCATAATATCAATAACATGTCTATGTTGTCTTTTTCAATGAACTTGAGATTTATAAATGCATGCAAGAATAGTTAATGCAGTTGATATACTTAGTCTAGATAGTATTAAATGCTTAGTCTAGATAAAGAAATTAGTTGCCAATCAATTTTACAGTGCCCGAACATAATCAGTTTACAACATCTAAGAATTAGTACGGCACAAAGTTGGTCAAATTTGATGATTAAGATTAGTTTTCACAGTACTATGCTTGAAAGATAATGCAGATGATCAAATTGATTAAGTGCTATGAAATACTCCCACCGTCCCATTTGGATAAGCTTGTTTTCTTTTTTCATCCGTCCCAAATTATAGTCCACTTTCCAATTAAAGAATGTAATTAATTTTCAACATTTCTAAAATGCCCTTATTTAATTACTTTGTTATAAGTGAGAATACATAGCAAACCGTGCATTCACATATCAAATAGAATTAATTTAACTTATTGTGTAATTTTCTATTTGTATTTAATGTAAATATTTAATGATGAATATAAGGATATTTTAGAAATATTATAGATTAATTTATTTTTTCAATAAAGTTAGTTAACTGTTTTTAAACTGTGTGAAAAAATTGGCCGCGGAGAGCATATATTGGTTCCTCAACAGTAAGCAATCAGTTGCCTACCTGCTAGGCTGCTGTATTGGTGTTCTAATGCTATAATTGGTATAATTTCCATTGCTACTTAAGGCTGTATTGTGATTGTTTGTATATGCCCTTCCATTTTTAGGGCCTAAAAGCCAGAATCGCCGGATCTGGTCTACCAAACTTACGCATTAATTACAATTGATCGTAGAATTAAATCACAGCCTTAGACATTCATATTCTGAAATAAGGGTGAGCAAAATTTCGATTTTCTGATTTTTCTGTATTCGATTTCAATTCGGTAATTTGAAATTGAAAAAATTGAAAAACGGAAAAATCAACTTCACAATAAATGAATTCAAATCGAATTCAGTTTGGGCATTTTTTATTTCAGAATTACTATCATCACAATGCGTTAATTTTAGAGGAATTACCGCTACTGCTATACTTCATGGATTGACGGTCTTTCAGGCTAACAAAAAGTGAAGTTGCCCTTTTTTTTTATGTTTTTCTCAATTCGGATTTTCCGAATTCAAATCCAAATTTCCAACCAAATTGAAATCCAATTCAAATTGGACGGATTGTGCTGAGATAAATTTTTGAATTATCTGATTTCATAGTTCTGAATTTTCAAATTCGATTCCGATTCTCACCCCTATTATCTTTTTTCTTTTTTCTTTTTTAAACAAGCATTAATTGTGAGACTCCACTTACTTTCTTGGTGACTCGAACCCGAAACCCCTATTCTCAAATGAAGTACTCCTCAAGGAATCGCTGCCATAAAAATTCACAATTTTAGGCTTGGGGACAAACATGGTTGGCTTACAAAATGTTTTGACTCGTTGTCCCGAAAAGTGTTCTATCTATCCCGCCTTTGTACAGTTGTTACGCGTATGAATTCGTGGTTGAGTTTACCAAAATAACCTATAAGGTTTGTAAATTTTTCAAAAATAATATGAATTAATAAACACCATAGTTGTATAAAAATAGGACAAATGGGACAAAGGCAGCCTTCGGGACAATGATCAAAAGCACTTACAAAAGGATAGAGTTTACTACTTATACAATTTAATTAATAATTTACACAATAATAGAAAATATTTAAGCTAATTACTATATAACTAACATTTCAAAAAGATTACATTTTAAAAAAAATTCAAAAAACATGGTTTTGTTAATTACTGTAGAATTTGCTCACTCGTTACATAATCTACGACAACTGTTCTGAATTCATGATTTAACAATTAATGAGATCCGTATGTGTTAGACATTTTTCACATTTACAGCATGAGCGAACCAGAAATGCCTAAAAACTTTGACGGGAAAAGAAATATTGCCATCTAACTTTAGGCCTCTATTATGATTAAAAAGCTAAGGATATTATTTTTCCTTAATTTTTTAGAATATGAGGGTGAGAAAAGGAAGAATAGGGAAAGAGAGACAGAATAAATTAATGATAAGAATAAAACCTCATTCTAAAACGACAAATATAATCCCTTAGCCATATGGTTATGTTCAATCCTCAGTCTATGAAGATTACTAAGTAACAATATACTGAATCCATGCTCAAAAAAAAAAAAAAAAAAAAATCACGGTCTCTGCATACATGTGAATTTAAGGGCAAAATAATAAATTTTTACAACAAAATGGATAATATTTACTGACAGATTTACTCCCTCTCTTTTTTTTTTCTGTACTTTTTCGACACCGGAGCATTTTCCGAAGTCAAACGTGGAATGTTGGTGTTGTGACAATAATTGAAACTTATAGAAAACCAAAATGTCCAAACAAAATAATTGTCTGCCTGATGATGGCTCCTCTTCTTAGCTTCTCTTGTTGAACCAATTTGAACTGGAAGCTGACAAGTAAATGAACCAAAACAATGACAGCATGACCATCTGTCTAGAGAGTGATTAATTATTTCAGTACAGAGAGTTCTTTTGGCCATTTTCAACACATAAATAGTACATTCTTATCTCTGCCAAGTTCAAAATGATTAGATTAACGTGGGATGTTCTCGTCCATGTAGTGAAATGGAGTTTTTCGCTGTTCTACGGAAGAAGATTTTTCCTCCCGTTTCTTTCACTCCATTTCCTCTGCAGAAACTAGAAAGAGTCGATCAAATGTAAGAAGTTTTTTCTTTATTTTTTTCCTTTTATCCCCCTCTGTTTTGGCTTTCTCTTTATTTTGGGCTACCGGCTACTGGTGTAATAATAGGAAATTGGAATGCTTTTAAGATGATCCTGAAGAAAAGAATGAATAATAATACGTATAGCGAATTATAGGAATCCCAGTCTTTTATCAAATAAGTAATGGAAAAACATTGAAATTGAAGAAGAGAGAATTTTCCTTGTGACCACGTTATCAAAGAAGAAGGAGTAGGGGTTTTTAAAAAAAAATAGTAAGTTTTTTTTTAAATTTAAAAAATCTTTTAATAACTAATCAATTTTTTCAGAAAACTTACAATTTTTCGCTGAATTAAGTAACGTACATGCGCTTACCACCATCCAAATCTCCAAAATGCACTTGTAAAAATAAATGTTTATAATATCTTATTCCCACAACATGTAAAAAGGTAAGACTTGAAAATGTACTTAACAGCTCTCAACGCTCTTTGATTTGGGACCATTTCTTACAAAGTGTAATTTGCCAACGTTCAAATCATTTCTATGTGATATGGGAGAGACTGATAAATGCAATACTTATTGTGTTCCCTTGTTGCTTCGTTTCTGGGGTAGCCCTTTTGATTCAATGAAATCCTGCTCGTTTGATGCACTATAATGGACTATCTCGACCATACATATACACTGCATAATTTAAGTTAGATATTAGTACATTAAACCTTTAATATCAATGAGCTAGATAATAGTGACAACAGATTAAGACAATCAATTATGCGAGATTTTAGTTATGTGTGTCAATTTTTTTTTTTTTACCAATTCTAAATTAATCTATTACACACGTAACTCGTAAATGTACAATGACAAACCTCAACTCTTAGAGTGTATAAGCAAGAATGTGACTAAATTCTATTACTTCATCAGCCTTGTTTATTAGGCCACTACAATAAAAATACGCTATGTAACTTTCTTTTTCATTTGCTTTTTACTCAATATAAAAATTCATTTTCAAAAGGAGGCTGTGTGGTACATGTTTATTGAAAGGGTTTGATAGGGAGTTTGATAGGGAGTTTAATAAATGAGGCCGAGGATCTAAACCAAATCCATTCCAAGAAGTTGTCAATTTGTCTCATTCGTGTCCGTTCAATAAGAGAAACCCTAATCTCATTGTTCTTTCTTAAAGAGTACCAAAAAAAGAGAAGAACAAAAAAGGATTGATAACAGCTAGTGTATTATGTGTGGAGCAGATTAAAAGAGAGGCACCGACAGTGTTGATGAGTTTTGTTGAGCAAAGATTTTGGGATATGAATTGTTGGTGTTGAAAAGATCTTAACTCTTCATTGAAAATGATTGAGTTGTTTGAAATTGCAATTACATGAGATGATCAAACAGAAAGTTGAAGCAAAGATATGAAGGTGGCCTCGTGCGACATGATGGCACTATGTATTTTGATATTTATCTCAAGATTCACCATCAAAAAGATAGAACCTGTCTCCAAAAAAAAGAAAAAAAAATACATCCAGACGATAATGTAACCACTAAAATATGTGAATACTTGTGTCTGCATGCTCCAGGACTGACAAATTCCCCCAAAAAAAAAACAAAAGGACAGAGAGAGAAAAAACTAATGTCATTTTGTGGCCCTTCAAAGGCTCATAACCCTTCGAATTTCTTAAGGGATTCAACTTGGCCCTTTGAACTTCCAGAATACATGGAATAAAGCGCCTTCCGTTTACATCCTATTATGTAATTTTTCTATAGGATTTTTGGCTTAAGATTAATGCAGCAAGAATTGACCAAAAATCTGTACCGATTAAATTAAGTCTTATGTATACTGAGTCCAGCTTCATTATGCGTATTACCTTTTTGCTTCCCCCAGAAATGAAAATGATTTTACTAGACAAATAGGTACAATAAAATCAAGCAAAATGAGCTTAAGTAGTCATCTTCATATTTTTCATCATACAAAGCAAAATAGAAGAATAGACTAGGAAAACCAAAGATGCAACAAATAATGCTAAATAACACAAATGAAAAAATTCCAAAAAAAAAAATGAATAAAAACCAAGGAAAAATTGATTTTTGTCGCCTACACAAATCTATCACCATAGTAACTTAGTTCTAAAATGTCCTCGTTAAAAAATGCATGGCCTTTATTAAGGATAAACTTTGGAGACACTTGTAAAACTTTTGTAATTTTCTTTGTCTAATTCCATCATTCTAACACGCACGCCCGCACTCACAAAAAAACTCACGTTTTGCCGCTAAATATGATTGTTTGTTCCTTAGATCATAGAAATTGGAGAACAATTAAGAAGTGTACAACTTCTCTTTTTCTTCTTTTGTGGTTCACATCATATGTGTCAAAAGTAATCGCGTATAAAATCTCAATGAATTCACAAAGTAATCAAAACCAAAAAGAAAAAGAAAAATGAAAATGCTCATACATGCACGCCTAGAGTTTGATCATGTTAAGATGCAAGACTGATGTTGGCTGGAGATAATGGTTGAAAAGCAAAAGGTACGACATCATCAGTTGGCTTTAATCCCATTTTTAGATGAAAGTTTTCTTTGCTTCCTTTTCCAACTAAATAGCTATTTTTTCCTGAGAGGTTAAATCAAAGAAGAAGAATACGGTTACCTGTCTGAATCAACATTAAAGGAAAAGGTTGAAACTATTTCAAGTAATTAATTGACGTAATTATCATCCAATTTTTCAAGCTACTAAGAAGAAAATAGTAGCTTACATATGTAAGCAATTTTTATGATTTCAACAACACCACTTTATCATCTCAAATACGCATAAATATTTCACCTTTCTCGTATCTAATAAAATTATCACCATATTCGTAGATTAAATAAAAGAGAAGCATCAACACTCTATATATAAAAACCAGCCAAATGGACTTGGATAAAGAATTCAAACTAGTTAATAGTTGATTTCTGGTCGAATTGATTCAAATCAAACTCTAAATTAAACAATATTTAATTTCTCTTTTTTTTTTCTTTTTTTTTAATTCTCAAATGAACCTAATTGACAACCTCAATTATAAACCTTGTGGCATAAAACAAAGCCACATAAGTATTTTTATATCAGTTTTTACGTCTGCATATATTATTATGCTTATATGGCACTTTTTTATACCACAAAATTTACAAATTGAATTATGAATCTGCCCACCTAAAAATCTCCCCGGGGGCAATCATTAATTCTTTTCCGGTTTAGATATCTTAATTTTTGTGGTTTTGAGCAGAAACGAACAAGTTCAGAAACAAATTTTAATCGAATTTATTAGATGTTGATCAAATTCGAATTTAACGACATTGGCTTTACTTTTCGTTAAAATACGTCATGGTACTCCCATAGCAGATGTTAGCCTATTGTAAGGCATCTAACTGGAAAACCCTCCTCTAAAAATTGTTTAAACTTGTGATGAATGATGCAACACGTATCGACTGGACAACCGAGTATTTAAACAGACAGAGAAATTGAGGATGATAAGTCATTGCGATGGGGACCAATGTGTGGTTTTCCATTCATTATATTAAAAATAGTTTCTTTTAAGGAGAAAATATAACTGATAGATTGCCATCAATATTTAAGTCTATGGTTCTTCAAAAAAAAAAAATATTTAAGTCCATGGAGGCACATATTATTGTTTCATTAAATAAAAAAAAAAAACTGCATGCATGGAGTTGTTTCGTTCATTCCTTTATTTCTTATTTTTTTATATTTTTTTGGCTAACGTGTTTAGTTTATTTACATTGGAAGCAGTATCATATAACTATTCAGGCCTCTGATTTATAATAATTAACTATTCATAATTTAGTTTAAAAAAATAACTTATATCAGGCCGTTCATTTCAACTTTTTTTTCTTTTAAAAGAAAAATCAAATGTTAGGCTTTTCGACCACAATTGAGGTGCCATAAATTGCAAGGAATAATCACCTCTGCTCTTAGTTTTTCACGGTAATAATCTTCAATAAATCCCAGACGTCAAGGTCTGACATAGAAGTAAGTTTTATAATTCTTTAATAAATATAGTCTACGTTTTTAATATAACAATTTAGATAAACCTAATCTTGTCCGAACGATTTATTATTAAACACTAAAATGAATTGATTGACAATTATATGTTTTATCATGCTAGACGTCCAACGGTATAAAGCATAGGATTTCGACATGTACAGAATTTTTTTTTTATATAGAAAAAAAATGGAATGGATTTGGACATGTATTTTAGTTTTTAGCTTTTTGGTATTTATTCTTGATTACTACGTATACCTTCGTTTGTATGCATGATACCGACGTGAATGGCACTTCTAAAGAATACGAACATGCCGAATACTGAAATGCATACTGTCAAAAATTCATAAAAGATTAAGAACCTCGAAGGATACTAGGCCTTACTTTGTATAATGATGTCTCAACTAGCTTGAAGAAAAAAACAAAAAATAAAAACAAGAAATTTTGTTTTATTTCTACATAAAGGACAGGCGTAATTAACTCTCTCAATTTCATTCAAATCTTATACATCAGTAAAAATATACTATTAAATTTTATTTCGTGTTACCACAGCATTTTTCCTATCTATATCATGAAGTGCTTTTTATCTTTAAATCATATTAAAGCTATGCAAAATAAATCGCCCTCCATTTCTTGACAGAGAGGGCAATCTATTCACGAATTATCCATGGATTGTGCTGTTCTATTTAGCCCAGAAACTTTATTTAAGAGGAAGTAATCAAATTGGAAATAATATATCGATTGAGTAAAGATGAGTCATTTGCACGATCATCAACCAACACGCATAATTTCATATTAAACGGCAATTTTCATGCTTATCTCTATAACTCTTGACATGAATAGCTTGAATATTTTGCAGCAATAAGTCTTTGCACATTAATTTGTGCACAATTAAATTAAACCTGTTCTATTATTTGACTGACTAAGTTGAACGCACTAACCTTTTGGTTAAAAAAAAAATTCCAGTTTCATAAAGAAGAATTTCACTTTGTTTAACAAAAAAAAAAAAAAACCTTAATAGAAATCACATTAACTTAATTTGGTTATTACTTTTGTCCCTATCTAATATATATGCGTGTGCAAGGGCGCACGTGTGTCTATATATGTGTGTGTACGTATGTATATTTATATGTATATGTATGTATGTACATACGGATGTATATGTATGTATCTATGTATATAGAAGACATGCATAGAGTATGATGATGCTGACAAGGAAAAACAAACTGGCATTTGGATTCATTTATTGAGGGGCAGAAGTTGGAATGTTGGATATGTGTAGGAGTCAACTCTTGCTGTGAAACCCAAAATTGAGCATAGAGGAGTGGTGTTATTGTTTTCCCCATTTTGTGAAAGATGGTGGTTGACATCATACTGATCATAGAAAGCCATTTAGCAAACTCTTAATACTATTATTTGAATCAGTTTAGTAAATTAAAATTAGAGCACCAGAATTGTAGACTAATTCAGTTTAAATACTGGTGACGTTTTCCTTCATCTTTAAAAGGTAAGTTAATTAATTTGTTGAAAGAAAAGAGAATATTGTATCATTCTCTATAAAATGGACAAATATCCTTATGACAGTAATAATAAACATGTATAAAATTTTTCGTTTTTAAATTCTGAATTTGAAGGATTTGTGCCCAATAATATTTTTCTTCTTCTCTTCAATTTTTTTTTTTTTTTTTACTTCCCTTTCTCCATCTTCTAATGAAACTAAATCGAATAAAACAGATTAGTGTTGTATTTTAGTTTATCTTCTTCTCCATTGAAGTCAATCACATGAGATGTGAGACTTAAATTTGTGGATAAGTAGGAAGCAAAGAGGTACAATAATGCAAAGTAAAATTTCTTGTGATATAAAAGTTAGAAAGTTGTCATAAATGGCACGTGAATGTAATTTTCCATCCTCAGAGCTTATCCAATTCGAAAATTGACTTGTCATCTTTAAACTAATTGCTCAATTTGCATGCATCATCCAGAAAAATAGATGGCAAAATAGTGAGGCTATTCAGTTCATTTGGTCCCTTTTTTTTTTTTTTTTTGATATCTCAGTTAAGTCTTTAATCCTTTAAATCATAAATTATCTTTCTCATGTGTGGTATGCCATTTAAGTTGGAGAACTTAACCATGAAATATGGAGTATTAGGGAGTTTAATCGCACACAAAAACTTCAAGAACTCTTTGGCTTTGTGGTTAATATTATGACTTGGTTAAAATTTTGTTTAAACTTCAGAAGTCTTTTCTGCTATTTTGGCCAGAAAAAGATAAAACAAAGAAATTAGTCTCACTGTGAAAAATCAAAAATTTTTCTTGGGTGGATGGGTTGACGGGTGCGGTGGATTAAGGGGCCAAACCACCGAGCCTACTTGGCCTCCCATTTACCGTTGGATCTCCGGGTGAGATCCGTAAACTGGTCCACTTAAGAACGGCTCAAAAATCAATAAAAATCTCTGCTTGTCAATGGTTGAGAGTAAAGATTGAGTCAACAGTATTTCGATTGTTTTGTAACATGAATATCCAATTCGACATTCACTTATCTATTTCTCTCTCTGTTTTTTTTTTTAAGAGTGTGCTAAAATTAGAAAGAAAAGAGGAAAAGAAAAGGAAGAAAAAAATGTAAACTTGTGTCTTTGTCAAGCATACTTTGAGTTAATTGCACTTTACCTCTAAACTATCACTCTTGTGTACATACACCAAATGTTCAATTGTGATACTTAACAATACTAAATTATGAATCTTTTGCAAATGAAGATAATTAATTCTACTTCGGGAACTTAAACTTAAATTCGATTAGAATCTTAAATTGAAAATATTTATCTACCAAAAATATATCAAATGTTACTTATTCCCAACTTTTAAAAGGATGTTTAAGGTCTGCTTCTTCATCGTTTGACATAGTATATGGTATATATGTCATCTCTTCCAACGTAGTATATGTATATAATCAAAAAATGATGAAAGATGTTGTATGTAAATGCTAGAAATGGGGTATAAGTGGTATCTAATATATTTATGGGGCTGCAAAGGTAATTTTAATTCAAAATTCTGGGAAAATTTAAGTTTTAGTATTCAAAATGGAGTTTTTTCTCAATTTGCAACAACTTTATAGTTTAGGATTGTTACACAATTATAAGTTTGAGGAGATATGTGCCAATAATGGATAGTTTAGGGGGGTAAACTGCTACTAATCCTACAACTCTCCGTTGCGACACTTCAACCTCCGAGGCTGAAGTTTCAGTTGACAAGTCTCTTGAAAATTCCCGTGTGTTGCTTATGTTAATTTCTGCCCTTTCGAGTTTTGTTTATGGATACTTTGCCCCTGTACTTTTTTAATTTACCGATCTCCCCTTGTATTATAAATTTTGATACTTGTTGGTACATATAATTATAAGAGATTTCAAATTTCTCTTCTATATGGCAACAAATGTTAAAATCCTTTTTCTTGGGGGCCTATGTATTGATAGAACTTGCTTACGGCACAAATAAATTTATATCGTCTCACACAAACAAAATTTTAGCCAATAAATACCAACTATTTGCTAATCACTAACAATGGTGATTGCAAGCAAATAAACAACCCTTAACTACATTTAACTAGTGCATCAAATCGCTTGTCCTGTAACTAACCTCTGTCCTACCTTTATGTAGTTGTCACCTATATTAATTCATATATGCATTTATCAAGACCAAAGACGTTGCAGGTGATTTTGACAAATGCATATTTGAATTAATACACATGACAGCTATATAAAGGCGGGATGGAGTGTAAGGTAATAAGGGGAGTAACGCAACGGAAAATTTAAAAATTTATTACCTTAGTCATAGATCTCTTTGATGTAATCTACACAATTAAAGGATGTTCAGCAAAAATACCTCAAGCATAGAAGGTTTTCATGCTTCAAAGGGCAAGATCCTATTCGATAAAGGTGTTGATCTACCATAAAAAGCCCTCCAAGTATCGAGCCTCCAACGATATCCACACAAACACGATCTTTAGGAACCTTTGGGCTTGCTTGCCTCGCCTTTTCAGTGTTAGCTCCCTTGAATATCATGAATAACAGAAGAAGAAGAAGAAAGAGGAAGAAGATGAAAACCCTAACATTAGCGAAGAGGTGGCGTTTTTCTTGGAGAAGAAAATCGCCTCTCACAAATTTTCACTCTCTAAATTTTATCTTGTATTTCATCATCCTTTCAAGAATCAAGGCACGGACTTATTTATAGATGTAGTATCCTAGTCTTTAAGGAAACAAGAGCTATTGGAAACCAAGAAGGTTTAGGAAGCTTACCTTAAGCTAATCTTATTCCTTTAGGAAACCTATTCCAAAAGGAAACCAGATAGCTTATTAATTCCTTTTAGGAAACTAATTTTCATCAAGACTTAGAATATTTATAATTAAGTATTTTAAGTTAATTTATCACATAAATTAACCCCATAAGTATCTTATACTTATCTTAATAATAATTTAACCTAAAGACCATGTTCTTATTGTATGTGACCTATTAGGTTCCATTCACGTTGGCAATAAATACAAATTATAACTCATTAATTAATTAATTAAGAGATAGATAAATTAAACACTTTAATTTATCATTAATTCACTAATTAATTAATTTGCACTTATAGATCATGAGTGGCATCTAGCAATGCATCATGACCACTCAAGTGAATCGGAAAGTCATATGGTAGACTACACTTATCAATGACAATGTTATCATGTAATTAATATCCTTTCACCACACTATATCCCAATTAGTCCAAGAGTGTAGTGCGCACTTTTTAAATGACTAATTAATGATTTCTTGTTCCCAAAATATAACTTTCCATAAAAGTATAACCTTGAAACTTTTTCAAGTCATACTTTCACTTTTGCGCAAAAGATTCTTTAAGTTATATTTCAACAAGTGGCCAATTCAGGATATGCTCTCCTATAATAAAGAGTGGTGAATCCTATATTGATTACTGACTATCCTTCCATGCTCCATACTATACCCAATCTCTACCGTATGGGCTACTCTTTTATGAGCACCGAGCAATAGAATCAAAGCATAACAATCCACACTAAAGATACTACGGTAATCTCAAGTCAAAGGATCACTTACACCATTGCCATTAAGAGTATAATTCATTAGCACTATGAATAGTAACTCTCAGTGGATCAATCCAATGAACTTGTTTTCTAACAAGCATCCACATACCAGCTTAGGTGTCACAAACCATAGTTAACGAGATCAACTACTACTTACCATAAGTAGAGGCAAAGTATGTGCTAGTCTTCCCATATTAATGATGTCCAATCTCATTAATACTACGACTAGGAATATTTAAGAATATAACTTTATGTGTAATAAGAGTCCCATCATTGTAACTCTTAAAATCTCTTATACATAGTTAATATTCTATGGACTTCATCAAATAAACAAGTAATATAAATAACAAGTATTAAATGACAAAGAAAATGCCACATATAGGTATAACAGGAAATAAGAGTAATAAAAAAAATCCCAAAAACCAACTTAGTTTTAGGATATACACTAACATGGTGATCATTTACGGGACAAATGATTTGAAGGCTTTTACTAAATCTTCTATTTGATCCTAGCATCCAAAAAAAAAAAAAACACACACACACACACACACAAAAGAATTATTCTCAATTAGTCCAGATTAAATGGGCTACAGTGTTACCAATCAAAGCAATTGTGAAGTTTCTCGTTCAAAAAGAAAGAAGGCTATAAATTGAACCAATGGTTCTATAACTCCTTAACTCTCGTGTACTAGTTAACCAAATTTCTACTAACTTATGCACTTCCTCTTTATGGGAGAAAAAGGTGAAAGGGGAAAAAAGGCAACTTTCTTTTTGTCCAACTACCTTCATAGGCTAGAACCAAATCTTCTTATTGTTTTTTTTTAGATGGAAGAACGATTTGGATAGAATAATATTGATTCTAGACCATATTAATGAAAAGTAGAGCTTTTAACGAGCCGAATACTATCTGTTAAGGTTTGTTCGTTTAATAAACGAATAAGCTCAACTCAACTCAACTCGATTATTGAAAAACGAGTTGATATTTGTCTTCGAGTTCGACTTGTCAAATAAAACAATAAGTTCGAATCGAACTCGAATTCGGCTCATTTAATACAAACGAATGAAGCTCAAATAAGCTTAAACAAGCTCGGCTCATTTAACACAAACAAACCGAACTCGATTGAGCTTAGTTCGTTTACACAAACAAACCAAGCTCAATCGAACTTGATTTTTTACACAATCAAACCAAATTCGATTGAGTTTGAATGTTTTTATTTTGAGAATAATGTGAAAAGACAAAACTACCAATGTTCACGAATACAAACAAATATTCGCGAACAGTATTCATGTTTGTTCGTTTAATAAACGAGCTTAATTTCTTGTTCGAATTCAGCTCATTTAACTATTCGAACAAGCTAAATTTGAATTTTTACAAACCGAATAAACTTGCGTTCACGAACAATTCGATTCATTTACCTTTTGACTTTCACTATCTATAGCTCTCAATTTTGGATGATTATTTTTAAAGCATTTTTAGAAAAATTTTTTATAACATTTCTTTATAAACGTATTTGCGAGATAAAAAGAGGTAAAAGTGCATTCTAAAAAAGATAATTTGAAAACATGCCATCCAAATTGACTAGATTCTTAGGAGAAATCACTGTACATCTTTTTTTTTTTATCGTGCAACACGATTGCTCCAATTTTGAAAAGGAAAAAGAACTTCCTTACCAATCAGACCATGAATAGAAAGTGCATATATATATTTCCACTAAATCAGTGGAAGTATAATAGAGAATTACTTGAAAATCTTTTCAAATGTGCGTATTCTTTGAAGAATGATTGCAGCAACGATATGCACAATCATCAAAATATGTACGGTAAATTAGTGGTGGTCCAATCTTCCTTCCGTTTCCCCATTATGTCTCCAACTTTATTTTCAGCTAAAGCACGTCTCTAAAAAGTGCAATGTAATGCTTTTAGGTTAAGGCAAATGACTTCAACAAAAATGTTGTTCAAAGAACAAAAACAACAATGAGAAAGATTTCAAGAAAATGCAAAATTAATTTATAAGCCTTCTAAAAATGTTGTTATCGGTCTTATGAAATTTAGATAAGAGGCCCATCAATGAGTTTGTAAAATGATTTAGCATCTTCATTGTCTCATGATGGTAGGAAACAAAAAGGGTGAAAGACTTTCTCGGTGTAGGGCCTGTTTTCAATAGATTTTTTAACTAGCTTTTAGATTTTAAATTAACAAAATTTGCATTAATAGTATTCTCAATTAAAACTCAAATTAGATTTTAGATTTTTTTACAACTAAATAATCTCAAATTAGTTGTACAAAAAATCTAAAATCTAATTTGAGATTTAATTGAGAACACTATTAATATAGATTATTTTTAATATATAATCTAAAAGCTGGTAGGCCTTTAATCATGCAAATGTGGATCAATTTTCTTCAGTGAAAATGGAAAGTTTAACTAAGGGCAATAGTTTTGATGTGAGAATGAAATAAGACTTGCAATTTTTTTTTTTGGAAAAGAATCAATCTTTTTTTTTTTTTAAACAGAAAAGAATCAATCTTTAATGCACGTAGCACAAGTAGATGGTTTATATCAGAAATTTCCATCTTATCTTAAATATATTGTTTAATGCCACTATAAATGTAATTAATGTGTACTTAAACCCCTCATAAACGTTCTAGTATGTATCTAAACTCCTACAAGTATCCAAGCCTATGTTATTTCCCTTTACATTTATGAGTTATATATAGGAAATGGGTTCCTCTTTGCTAGTCCAAAGAGGAAATGGTACATGGTGGTACTTTTTTAGTACCAATTTTGGTTTTTTTTGGGCTGGTATTTAGTAGTAGGATTGGCCTATCATTACCGCATCAGAGAGGTTAAAATTACATTAATTGTGACATTCGAGTACTTCAGCAATCAAAAAATTTTTTTTGGTGGGATATAGCAATCAAAAGTAGAGCAAATCTCAAAAACAAAGGGAATTTGGCCAAAAAGTAAGTTAAAAGCCTGGCATTTAATCAACTAAAAGGCAGAACTAAAGAAAGACAAAAAGTGGCCTCCGTAGAATCATATGATTATCATGATCTTTCTCCTTCCTGCTGCCCTTTATTAATTATTTCTTAGTGGAAGGAATTACTATTACAAAGGATTTTGAGCAATTAAACTTTTGTTTTACACTAGTCGTGGTGCCCATAAATTTCAAACTGGACCATTAGAAAATAAACACTTTTGGGGTAAATCTAGGATTAATGAGAAAGTAAACAGGTTGAGAGTACAATATAGGCGATCATGTTTTAATAACTATGTATAATAGTGTATATAATCACCAGATTTTGACCATGAAGTAATCGATAAAATAAAGAAAACTACAAAACTGCGCACACAATCATCCCTAGATGAAGTAGCGATCTAGATAAAATACATAAAACAAGAGAATTTTCTATCGTACTTATAAAGTTTAGAATCTCTATGAATGATAAAAGAAACAACTTGAACTCATGCACGAATGAACACGAGGCTAAAAGGCCAAGGTTATTTCAAGGTTTCAAAATTTTAAAACGTACTTAACATTTTGGGAAAGAAAAAATTGCTCATTTCTGTATTTCATTGGGAACTTTAACCTTCCCTAGTCGCATACACAGAACAAGGAGATTATTAAGTGGATTAGATTTACAACTCCACCTGTAGATTTTGTAGTCTAAAAGAGTACCATATAAATATAATGATGCACACTAATATAAAAAAGTGACTTAAATATACTTAGGTAACTTTATTTAAAACTACAAAGTCCATGTAATCTTTACGTAACTTTATTTCGAATCACAAGATTCACATGTGAGGCTATGTATTAGATTCATGTAAGAATTTTCCCTCGTAACACATGAGACTCACTATTTTACTCAAAAAATTATTTTCTAAAAACTTTTTAAAATGACGTGGTATACTATACACAATAAAAGTTTTAAATTACAAGTGACCTATCTACTCATAGAAACCAAGAAAAGTTTTGAGTTCAAGGTGAAAATTATTTTTCAAAACTTGGAACACATCTCATATTTTCAAAAGTCATGCATGTTTATACCAAATCAATGAAAGCTTTCTAAATATTTATACATGAGACAAAATAATATTGCTCCAAAAACAAATTTCACCATTATGTTCTTTGCCAAAAATATTTCAATGTTGACCAAAGACTCCCCCTCATGTGGCAAGGGCCTGACCATTTTCTGTGGTCCGTAAGCATCCGATAGTAACAGTACAGAAAGTCTCGGCCAACCTTCAGAAAGCGCACTTTCAAAACCTCTCTCTCTCTCTCTCCTCCCTCTCTCCCTCCTACCCCCAACCCCTACCTATTCAATCCAGTTTCTCTGACACTCTGTCACAACCCACAAACCTCAGTACTGCCTTCTTTTTCTCTCTCTTTTTATTCATGGTATTTTTTTCTTTGTCTACTTGACAGTAGTATTGCAAAACAAGAAGGAAGAAGAAGACAAGACAACCAAAGAACAAGGCCCTTTTTTTCTTTTCTTTTTCTTGATAGGTAGAATTTTCCATATTTATATAGTATATACTAGTGTGTGTTGTGTGTGTTTTTTAGCTTCTTTTTTGCATGCATTTAGATGTACATTCAGCCCATGTTACTGGAAAAGTTCTTTACTTACATGCATCATGAGATCTTTAAGAAGTTTTGATCAGAAGTTTTGACCAGGTGGGGAGGGGTTGACGTTTTGCGGCATTTGTTTCAACTGAATCGGTGAATTGTAATTGCTTTTTGGTTATCTTGACTTTTCTTTCCAAAACTTTGAAGATCTCACATGGGTTTTGGATGAAGTTTAAATCTTGTGAACTTCAAGTATGGACTTATCTTCACATCATATTATGTTAGTAAATCTGGATTTTTGTAAGTGTAAGTTCATATCTTATTTTTCTGATTATTTAGATTGTTCTTAGTCTATCTTTTGTATTCGTCATATAATGTCAGTGAATCTTGATTTTTGGAATAGGATTTATGATAAGAGTGCAATGATGCATTATAGAAAAAAAAAATGAACAAGCAGATGAGCTTCTTGTATTTTAATGTTTAATGTGATGGGTTAATTGATAAAACTGTTGATGTACTATGTTTTGATGTTTGCTTGATTTCTCTATCCAATTTTCCTACAAAATACATGTTTTTCCATTTCTAAAGTAGGATATATCCAAAGTGCTTTACAGTGAAAAATTGCCTTGTTTGAATATGCGAGGCAGTTGCATTTTTTTCTGGAAATGCTATGGAGCTTTTAGGATTATACTAGATTTGTTGACTAAAGAGATGGTGAGTATGGTCTAAAAATTTGAGGGGCTTGAACTTTGCAGATTGACTAGATGTTGTTGACAAGTGGCTATTTTTGGAATACATGTGCTGTCTGAACGACGATGCAAAGCAAACTATGGTTTACACTGCTGATGAATTGCTGGACTGGAAAGATTTCCCCAAGGGCCTTAAGGTCCTTCTCATCGATGGGGACAGTTGTTCTGCTGCGGAGATGAGAATGAAGCTTGAGGAAATGGATTATATAGGTAAAATGCTAAGAAAGATTCCTTCTTTTCTCTTTTATATAACACTATTGCTTTTCTTGAAGTATGTTCTTTGGAATCAGAAATCCTTGATATTTACATATTCAGTCAGGCTTACCTTATGTTTGTTTTTTCCCCTCCACTTTTGTCCTCAATAGCAAAAGCCAGCATCTTCAAAATGCTTTAGATTGCTCATGGATTTTAGACTTTATTACCTCATAATAGCTTTGGAATGCTTAGTTTTCAATATTGCAATATCCTTCTGTTTTCTATTCAAATTCTTAAATTGCTTATTAGAATTCAATTATGCAATCCCTGCCTTTCTTTCTACAGGATTTTTAGATCTTTTTCTCTTATTTCTCCCATTTTGCATTGAGGGCCAAGAGATACTTCATTTTTTGTCCATGTAAATTTTTATGTTTCCCTGGAAAAATTCACTGTGAGGGACTGAACTATTTTTATCACAGTGCACTCGGCTTTAAGTACCATCATTTCTCTTTGCCAAATGTTCCCTTGGTTATCGCTCAGTATAAATTTGTTTTTGTATACATTTTTTTTTTTTGGTTTGTAAATGTGATGTTGTATCTGATAACACCATTCTTGCTGCTCCAGTTTCCACATTCTGTAATGAGAATGAAGCTTTGTCAGCAATGTCAAACAAGTCTGAGTGCTTCCATGTTGCTATCGTCGAGGTACTATATTTCTTTAGCGTCCCTTTTGCGACTCCTGAATGTTGCTTTGAAAATTTAGGTTCGTTGCTTTCACGTTTGATTGTTACATCGAGTAGTATTAAGTGATAGATAGACTGCACTTGGATTGTTGCAAGACCCATTTCGTTGATTGATTCGTTTCAGCCTTTCTGGCATTGGCATCAGAGACAGGTGCTTTGGAAAGGCTTAATCCTTTCTTCCTCCTTAAAATGCACCTGACATACTATTTTAAATCATTCTCTTCAATCTCGTTAATTAGCATCACTGGGCTAAATGGAATGCTCTTCAAATAGCTTATCTTGAACATTATTACTACCATACTTGTTGTCCTTATAGATCAACCTCTTTGTTTAAGTTGTTATCCATAATTAAGAAAACTCAATGAAGGTGCTTATGATTGGAATCTTTTGAACTGTGGTATCAAATTGTTGCAGGTGAATCCCCAAAACTCTGATGGCATCTTCAAATTTCTTGAAACTGCTAATGACCTGCCCACCATAAGTAAGTGTATTACTTTCCATTTAATGCTAGCAATTTCTAAAACCTAATTTTAGAAATTCCCATTCTCATATACCACCTATGTTATTCAAAATCTGCTGTTGCACAATGTGAGGCTTGATGTATCTTTCCCTGGAAAAATTCATTGTGAGAGACTAAAGTATTTATTTAATATATTGATATGGAACATAACATCTGATGATTGATTGCTTGGGTATAATGAAACAAAAAATTGCCCTCTTGTTTTCTTTTTATTCCTTTAGTTGTCTCCAAATAGTAACATGGAGTTTTGTTTTCCTCTTTTGGATTGCAGTGATTTCAGACAACCATTGCATAAGCACCATGATGAAGTGCATAGCGGTGAGAATCTAAAGCTGAATTTTTCTATTTAAATCATAATACAGAAGAGCATAACTGTTGAAGAATGTTTGCAGATGAAGTTGTGATAGTATATAAGTCTGCTGTCAGATCTATTGGAAGTGTTCTAATATTTTCACAAGGTAAATCAATTGTCCTTGTTAATCATTTTCCTCCATTACTGGGTTTCCACAGCTTGGTGCAGTTGAGTTCCTTCAGTTACCTGTGTCTGAAGACAAACTGCGAAATATATGGCAGCATGTAGTTCATAAGGTGAGTTCAGTCCTAACCTGCTGCTCTTTAATTCATCACATTACTTTGTTTTCACATGAAAATCCTAAACTTATTGGTCTAAAGCAGGCATTTAATGCAGGAGGGAAGGATGTCCCAGAAGCATTGAAGCCTGTAAAGGAGTCCTTGGTTTCCATGCTGCAGCTCCAGCTTAGAAATGCTGAAAAAGATAAACAAGATTCTGTAAAAATGGAAAATTTGTCATCAGAGCAAGAAAAGGAGGATGATCTGCTTTCGGGTTGTGACAAATATCCGGCTCCTTCAACCCCACAATTGAAACAAGGAGAGAGGTCATTGGATGATGGAGATTGTCAGGATCAAGGTAACTTCTCTATGGAACAAGACAGTGTGGAGCACGATGGGGAATGTAAATCTGTCGAAACCACATGTGGCAATTCACTTTCTGAGTCTACTGCTTTGAGTAGCCCAGCTTTGGGAGAGGCTGTCATCAAAGAGGACCATGAATCAACTGATAATTGTAGGAGTGTGCGAAATACCTCTCCTTGCTATGAAAGTAAAGATTGCCCCAGCAATAGAACTGAAAATGCTGCCGAACCTGTTAGATTATCTACTATCCATGATACTTCTGGGATTAAAGCTAGTAAGAAGAAGACAAAGGTAAGCCTCAAACTATTAGAAAGGAACAGTTTATTTTCCCTGTAGATATTTCCAATCGTTAAGCAGGTCAGATATTGGTGATCTTCTGCTATTCATGAATCAGATGACAAAAAATGATTTCATCAAAAAATGAGAAAAAATGTCGACATACAATTTCTTTTGCATTTGATGAGCATTTGTTGAATTACTGGTATTATTATCATTGTGGCTTGGCTTCAATTATATTTATCGTTTTCATTTGAATCTCATGATAAAGTCATTCGGTATTGCTTATTTTAACTGTTTGCTGAATTTATATATTATTTGTAAGTGAAAAACCTTTCCAAATATTGGTGAAATTAGAGCGAAGTGAAATCTGCAATGTCTGAATTCTCTGTTCCATTTCTCCCCCATATTGTCGCTGGTTGCATTGTAAATCTAATAGATCATTAGATCACAAATGGGTTTCATCTTTTTAGTGCATCTAAATAAATTTCATTTAAATATAGTTATTAAATACCATAGAGCTGCAATCCACGCTTTAGTCTATATTGGCTTTCACTAGTTAACTGAGTTTGAGTTTGCCTTCATATTTTCCAGTCTACTAAGATTCTATAAACATTTAAATGACAAATTTTCAGGTAGACTGGACACCTGAACTGCATAAGAAGTTCGTACAAGCAGTGGAGCAGCTTGGTGTAGATCAGGCCATCCCTTCTCGAATACTAGAACTGATGAAAGTGGACGGTTTGACGAGACATAATGTGGCAAGCCATCTCCAGGTCAGTGAATTGATTTTTTTGTATTACTAGAACTCAAGATGTATTGCTTATGTAATTCAGACAATAACAGATAGAAATAAGGCTATTGTTGTCAAACACTGGATTTGGATGGGAGTTCTGCATTGAACTCTGGAAAAGGACCTCAAGGAATTAATTCAGATTGCTTTTTATCTCGTGGGTATTTTAGATCTAGAATAGGTTATCGATTGTTGGAATTCTAAATCTAAACTAATTGGATGTAAACTTTAATTACAAGTTTTAAAATTAGGTAAAGTTCTGTCTCTCCCTTGTCAACTAATAACTTTGAGAGCAAAAAGAATTACAGTAGGGAATTAGCTATTTGGTACAAATGATGCTGTCGTCATATGTTTCCACGAGGATATGGTGCAGGAAACAGCTAACTGTGTCATGCTTAATTTCTTTTCCAAGCAGAAATACAGAATACACAGGAGGCATATTTTGCCAAAGGAAAATGAACGTAGATGGCCGCATCCAGGCGATTCAGCTCAAAGGAATTATTATCCACATAAACCTGTCATGGCCTTCCCCCCATATCATCCTAACCATACCATCCCAGGCGGTCAGGTTTATCCTGCCTGGGTACCCCCTGGTGCTTATCCGAGTGGCATCCAGATGTGGGGTTCGCCTTACTATCCTGGGTGGCAGCTGCCTAATGAGAGTTGGCATTGGAATTCCTATTCTGGGGTAACATTCAGATCCTCCAAAAATAGAAATCGTACTCTTACCCTAAGAATTCCTGTTGAGAAGTTGCATTTACTTAGTGGGATAGTTGTCTTGATCATGTCGGTGATCTTAATTTCAGATGCATGCTGATGCATGGGGATGCCCTGTGATGCCACAACCTGTTGGACCCTGTACACAATTTCCTCAAGTGAGTTTTACTCATTTGAACACTACACAGCATCTGTGCTCAGTATTCCTAACAATCATGTATTGGTCGAATAATGCAGAGTGCTTCAGAATTTAGAACCATAAAGGAAATGCAGTATACAGGCAGCATGTTGTCGAACCCATCTGATGTGCACCCAGTAAGTTCATTCTACTATTTGATGGCTTCAGATTCCAAATTTTCAAGAATTTCAGTATTTCTGGAGAGGGCTTAAAATTGATGCATGGTGGTATTCATTTTCAATTCCACTTGATTCTACCCTTGTTGTCAATATTATTTCATGAAATTGGACTCCTTGTTTGATTCCATTTGAAGATAAGAGAATCCTACTGAGTTTGTTGCCCCAACGTGCCTCTTGTCTTACTGAGCTGCACCGGGACACATATTTCATTCTCTGGCAATTGATTATAGTAAATACCAGAAATGCAGTCCATTATAGAGTTTCCTACCACTTGGTAACTAGTGGCCTTTATTTTTCTTTTGAGTACCTCCATTCACTGTCCAAGGGGAAGGAACAATAGGGTGTTATAGCAATATGGGTCAACCTTGACACATTTGGGGTACACAGGCTTTACCACTTGGGATGGTTCTCCACTTCATAAGTATCTAACAAAGAATGAGTAAATTATATGAAGCTAAGGTCTCACCCATTTTTTATATCTTGCGCAGGCAGAGGACGTCATTGACAAGGTTGTAAAGGAAGCAATAAGCAAACCGTGGTTGCCTCTCCCATTAGGCCTGAAACCTCCTTCAACCGAGTGTGTCCTAGATGAACTCTCCAAGCAGGGCATCTCCACAGTCCCTCCTCACATCAAGGGTCCTCACTTCTGATAACGTGTCACTAGCCAGCCTATGTGACCCCCTCCACCTGGGGTCCCACAAGAACCACAGATCTTCGAGCACGTGATTCCCACGCGCCAATCATACAACATTTTACCCAACCAAGAAAAAAGAAAAAAAAATATCAGTGGTGCTGATCTCAAGCCTTTGAAAATCCCAAAATGCCAAACTACAATACACACCAAAAAAAACCAAACACTAATGAGATGACAGCAACTAGGCTGCAAGAAAGGTCCACTCTCTGAAAGTCTAGTCTGATCTGATAACCTGATCCTAATCCTATCCCACTCCACAGTAAAAAGTCTGCAAAGTTGTGCCCTGGGGCCATTTTTCTCCTGCGGCTAAATATAAGCCACGTATAGAGTTTGATTTTTGGTAGCATTGCGAGTGACAAAAATTGTGGCTGTAAATAAGTCTTTCCAGTTGCAACATTGCATATCTTGTCCTAGATTTTGGGTTATGGGACAAGGGGCCTTCTAATATTTTGCTGTTGGGTGGGATGGGGATGGGCCTGTGGAGCTGGGGTCCTACCTGCACTTGTGACTTTGGAATAAATGGACGGCAGATTGTATGTATTATTCTGTTGTGTATTTGGGGGCTGTAACATGTAGAGGGATTTGTCAATAAACTTTACACTTCTCAAAATTTGAAGTATGTGTTTTAGTTTAGCTTGATTGTTAATGATTTTAAATTTCAGCGAGTTTTTATCGAGCTAAACTTTCGTGGAGATCGAATACCTTGAACTTGTAAATGAAATTGAATAGCTTGAACTTGTAAGAGAAACTCTTATGTTATGCTTTGAATCAAGGTGAATTTGATCTAATTTGAAGAGTTCACAAACACAGAATGTTGCTCCCAGTTGATTTGATTAGTTGAATTGAATCTCAAATATGCTTTTAGCAAGCTGAGTGAGCTTGAGTGGACTATCAAGTGTAGCTTTAGTGATGTTTCATCCTATTTGGAAATTTATCTTTTATTGTCTGAGGAGTTTGGATCCTTTTTAATTTAGACAAGGTTTGAGAATTGAGGTTGAGATAGTGTTTTCAGATGGTATCCTCCAAATCGAATGGATTGCTCTCCCTTAATTTTTTTTTTAATTTTTAAATCTGTTAAAGATTATAGACCCTTGTTTTGTGAAATTAAAATGACATTTATATTCTGAAAATTTTGCAAAATATTAGTTGTTCTGAAAAATGTATCCCCTAATCTACCCTTTAGAAATAGTTCTCTAAGCTGTCGTTAAAAGCAAATCTAGAATGCAAAACAACTTTCTTCAAAATAAAATCGATCTTAAAAAGGAAAATATTTAAGCCTTGAACCAAACAAAAAAATAATAATAATTGTGCAGTGGTTTCAGGAAGGCCTAAGAAGAATAAAGCCCACTTAACCCATTTCTTCAGGCCCCAATTTCAATCGTTTCGAGCTAGTGGATAGCACGCTACTCGCTTGGGCTTTAACCAAAAAGCATCACTGCACAAGAAGACCCAAATGCTGCGGAAAAAGAAAAATGTAGGTGCACTTTAAAACTCTTGAGCCATTTCTAGATCTGTTGAATTGGGCCAAACAGTGATCTTACTGGATATGGCGTAACCTGCCCACAATGGCTCACCTGAAGACAAACTAGTCAATTGCAACAAAAGTGTTGCTAGTTAACTGCCCCAAAATCGTTGTCCTCACCGACTTAATATTAAAAAATCCAAGCCCAAACTCCTAAGTCTTAATTGCAAAAGAGAGTTAAGCACTTGGAAGTTGAATTCTACGTGGATTAAGGAATGCCAACGGATTTTATACACAAAATCATTCATAATCTAGCTGGGTAATTCTTGGCTACCCGTATTAGGTATGCTAATTAATACCTATCATCGGAGCAAACGAGTTAGACGGCATAGTGCTATTGGTATTAACCTACCACTTAATCTGCCATATATATATATATATATATATATATATGATTTTTCTTATTTCATTCTTGATTGGATGTGCTTAAAAATGACAAGAAAAATAAACATTACATTACATTAGAAGAGAAATGAGTTATCGAACAAAATGGGTGCTAACTTATTAAGTCATTTATAGAGGGAAGGTATCTCAAGGGCAAATGTGCTAAGCCAAGACATGCTTTCATCTTAAGCCTCTTCATGTAGTTTACTTTTTTTTTTTTTGAAGAATGAAAGGATTTTCATTAACACAAATCAGATTGTACAGCAGAAGTAACAGACAAAGGGAAATTTGTGAACCAGATCGAGCAAGCCATTTGATGGAATGCCAACTTAGCAGCTACATGAGCTGGTTCATTGAATTTCCTAGAGACAAAGCTAACATTGACATCTGCAAAAAGAAGAAGTAGATGCTTGATATCAGCAATGATAGGTCCAATCATTGAAAAGTCTTCCTGCACTGCTTTGATTTTATTCACCACTCCCTGAGCGTCTCCTTCCAACTCAAAATGGGTTAAACCAAAGTCTCTGGCAAACTCTAGTGCTTTCAAGAAAGCCATGGATTCGGCTTGTAAGGCATCAAAACAATGGGGTACATAATCAAGGATGACTGCTTCAATAACTCCTTCATGGTTCCTCACAACTATTCCCAAGCCTGCAGCTTCTGAGGCAAATGAAGCATCAACGTTTAATTTAAAATAGTCCTTCTGTGGGGGTTTCCATCTGCTATCAGTACCATGATGATTTTGATAGCATATAGAAACTTTCCTATCAATTTGGGCCTGATGGAACTCTTGCAAGAAAACTGTAGCATGAGAGGTTATCGTTGCTGCTCCTCTTCTTCTGCTCTCGAAAATCATTTCATTTCTGGACTTCCAGAGTAACCATGTGATAACAGCTAGATATTCTACTTTTTCGACCTCTTCCTCCTCCATTCTTTCTGCAAACCAGCTTTGAAAGGACTTGTTCCTATGAATACGTTTTAGTTGCAATCTATCTACTTGCCGCCACACTTTTTTTGGCTCACTGCATTCAAAAAGAGCATGCTTATCTGTTTCCGTTTCCCGACCACACCTTGAGCATCTTTGGTTAGCATGAGGAATTCTGTTGTGTACATTTAGACTAGTGGCCAATGTTCCTGTACACGCTCTCCAGAGAAAAACCTTGATGCGAGGGGGTAGATTTAATTGCCAGAGTTTTTTCCAGAATGAGAATTGAGCTGTGGCTGAGCTTGATGTAGCACCTGAACTTCTAGAGAGAGTTGCCAACTGTCTATGAAGATGGTATGCTGATTTGACCGTGAAGTTACCATCCTTGGTGTAATGCCAAATCAACTTGTCCTGAGCACCCCATGAGGATAACGGAATTTTTCTGATAATCTATACTTCGAAATCTAAGAAGAATGCTTGGAGTAGTTGCTCATTCCATAAGCAGGAGTCCGATCCAAAAAGGATGAAATTTTTAACCGTAGCTTCAGGCCATACTTCTTTTTTCTCTTGTAATACTTTAAATGAAAAAGGTCTAGGAAGCCAAGGCTCATCCCAAACGTTCACTACACTGCCATCTCCTATTCTCCATCGTAAACCCTTTTCTAGCAGCCTTCTTCCTTCTATAATACTTTGCCATAGATATGAAGCATTGCTTCCTTTTTTTGCACTTCTGAAATCTGCCTGAGGATAGTATCTTGCTCTCAATGTTTTTGCAGCTAGAGATTCTGGATTTTGAATGAGTCTCCAGCCTTGTTTTGCAAGTAATGCTTTATTAAATGATTCCAGCTCTCTAAAACCCATTCCACCTTCTTCTTTCCTCATGCAAAGCTTTTCCCAATTAATCCAATGCAACCGCCTCTCCTGATTTTTTTGACCCCACCAAAAGTTTCTAATCATTCTCGTGACTTCATCACAAACAGTTTTGGGCAGCTTATAACAGGACATGATATAAGTAGGGATAGCCTGTGCCACAGATTTGATCAATATTTCCTTTGCAGCTTGCGTAAGTGCCATTTCTTTCCAGCCTTTAAGCTTTTTCTGCATTCTATCTTGAACAAATGAGAAGATTTCCTTCTTTGTTCTTCCTATCATGTAAGGAAGTCCTAGATACAGGCCTTTCCCATCATCCATTTGAACTCCCAATATTTCAGATATGAGCTCTTTGTCTTGTACAGAAGAGTTTCTGCTGCAGTACACTTTAGATTTGAGCAAATTTATTTTTTGACCTGATGCCCTCTCATATTCTCCTAAAGTTCGCAATATTAGCCTCATGCTGTGTTCATCCAATTCTGCAAAGAGAATGCAGTCGTCTGCAAACAAAAGATGACTAATTACTGGGCCATGATTTCCCATTTTAATACCACTCCATAGACCTTGCGTTTCTGCCCTTTGGATCAAAGAGGTTAGTCCCTGAGCACATATAATGAAAAGATAAGGGGAGAGGGGATCCCCTTGTCTCAAGCCCCTTGAAGGCTGAAAAAATTCAGTAGGCTTTCCATTAACAAGTATGGAGAAAGAAACTGATGTTACACAGTACATTATAAGCTTGCAAAATTTGAGAGGGAAACCAAAGTTCTTCAACATAAATTTCAAGAATTCCCACTCAATCCTGTCAAAAGCTTTCATCATGTCTAGTTTCAGAGCAACAAATTTCCTTTGGTTCTCTTTTAGCTGTTTGAGCCATTGGAAGATTTCAGATGCTACAATCACATTATCAGTGATGAGCCTACCCTTCACAAAGGCACTTTGGCAATCATCAATAATATGAGGCAAGATATTTTGCATTCTGATGGCTAACGTTTTTGCTATCAGCTTATAACTAACATTGCATAAACTTATGGGTCTAAATTCAGAGACCGAAACTGATTTTTTCACCTTGGGGATAAGCACAATGTTAGTCATATTAATGTCTTCCAGTTTGTCACTGCCATTGAGAAAGGAAAGGGCCATATCTGTTACCTGCTGCCCTACTTGTTCCCAAAAGGTTTGATAGAATCCAGCTTGAAGTCCATCGGGTCCAGGAGCTTTCCATGGCTTCATATGAGACAATGATGTTTTGATTTCCTCCGCAGTAAAGTCCTGCTCCAACATCATCTTCATGTCTTCCGGGACTTTTCTAGTAACAATGCCACTCCATGATGTATTTTGCATACCTTCTCCTGTGTAGAGCTTTTGAAAATAGGTTGTGATGTGGTTAATGATCTGGTCTTCATTTTCCAGCCATTCACCATTTTGGTCTTGAAGCTTTTGTATCACATTCCATTTCTTCCTTTGGCTTGCTTTCCTGTGAAAAAAGGAAGTATTTCTGTCACCATTGGCTAGCCAGCTTACCCTTGATCTTTGCTTCCATTGAATTTCCTCTAGCTCCAACAAGGATTCCATTTCTTTGCGTAAGTTCTCTTCCACCGTTCTGTCCTCGTATGGAGCACATTGGACTTGCTTCAATTTTCTTTCTACCTGGTTTATTCTTTTTTTAATGCTTCCAAATTTTGTCTTGCCCCACTTTGTGAGTTCCTCCATGACTCTTTTTGTGTTATTGGTAAAGCCAGACATCGGTTGCTGTTCTTTATTAAGCCAGCAATCTGACACTATCTTTTGGCATTCGTCACTTGTAATCCACATGGTTTCAAATCTTTGAATCTTCATTCGACGTCGGCTGGCTTTGGGTGATAGCAGTTTACCATCAGTTGTTATTTGTAGTGGCACATGATCCGAGTAGGAGGACACCAGGTGACAAACTTGGGCATCTGGAAACTTTAAAAACCAGTTTGTATTTGCAAGAGCCCTATCCAGTCTTTCACAAATTAAATTCTCCTTCTTCTTTCCTTTAGCCCATGTAAACGGGGTTCCGGTGAACCCCAAATCAATCAGTCCTGCATCATTAACTGCTTGCTTGAACTTTGCCATTTGGCTGTAGCTCCTGGAACTGCCTCCCCATTTCTCTTCCGAATTCAAAATTTCATTGTAATCTCCTGCACAAAGCCACGGGAGGTCATACAAACCCGCCAATCTTCTCAGAAGTTGCCAAGAGTGCTTTCGTTTATGTGTCATTGGATCCCCATAGAAACCTGTGAATCTCCAGGGGACTTGATCATCATCAGTTGTAATAATGGAGTCAATATGGCCCAACGAATAGCTGACAATATTTAAAGTTAAGTCATCTTTCCATAACAAAGCCAAACCTCTTTCCATAACAATGTTTCTTTCCCTTTTTCGAGCTTATGAATGGCTCGTTCTAAGGCTATTCTTGGCCTTTTTTCTCCTCTGGCATTGTCCATGATGCTATCTTCTGGTATCCCTTCTTGTATGATTTCCAGAGAGCCTTCTTCATTTTGTATCATCAAGTTCCTGCTAGTCATCTCTATTGAAAATGGAACAACGCTGTGATGGTCATTGTTTGATACAGAGTGTGCATAGGTCGCCTGGTGGGCTTTGCTTGTAGGCTCAGCCAGATTACCATTATCATGCTGTTCAGTATTTTTAGACTCCAAATTGGGCTCCGTTCCTCCCATGTTAGAAGGCCCAACATCTGAAAAGGATTCTGGCCTCAGTAGGTGTGCTGAGCTGGACTCTCCCAGGTTGGTCTGATGACCTGTCTCATCACTTTTTGCCTCGTCAGATTCGGATCCCCTTTTCCCTCCTTTTTGCAAAATCTTCTGAGCATTTTCAGGCTCAATGAGGAGCTCTCGAACGACATCCGACCTAGTATCTTCTCGAGCCCAACCTAGGTCTCTATCAACAGCAGACTCATGATTGCTTTCCCGTCGTTGTGCTTCATCTTCCTCCCCCGGCGGAATAGAGGTTGAGCCAGTTCCTGCCGAATTTGAATTCCAAATACATCTTGATTGAATATAATCCGTAATCAACCAGTATCCATATCCGCTGTTCTTATTATCCCCTTTCTTTGTGCAGGCTTTTGTTATATGTCCCATACAACCACAAGCATAGCAAAACACCGGGAGCCTCTCATACCTGATGATAGCTAAGACTTCAGCCCCATTCTCCCTTCTTAGTCGAACAATTCTTCTGATAGGTTTTTTGGTGTTGATAGAGGCTCTAATTCTGAAAAAACGTTCACCAGATTCTCCTTTTTCTCTTAATTGAATATTGGAAACATCTTGAAAATTCTGTGCAACCTTCAGGGCCACTTCCTTTGTACAGAATTCCCGTGGAAGGCCCATAATGTTGAGCCAAAAAAATGTATGATCAAAATCCTCATCCTCCACTCTTATGCCCGGATACCAACTTCTGATTACCAGCAGATTGTTATCTATGTTCCAGGGACCACGTTGTGTTACCACCTGAAGCTCCTCTGGCTTAGTGAAGAAAAATTGATATAGATTGGGGAGAACTCTGAATACTTTCACCTCTTTACATTTCCATGCCTTCAAAATTGCGTGTCTCAAACTCTTCAAGTTGATCTCCTTCTCAGCGAGGAATTTGCCATAGCAGCTGTTGGTGCAGTCAAGGATTCCTTGCTTAATTTCTGCTTCTCGAACATCAACCACTGTTGATTCTTCATCTTCGAACTGAACTTTATGCATTTGATGGATTATATCTTGCAACAGAGAACTCATTGTTGGAAGATATGTGTTAGCTATTGTTTTGCTTGTTGGACTTGAGATACTCTTACTCAAGAGAGAGAAAACTCTAGCTTTCTAGAGAGTTTTTTTCATTCATGTAGTTTACTTAACATTAGCAACTCATCTTATTGGAGCATCCCATCATATAGTTTGATTATGCAATTAGGCTTTGGCACCCTAAGCATTGGAGAAGAGGAAAAGAAAATTGAATAGAGAATGAGATTGTATTGGATGCCATCATAGCGTATGATTATCTTAGCCCTATGAGGACCCACCCTTAATGACTGCAAGGACAGTCAATATGAGCTTTTTGTGAACTCCTTTCTGACTTCCGAAAGAGTGTTGTGCAGGAGGACAATTAATTAGCATCTCCATCTCACAAGACAGCGACAACTAAACGCTTTAATTACACATTAGTTTCTTGAGTAATGTACGATTACTAATACTTTCTATTCTTGCGACTAACAGAGGAAATGCATTTTATATGTGCCCAATTTGAACAATTTTTTTGGAATACGTTTTTTTTTCAAACCTATACTTTTACAAGTGAGAAATGATGTGGTGGGATTCGGACCCCGACTTTTAAAGTAGAGTTGTAAAATTTTAATTACTCGACTCTTTATTCGTTTCATATAATACGAATTTAAAATTCACTTTTGCATCTGACAATGATAAGTAATGATCAGTATCTTGTTTGATTTCTCACAATTATGGACATCCAAAATGCTTTTTGCCTCAAACTCGCTAAATAGGTAAAAGACATACTATTTTAAAATCATTATTATAATTGCCCTCAGAGCGTTATGGTAAATATTAAACAATATTTTAACCTATCTTCGAGATACGTTTACACCATTTATCAAAACAAAAAGAAAAAATAATGACAAAAAGGACGACAGAAACAAACATGTTTACTAAATCTTCTATAAATCGATAAATAGGAAACAAGTACTAGTACGAATTAAACGGATTCTTTGATAAAGTTAGTGGCTAGCTGACCATCAAATGGTTCGAGGTACAAATTTTGTCATAATACGGTCGGAAGCATGCAAACGATTGAGCACGTAACACCATTAATTTGTTAAATGGGAACATTTATTATATTACACGATTGTTACGTAATGTATTAAAATTAATTTTTTATTATAAAATTTTTTTTAAAATTAATTTCTTATCACAAAATATTTCAATGTGTTACACGTTACAACTATGACGACTGACATGAGTATAAATTATTGGTTTTGACTACTCCTCACAATCCACAACAACTTCAAAAATTCAAGTCTGTACTCCTTGACTGGTAGCTGCTGTCCGTAGTATCTGCTCAATTGTACTCTCTGGATCTTGCTCAAAGTCGATCAATAAATGTTTCTTTATTTTCTTTTTCTTTTTTGCCCTTTTTAGTAAGAGAAAGCACCACTTCAAAATGATTACTTCTCCTATTCTAATAGTGCAGATTTGATATATATATATATATATAATATATATATATATATATATATATATATATATATATATATATATAATACTCTTCAAGATTCTGTCGCTGACTAGTCGGGATACTGCTTTCTCATTGCTAGTTTTTACTTTTATCAAGAGCAAGGGGAAAAGAAAGAATTGGCAAGGAATAGCAGCAAAACAGCCAAAAAAGATTCCAAAGGATTTGTTTCTTCCTTTCAGATTAAGGACTCCCGTTAAGGAATAAGTAACATTTACTTTTATACATTGCAAGTTTGCAATTAATATAAGAACATCTGAACAAGTATAATTTGACTCTTTCAGCTGACTAAGAGATCAAATTTGCAGGTCAAATACTTAATTGTTTTTTAACAAAGATAAAATTCGTCAAATTCGTGTATGTATGTGATGTGTGTGTTTGTGTGTGTGTGTGTGAAGTCAATGCGAGGCTCATGAAGTAACTTCTTTAAAGTTTAAAGAAGACTGGCTCAATATGATATTAGTCACTTGGACGAATTCTAAAATTAAATTTTGCTACTTTTGAGATTGGTTGGATATGTTTTCCGAAATATTTTCTGTTATTTTCTTGGAGGCTAAAGTAACTTGTTGGTTCATAAAAGATTTTATTTTTTTATGTTTTGTTTGATTGATAATTGTGTACCAAAAGCAGCAGGATGAAGATTCAAATTTTCAGGTAGTTTTCTTAGATTTTGATAAAGGAATATTAACTTGTATAAATTTCTTTAACTCCATGAAGAATAGTAGCTTCATTTCTCTCTAGTTCTTTTTTTTTTTTTTCCTTGCTCCCTTTCTCAAGTGTGCTTAATTTCTTAAATTTTAATCTTTTTAAATTAGAAACCCTTCATTTTCGAACTTTATCACTAATCATCTTTATTCTAGCTACAATTAAAAAAAAAAACGCATCGCCCTTCATGGAACTTAGGTTTAAGGTATAACCACCCACGGAATATATTCTGGCTTAGAAGTTTAACCATCAATGGATTACATTCTAAATTAGTTCTGTCTCTTTCTTTAAATTTTATGCAAATTAATATATTAATCCCATAAATTAATAAATTAACTGATTATCTGACTTTATACCATAATGATTAAAGAATAATTACCTCCAGACAAATGCACCCTTATCTCTCTTAAAAAAATAAAATTACTTGTTGCGCTACTAAACTCAGCCGTTCATGGTATTCTAAGATTGACACTTGTCTAAAACATCACAAATTGTTTTACAATTCAACCCCCCCCCCCCCCCAAAAAAAAACCTCGGTCCCCCCCAACCAAAAAAAAAAAAAAAACAGAAAAAACCCAAAAAAAAAAAAACTGTAAAAGGTCCTTAACACAAATGCAAGAATCTTTGAAACAAGAAAAAAGATTAGAAAATATGTAGTAATTGCATGTGGTGGGTGGTGGGATCTGCACTCGACCTTTTTTGGCTGATGGTCCTTTTGCACTCATATATAATTAAAATGGAATAATTTCACTTACCTCTCTTGATGTTTGACATAATTATACTTACCTTCCCTTAAGTTTTAAAAATTATATTTACATCCCTGTATTTATATTTTTATAACAAAACAAACCCATTTGATAATGTGTCTCAAAAATACCAACTAAACACCCTACAATATCCTTATTGCTTTTAAAAAGAAAAATAAATCTTAAAAAAATTAATTAATTAGTCATAACAATGTCAAAAGAACTTATACTATTACATTAAATTTTCAAATCTCCAACAGATCCCATTGTCTAAAACTCAGTAATTTGACTAATATAAAAAAACCTACTTCATCTATCAAAATCTTACAAACAAATATATTTGTAAGAAAGAAATAACCAATTTATTTAAAAAAAAAAGTGTACATAAATAGCTTGAGATGCTCAATTCAAGAGGTAGAAAACTTTAATTTTTAGGGTCTTTTTACTTTTTTTACTTATTGCTTGTTTTTAAAAGCAATTAAGGATATTTTCGAATATTTAGTTGGTGTTTGTAGGATACATTATCAAAATGGGTTTATTTTGTTGTAACAAAAAATATAAACACAAGGAGGTGTAAGTGTAATTTTTAAAATCTAAAGAAAAGTTCTTGTAATTATGACAAACTATCTGAAATTATCCCTATTAAAATTTGTTAAGGCGCCATTGCACATATCAACCATCATGGAACCGAGTGGCTAGGTTGTGATCCATCATCATCAAAGGACACACACGTTCTAAAGGCCAAAAAGTTGAACCACATAAAGAAATTATAAAACCCGCAAGTAATTAAAAACTGCTGAGCAAGTCTTTTGTTAGATTATCAATAGTATGATACTATTGAAACAAAAAGAGTAAAGTCAATTGTCAATGAGACAATAAAAGACTGTCATAGCCAAATAGTACAATGAATTCTACCATAAAAATGGAATTAACATTATTAACACACATAAAGCTTTCTTTTTCTTTTTTTTTTTTTGGGTCAAGAATTATCCAATTTCGGTTTATTTTCAACTGGTTATAATGAATTTTACGTATTACCTATCAATAAGACACTACTGATATTCAAACTAGACAATTGAAAACTAATATCCAGTAACCACATTTGTGCTAATTCAAAAAATAGGCAATTGAAAACTAAATAATTTATCTTCCAATCTAAAATAGAATTATAGGTAGCCTATTTTAGAGTTGTCATTATGATCATTTGTCCAGTTTCAAACCAATTACATAGTTTTCTACCTTCCATTCTTGTATACATTCTATCTCAGAGTAGAATTTATAAAGATCAAGATGCTGATTATACACTTGGTCTTTTGAAATACAACTGAGTTACAACAATATGTCCTTTACAAAACCATAATATGCTTGAAATATTAGTTAGCATCAATTTCCAAATCTTTTGAACAACTCAAGGAAACAGCAAAAAAAAAAAAAAAAAAAAAAGAAAAATGCAAAAACTTTTCCTCAAAGTTCAGCTCCAATGATAGAAACAAGAACAAGTATTTTCCAGATTTCCAGAGCATTCTAAAACATTAATTTTCGAGGACAAATATAGGCGAAAAAAGAAAAAGGCCAAAAAAACTCTCCAAGGACAATAAAGTCATTTTACAGTGAAAGACAAATATAAAGAGTCAGAATAATACCCGGAAAAGGGTGACCGCCCAAGCCAAATCAATAAGCCACGGGTGATAAAAAGAGATATATACTACTCCACAATTTACACAGAAATCCGAATTGTATTAAAAATAAGGCTTAACTTCATTTTGGCCCTACAATGTAAGCAAAATTTGAATTAACCCCTAAGTTTATTGAAGTTTTAATTCATCCATGAAATAAGAAGAGTGATAATCAAGGTCCATTTATATGTAACTATCTCAATGTTAAGAGCCAGCGTGAGCACCATAGTAATTTCCACTCATCTTGTTTTAGTGAGATTAAATGAGAAAATTTGTTTAATTTCAGGATTTTTTTTAGTTAGATGATATATTAGCAGTAAAAGTCATAGTGGAGTAAAATATTATTTATTTATTTTTCTTATTTCACTCGAGGATATATGAGAAGTAATTTAAGATAGGGGTGTTCAAACTTTGATTTCAAATGAAAAAATTGATTGAATTGTTTTATTTCACTCAAATAATTTTGGTCCAATGATTCACGATTTTAATGTATTTAAATTGTTTTAAAGTTTGATTTTATGATTCAATTATGTCTTTTTATTCTTAAAAAAAATCTTTTAAAAAATATTTTGATGATTATGGTTATTACCCAATGATCAACTAAAACTTAACAAAATTATAAATATTTAAAATTGTATTAATTTGGTAGGCATTTGGAGTTATTGTATCTCAATTTCAATTATTGATCTAGTCATCTAAAAACAGAATGAGCCTTACTTTGTAAAATTTTTGTGGCCCATTTTTTTTTCAAAAAAAAGAAAGAACTTCGGTTAAATTTTGGTTAATTGCAATATCACAATTCTAAAATGGTTTGGTTTTCTAATTGATCAAAATTAATATGAATCAAATATCACAATTCTAAAATGGTTTGGTTTCTAACTGATCAAAATTAATATGAATCAAATATCACAATTCTAAACTGGTTTGATTTTCTAACTGATCAAAACTAATATGATTTGATGTTGCTTTTAAATTCATTGACCCAAATTGCAAATTGCAAATAATAATAATAATTGAAAAACCAAAAACGACTGATGAACACCTTAAGACTGTAATTTAGATGTCAAACAACAAAGCATAATTGAAACCGACAGCAGAATTAGAAAGAATGAGTTTTCTCATGCGAAAGCTTAGATTAGGAGGACCAAAATGAAATTAACCAAAAAAGAAAACAAAAGAAAGCCAAAAAAGGCCATCTGACTTTTGTTTTGCACAAATCCTCGTCTTCTTCCATTTCCCCTCCCCCCCCCCCCCCCTCTCTCTCTCTTCCGTCACTTTCTCTCTCTTGTCTATTTCTCAGTTGTCTCAAGCTCCGATCGCCCTCCGATTATCTCTCCTGCATGTAAGTTTATCTTCTTCCTCTTTATCTCTTCATTAATTGCTTTACCTAATTCACATTTATTCCTTCAATTCTGAGTAATTTAATGCTATTAAAATGGTAAATTATCCAGGTTTTGATTTAACAGTGAAAGGATGAATTTGTGGAAAAAAAATCTTTATTTGCTTATTTAATGATGAATTGCTCATAATCAACTCAATTATGCCAGATTCGTCGAAATTTCCACTAGGGAAAAGTTTCAGTGTCTAATTTTCCCCCAAGAAACCTTTTTTACCCCCAAATTTTAGTGTATCATGTGCATATAGACGTCAGGTGCTCTGTATACTTTTTGAAGTTATTTTGAGGTTTTGGATTTTGTAGTATTTTGATTGGATTTTTTTTTTTTTTTTACGGTTTTGAAGACTTAATTGGGAGTATTAATTTACCGATTGTAAAGTTATAGCTGAGATTTTGCGTATTTATGATATTTAATTATTTTTCGCATTTTTGACTTCTTGATTTGGATTATCAATTTAGTGATTATTATAGAATTTTAGCTTCTGTCTTTATAATTATGTGATTTAATTTATTTCACATTTTAGGGTCTTGATTGGGAGCATTAATTTAGCGATTATTTTTTAGAATTTTAAGGTCATAACTGGAGTATTAATGTAGTGAATTTTAGGATTTTAGTTGTAATTTTCCATATTTGAGCCGTTTAATCATTTTGTTGACATATTTTAGGTTTAAACTGAAAGTACCAATTAGTTTTTTTTTTTAGAATTTTAGCTAGAATTTTGCAATATTTATGAATGTTAATGTTTTTGGTAAATGTGGATTTGTGTTGTAGAGAATTGAGGAGTTGATGAATTAGCAGCGATTAGAGATTGAAATTTGGGGGCAGAATACAGAGAATGGGGTGCTGCGGGTGCAAGGGGTTTTTTGAGTGCATATTGAAGCTCTTGAACTTCCTGTTGACTCTGGTGGGTCTAGCCATGGTGGGGTATGGTATCTACCTGTTTGTTGAGTATAAAAGAGCATCATCATCGTCTGGTGATGACTCCAATGTCCCTGCACCACCTGTTGAGGAGCTGATACAGCTTGGTAGACCCATGCTCATGGCAGTGTCTCTTGCTGGCAACATTTTTGATAAACTTCCGAAAGCTTGGTACGGGGATCATTTTACTGGTGCTGTACTTCCCTATGTTTTAATTAGACTCCAAAATATTGTCTATTTTGTGTTATTGAATTAGATTCAACTATGCTGAGCCCTTTCTGTTTTAGTCATGCATTTAGTTCTTGAAATAACATTTGGAGAAGGGGGTGTTTTGAAAAGGGTACTTAAACAATTATTGTCAATGTGCCAAACTGGTTTAAGTTTCCTACTTGCCTTTTAATATTATTCACAGTAGGGGAAGGCAATAGAAGGGCCATATCCAATTATCAAGATGGAAGTTGATTCTTAACTATTTTATGACATGCTGGATTGGTTCTGTTGTTTGCAATGTATATCATGTGCACTACAAAAGTTCAATTAGTGTGAACAGGTAGTAGATAGACAAAGAGGTGATTGGTAGAGATGGTAAAGAAAGGAAGAAGATATATTGGATTTTGAAAATATAGCAAGCAGCTGGAAAAGTCCAGCACTAATTCAATCTGAAAGAAATTTATTAGATAAGGTAAGAGGAGATCATCATGAGGGCATGAGAAGAAAAACTTATGTGTGTTAATCATTGAAGTATTGGATCTCCTTCATTGGACATCATTTGGTCTAATATGTATACCTGGGTAATTAGATGGGTAAAAGAATTGTTTTGTGAAAAATGAAAGTCATCTGTACTACAATTTATATAGTCTTTATTTCCAAAATCACTTGTAACCATTTTTTTTTTCTCCTGATATTGATTTCTTTGAATGTTTCAATCCTGTTGTCTTCATGTTTGCCTTGGTGCTTGTGCTTCTTAGCTAATAATCAGTCTGTGACAAATATTTCAGGTTAAGTTTCCAGCAAAGAGCTGGTCTAATGCATATCCACTGATAGTAGATTTTAAATACGGTTTATTTCTCAAGAAAAAGGGAAGAAAAATTATATGTAAAGTTAATAATGGGAAGAATCGAGATTGAGAAATGGAGGGAAGGAGCAAAAGGGGAAGAAAGTTTCAATTTATGGAACATTTTGATAACGATGGCAAACTAGGCTTGAAGATTGAACATAATTCGGCATTGTTCTGTGCTAAAATCCACAAAACAGAGGATTGAGGTTTGGTTGGTGGTGTATTTACTGTTTGGAATTAGGGGGTGATTTCTGGGTAATAAGAAGTTTAGTGAGTTACGAATTGGGGAATAGCTTGAGTGCTTTATTGGAAACAAATCTTGTATTGATGTTTTCATGAGTGTCGGAGGGCTGTTAATGAGAAATACAGTGTAGAAATTGCCTTGGAAAAAGATCGCACTTGTAAAGAAACATGCATTACTAATTTTAGCAAAGGCCTTCAAATTCTTCTAATAATAGGGCTCATATCATATAAATAGAGAAGAGGGACCCGAAGAAAAGAGAAAGAAAGAACAATAAAGAAGAAAAGAAGAAAGGGGCGGGGGGTTGGGGGTGACTGGAAACAAGTGTTGTACGATCAAATAAACAATGGTGTCAAGCATGTTAAAATACAATGATATACTGCTGTCCATATTACTAAACTAAATGCCCCTTGAAAACCCAAAGATTGCTACTTCGGTCAAATAAGAATGAAGTAAGCAAATGCTATTTCAGTATTTGTTCCATTTCAGATATTTGAGAGTACCCCAAAGCATGTCTCTTTAAATTAGAATGCTTATTAATTACATTTTTTTCCCTGTTTGAGTCTCCTTTTCTGGTGTAAAATGCCTCAGAAGTTCTAAGACTGTATTATAATTTTTGTAAGAGCTTAAATTTCTTAAGCAATGATATACTAGCTAAGTATGTTTGCTTCCCTGTACTTCACTTACGGGCCTATTAGCAGGTATTAGGCTTTCTAACATACGCGCGCACACACACACACGTATGAAGTCAACCTTACATGAGACGCTATCATTACACGTCTCCTTGTTTTGGTAATCATATTCAAAGGCCTTGAGTTCTAGTTTGTATATTTGTATTTTTTTACTTTCTTAAATATTGGAAGCCAGATGAACTCATGATGTGAGTATTTGGTTGTGCATGTATTCGGGGCTGCACTCTGTATTCTAAAACTGCTTTAGAAGTAGATGCATAAATTTCTTACATACAAGTGTGATGGTAGATTATGATCACTGTAATGTATGTTTAATTTGACAATGATTTTATATCTAGGGAGAGTTTTTGCTCTCTTACATGATTGTTTTAGTTCACTTCTAAAATAGAAATAGATCCTTATGTTAAATTTTATTCCGACAGCATCTAATTTGCAAAATATAACTTATAAAATGCTTCCTGAAGGAACTTGGAAATACTGGCTAATAAATTTGCTCTTTGCAGGTTCATATATTTATTTATTGGTGTGGGGGTAGTTCTTTTCGTCATATCCTGTTTTGGTTGTATTGGAACAGCAACGCGAAATGGATGCTGCTTGACTTGTGTATCCTTATTTTTATGCAATCTGTCATATAATATAATTTACGTTCAATGTTCTGAAACATCCTGTACAGCATGTAGTGATATATCCATTTGCTAACGGATGTTGCATTTATGTAAATAATTTCTTTGAGCGACTGCTCTTTTCTTTTTCCTTTTTTTAAATATTTCAGTTTACAAGCTATTGAATACTTTGATGGTGTAGTTCCAAAGTTTTACACTAACATAAGCAATTCAAGGAATGTGTGCAGCTTCAAAGTTCACTTCAGCTTTGAGCAGATGCACTGAACAAGCTTGTATTTCTTTCTTTAATGATTTCATGATGGTCCTGTTCCTTAGCTTTAAGCAGTATGCAGTTTTGGTCATCTTATTGATCTTGATTGAGCTGGGAATTGCTGCTTTCATGTTCTTTGACAAAAACTGGAAAGAGGTGAGAGTTACTATAACTTGTCTATTAAGTTCCAAATTTATGATTCATTTGTTCTTTTGTTCTGATTGTTAATTTTCATTTTCCTCAGGAAATTCCAACTGACAGAACTGGAACCTTCGGTATGATTTATGAATTTCTGGAAAAGCACTGGAAAATTGTCAAATGGGTTGCTCTTGGGGCCGTTATTTTGGAGGTACGTTATGCCTGTCACATTTTATTTTTGGGGTAAGCTCAGGCTATAAATCCTGAGTATCATCAAGTAGATGAGAGGAGTAGAAATATTTGCTGTTTGATATCATCTATACAAGCTTTGTTGCAATCATGTCATTATTTTGCTAGAATAGCAATTTTTGTCTTTACCAACTATAGCTGCTTCATATCTATATGATGCCATCTGTATGGTGAGCCAAAATTATCATCTTGTTATATTCTGCTTTTGTTATTTGAACAGATATGACTAATTGATCAAGCAGTTGCAATTTATGCCTTGTTTAGTACTCTAGGATTGTATCATATACTACCACGCATTCTGCTTCAGAGCTGTAATTCCTTACCTGGGACAACCAATGTCATCCTTGGTGATTTTTGGTGATTATGTAACCCAGCTGTTGGGATTTCATAATGTGAACAGAGTTAGACGGACCTGTTAAGCACATCACTCGCCATTCTCTTGTATATGCACAAGTTTTAGATTGTCAATCATAATAAACCATGTAAATATACCTTCTCTGATTGTGCTTATGCCAATAAAAAAACTGCAGGCTCTTGTATTTTTGTTAACTCTTGTGGTACGAGCTGCAAACAGGCCAGCAGACTATGACAGTGATGATGAGTATATTGGTGGTCCAAGACAACAAATCCGACAGCCATTAATCAACAGGCCACCACCAGTTCCTGCTACTGGGGTCCCTGTAGCTGGTACCCTTGATTCACGCCCTAGTAGGAATGATGCTTGGAGTACACGCATGAGAGAGAAGGCATGTCTTCTTCTTGAATTGGTCTCTTTAATTTCAACATATTTCTGTGTGACTGAAAGTGGGTTTTTAATTAAAAAATCGACTTGAAAATTTATTATTGTCTTATTAGCCTACCTAAACAGTAATAACTTTTCAAGTAAATTTGCACATGTAGACTAGTTAATTCAGTCAGAAAGTTGAAGTTGCAACAGTTTTGGTGTTGGATACGATGGATAACATTTCCCTGACCCTGATGAATATATTGGGTAAATTCTTCTTTTGGGTAAATTAATTTTGAAGTTGAAGTTGTCTAGTTTTTGGTGTTGGAATTCTTGAAGTTTGTCTTAGCCAGGGTTAATAGGGTTGATAAATTCTCTGGCTTTTCTGAAAAAAAACCAAACTAAGTTAGGATTCTGAAAGAATTCTTTTTATTCAGAATTGTTTGCAAGAGAGCAGAAAAAAGAGGAAACATGTAGATATCTCATTTATTGGCCTGATTTTGTAGTACTAGTAAAAAATAGTATCAATTAGAGGAATGCCTGTAGTTCTTCTATCTAGACATTTTATAGAAGATGTACAGATATTGCACTACGGGAAAACTCTTGACCCAATCTTGTATCTTGTTGTCCATGCTTGATATCTATTGGCAGTAACCTGTATATTGTTTTTCATTTGAGGTGGCCTGCTTCTTGACAAATAGACATCATGGGGATACCTTTTAAAAATAGTATGAAATTGATTGGGGAAAAAACCACGCGGACTTTTTTTTTCAAGTTATACTGGCGAAGTATCATTGTACTCTTCCTTTTTTTCTGTTTTTTTCCCCCCCAATTCTGAATATTACAAGATTGGTTTTTCAATTTTGTAATATGGTTCATGTGACTTTGTTTAAAACAGTATGGGCTTGATACTTCGGAGTTCACATACAATCCATCTGAGTCAAATAGACACCAGCAGACTGCCACGCAGCCAACAGAAGAAAGGAGTCGCTGCACCATAATGTGATCAATTTGGGTTTTGCACAAATCTGTAATTGCTTAATTTATGAAAACTGTTTTTTGTAGACTATGTGTGAGAACTGTGCATTTATCAGAGTTTTTCTTTCTTCCATTTGTATACAACATAATCTGCTGTTCAGTTTGATATCTGTAAGGATGAGATGTGTAGTTTATGTTGCTGTGGCCTTTCTGCTTTCTAATGCTGTTATTGGAAAGCTTAAAGTTGGAAAGTAAGTAGTGCTAACAAATAACATGTAAAGGGCTGAATTAAAGTTGGATCTTGTGTGAGGTAGTTAAAAAGCTACTTCCAAATGATAATCTGCACATGAAATGCGAAGTGGTTCGATATGCTATGACCATCATTATGAAACATGGTGTTCTTGTGCAAGTGATCATCCAATGCAGGAAGTTTGAGCCCCAGATATTGATATCCAATTCCTCAGTTTGTCTTGAGGTGACTCTGTGCTTAACCATCCCTGCTTGATCAAACACCACTTCCTGCTCGTGCACGGAGGTTTTTTTGTTTTTTTGTTTTTTTTTTTGGGGTGTTTTTGGGTTTTTTGGCCTTCTCTGGTGAACACAGAATTCAGATGGTTATAAGCCTTGCTATAGTCGTCAGTTTTGGAGGCGAAAATGGTATGCTTTCCAAGGAATTAAATTAAACGTGTTTTGTGTTTAATTCAAGAATGTCTTCTTTCGCGTGTGGTATTTTTCTTTTGTTGGACGGGAAGGTTGGGGGATGGGCATTTTCTATAGCATGAACTTGGAAGTGAATTTAAGAATGACTTGGGGACAATTTGGTAGATGTTTAAACTTTGTTAAAAAGCTATAACAAGTATACTGTGCTGTGCAGAACCTAAGAGCATCTCTAGGAAAGCTCTTTTATTCTAACCTTATCCTCTTTCTAAATATCCAGCCTCCAGCAAAGGAAAGTTTTCATCAAACAACCGATAAAAGCGCTTATTGTTGTGTCAATCCTTGTCGAAATACTACAGGGCTGCTGATGTTGAATCTACAACTTAAAACATGTTCTCTTATCCTCTTTTTAAATATCCAGCCTCCAGCAAAGGAAAATTTTCAACAAACAACTGGTAAAAGCGGTTACACCGTTGTGTCAATATCCTTGTCGAAACACTACAAGGCTCTTGTGGCTCAATGTACGACTAAATCCATGTTCTCCATCCAATAAGAAAACAGAAGTGTTCATCTACGTCTACTAGGATAAAGCTGTGTCAATCCTTGTCAGAATATAACATGGCTATTGATGCTGAATGTAAAAATTAAACCCCATTTTCTATCTAATGAGAAAATGGAGTTATCATCGAAGTCTACAAGGACACCGAAATCCACCAACTAGCCTCAAGGAATTGTGATTACAGAAGCAACCATAAGTAGAACTGAAACCAAACAAGTATAAGTCCTGGTTCACCATATCGGCCGAGTCCGCGGTATATCTCCCGAGTCATAACTGGAACAAAGTCTACTGATACGATATTATTACCTGCATCGCTATTAGAATTATATGGGATACATATCGCCGAGAATTAGCGATATCGGCCAATATAAAATGATATGACATGGTATCAAAGAAAATTGGCCGAAATCTCGGCGACATGCACTGTTATGAACTCAAAAAAACTTGAAAAGTTAAACACAATTCTCCCTATTCTCCTCCTTTAATAACAAAATACTAAAAAAAAAAAAAAAGTTGAAGAATAGTAATCAAAATGTTAGAATAATCAGTCAAGAATCAACCTTCTCATTCTACCATAATATAGGAGTGCAAATTGGAGTCAAGTATTAAGCATATATCATAGCCTTAAAAGAGAAAATCCATCTTGTACCAAAGAAATCCAACCTCTCATCTCCCTCTTTCTTTCTTGCCCACAATATTTTAAATCAAAAGATGCAAAATTTTCATCTCATTACATAATTTTTTTTTCCAATTTTGCAACCTTTTGTAGATTTATCATCCCAATTCAATCAAAAGTTTTTATCGATCAATTTATGATAAAAATACTTATTGAGAATATGGAGAAAATGCTTACTTCTTTATGTCTTTGTATATTATAATATTATTCAACAGATATACGTTTCTTTGTTATGTTGAACTAAATATATGTTATATAAACTATGATGGTTTTACTCTTATATTTAAGTTTTGATGTCATATAAAATTGATGCTAAAATCATTTACTGCTAATACTATAGTTATATGGTTACAGTAGCATTACTGTATTTAAATAATTAGTGGTTATATATGACAATATAGGTATTTAGTACATTTAATAATTGTACTTATTATGGTATTTTTTATTTTTAGTAATTTTTTTAAATTTTAAAAAAAATTTATATATTATAATATGCGAATCACTCGATATTTGATTGATATATCGTGACAGATGTGAAATAATGGTGACCGCGACCCGCGACGGCAAACCATGGTATAAGTGGCAAGCGACATGCCATGCCATGCCAGTGAACTCTATTTTGGTAAATATTCACATTCTTTTTAGGTCAAGTACTATGATTACTGGTCATTCTGATGAAGAGTACCCCATAGTTTTAATAGAATGAAGCCTCGAGGATATAGAAGAGAATCTGAAGCAAGAACAATACAAAGTAGTAATTCTTTCCACATATTTCTATTGGGTTTAACCATTCATTTCACAAGGGAATGCATCCAAACATGTCTCAATATTTCATGGAAGTTAGCTCGGACTTAGAATATAACCTTCGAAATAGTGAAGTTTAGGCCGCTATTCTTGAATTTGACAATTTGGGAGCCTGCAAGTTCAAACCGGTTTTTAAACATGTGATAGTTTCATGAAATTTTTGATCTTGTTTCAATGCATTAATCTTTGCCAAAGCTTTTTTGTTTCATAGATTGATATTCATGCTCATTTATTTTAATCCTTAAATTTTAGAGGACAGCTGGTGACAGGCAAAGTCACTTCATGCTTTGCTCTGGCAGGTGTATACGCAATTACTCTCCAGAACATACTAAAGCTAAAAGCAATTAAACGTCTTAATTTTTTTTGACCAATTGATATTTTCTCATAGACCAGCAATAGATATTATTTTACTTCATATTAGATATCAATTAGACGTCTCCAAATTCATCTTATTGGAGAACCAAGAAGTCGGTCTAGTGCATGTCCTTTTCATTGTTTTTGCGTTCGTTCGTTCAATCAATTCTATCTCTACCGATGGACTCTACATATTGAATTTTCTGTTTGTGGTCCAAACACAAGGAAGAGAAAGCGATTGAATACAGAAAATTTTCTTTTTCCTGTTCTTCCTTTGCAACTCTGATCAAATATATAATTAATTTGAGGGTGACTTCACGATTTGGCTTCTCTTCTTCATAGTCTTATTACTAGTTTCTTCATTCCTTTATCATGATAACATTCATATAAAGAAACAGACTGGCGGTTTTGGAATCTACTTCTCGATTCCTAATATTTTTTTGTCTACGTACACTGTACATATCATCATCCCATGCAACAACTGTTTCTTGATTGGCAAGCCGTATACTAAGTCGTTGTTCAAAAGATATGTCTGAAAAAGTATCAAAAGTGCATAAACTATTTGGTGAATTAGGGGTGTTTAGTTTGGTGGAAATGAGTTTCGGTAGTAATAACACACATTATTAATGTTTAAAAAATAACTAATACTGTCAATTAGAATGAAAATTATTGATAGAGATATTTATGATCTTCTCAAAATAGTATTCTATCAAACTCATTAACTTTTTTGGGAGAAATGATTTAATTCCACTACCAAACCAAACATGTTGAGAGGAATCTTCAAAACTCATACTTATAATAGGGTTAATTATATTCATAATAATAGTGGTTGAGGAATCTGAACCAAACGACTGTATTTTTCTGGATTCATTGAAACTAACAAAATTAACATTATTGAGAAATTTAGCAGACCAATTATTAGACTTCAATCCACGTAGTAGAACTTAAAATTACTTGGGAGTTACTTTTTGAACCAATCTTCAAAAAAAAAAAGAAGTAGAATTGAAACAATACCTACTGATAATGGAGTTATTGATCACATATCATTTGTACATAAAGCGATTCTATTTTTCGAAAAATCACTAAGGCCAAATTAGTTCCATACGAAATTGTGGACTTGCATTCAAACTTCCATGTTATATGGTTGCTAAATTGGACCTTGGAAGAAAAGGATATTTAGTCCTTTTACTTTTGCCTTTATAAATATTGATACATTAAAAAAAATAGCACTGAATTGTCTAAAGAGAATGCGCTCTTCTATATCTAGAGCTGTAAACGAGCCGAGTCGAGCCGAGTATTGCTAGTTCGAGCTTGTGTTCATTTAATAAACGAGCCGAGCCGAGCCGAGCTCGTTTATTACACGAGCTCAAATTTGTGTTCGAGCTCGGCTCGTTTAGCTTCACGAACGAGCCGAACTCGAGCTTTCACGAGCCGAGTCGAGCTTTGTTCGCGAACAGCTCGGTTCAAATAAGCATAAAAGTGTTATTCGAGCCGAGCCGAGCCGAATATCTCATGTTCGAACTCTTGTTCGTTTATTAAACGAACGAGCTCGAGTTCGTTTATTAAACGAGCGAGCTCGAGCTCGCTCGTTTAATAAACGAGCCAAAATTTGTGTTCGAGCTCGGCTCGTTTAGCTTCACGAACGAGCCGAACTCGAGCTTTCACGAGCCGAGCCGAGCTGTGTTCGCGAACAGCTCGGTTCGTTTACAGCCTTATCTATATCACATCAATGTGCAAAATGTTAACATCAATTCCAATTGGTAATTGCTTTTCTCCAGTTGGGGTATAGGCTTGTCACTCATGCACAAAAAGATCTGATCACAATCCCTAGCAAAAGTTTAAAGAATGAATGGATTTAATAGCTTGATTAGTGAGTGGACCACCAAGATTTGTGACTCAATAAGTTTCTTTAGCTAATAAGCCATAAATAGAATTAAAAACAGAAAAGTTGAAATAGTTAATATTTCAACTGATTAAAAGTATACATAAATATTGCAGTCATCAGTCTTTAGCTTGATAACATATTGAAAAAGTCAGCCAATTAAATTAGACAAAAAGTTATAAAAGATCCTAATGCCATCACTATATAATATCTTTTCAGAGAGATTAATTAAGAATCTTGCATATAGACTGGCTGTTTGGAAAAATGTACAATACTATTTGGGTGGAATTTGAATTTATTTCAACTTTCTCATTGGCTGTGAATTAAAAGAACCATCTTGTTTAATAAAATGAAAGGAAAGGAAAGAACTTTTTCAATTTCTTGTTTTCTCATAATTTGCTTTATTTATTTAAAGCTTGCTTTTGTCTGGGTCAGATCTATGAAGCCCTCTTTTTTTCTTTTTGTTCTTTTTTTTTTGTTTGGCAAAGAAAATGTCAAACAATCTCTTCATCTTAAAGGTGGGTTTGGGGATTAAAAGCCGTAGATTCAAGTCACAGGACCTATTAAGGCTATCAAATCAGTTTGGCTTTGTGGATTTTTGATGTTGACGAGATGGAAAATGTGGACACATGCTTGTACATCAATAATGAGAAGATAGTTCGGCACAACTAGAATTTGTCCTCCAAAAGTGACGAACAGCTAGCCATGCCAACTTTCATTCCATTTAAATAAATCATTATTTAGAAATAAAAAATTTGAAATATTTTTTTTAGACACATTTTTCAATTTTTTACTTATTTTTTAACCATCTTTTTATCTTTTATATGTTACATCATAGAAAATGTTACTATATTATTTGCATAATTTTTTTTTATAAAAAAATGTAATTCAAATATAGCTGTTTTGGAAATACTAGTTATGAAAATGGTGGAACTTAATTCAAAATTACTAAAAAGAATTGAGATATTCTTCACTTTTTCACAATGATGAGAGATAAGAGGCATAGATGTTTTCACACTCACCATTTCTTGCCAAATTCGAAGTAAATTAGTCTGAGTCTATAAAAGTCTATACCAAATAAGCCAAGAATTCTTAGGGTACAAAATTGAACCTATAATGTGTCACACAGTCTGGCATTTAACCTTATGCCATAACGTCAAGCGTTAAGAATGTTAACAAAAAGATTTCTTAAAAAGAAAGATTAAGAAATGTAAACCTCATTAAACGAACGCCTTTATCCAATTAACTCTTGATTCCTTAGATCTGGTGGTTCTAATGTCGGGCTGTAATTAGAATGATACACAATAACGATTAGAAGTAGATGAATTCATTGACTAGTTATCTCTTGCTTATTATTTCCCAATTTGTGCATTCCAAATAATCAAATGCTATATTGGTAGATGTTTGTCTTGATTCAATGTTGCTTAGAATTTGATATGATCTTGGAATAACTAATTAATGATTTATTTGTTGGTTATACAAATCAGAAGAAAAAAACTGCTATTTCAGCTTGCACATAAATAACTAGATACAGTATCATAAAATATGGCTGTTTGTTTGGTTTTATTCTTTAGAAACATATTTTTGTAAAGAATTTCAAACACGTTTTCGAAACAACTTTTTATCTTACAAACACATTTATCGAAAAAGTTTTTTAAAACTACTATAGCAATATTTTTTAAAAAACACCTCAAAAAACTCCAAAGTCTTCATAAGCAGTCTGTCTTTTTTTTTTTTTTTTTTTGTGACAAAGTCTTCATAGAAGTTGAGGGTCAGAAATCTTGGAATCGATCATTTATTTTATTACAGTGTATGCTTGAGAAAAATTGAAGTGGAGCTTGACAAATTAACAAATGCTAAACTTGTTCAACTTTTGTCTAATTAGTTTACAGATCAATCTGAATTAAGCCAGTTTCATGTAGCATGTTTCATATTTCTTTCCTACAAAGACAACCTTTTCAAGGGAAAAAAGGGTTAATCATCTAAAGTGAGTATGTCCCCTCGTATGCAACCAGCACCAGCACAACTTTCCTAATTTATTCCTCTTTTCCACGACAAACTTAAGATTATACTATAAAGCAAGGTGAGTTATCGACTCTTCAAGAAGCGTACAATAGTTTATATATTGCTCATCAATAAAAAATTATTGATAGTAAAAACTCGAACTTCTCTTGAACAATACTTTTTGAATCTTACCAGCCGAGCCTACAATTATTAGCGGCAGGTATACCTCGTACTATTTATTCCCCTGGTCTAAGCAAAAGTACATTCCAAAATTGTAACCATTTTCTTCTTAATTGTGTTGTTTTCAATTGTGATCAGCCATTAAAACGCCCACTGTTTTAAAAATTTCCATGGCCATACTCCATTGGCATTCACATATAGTGCTGTGGTCCCATAAATTCTTCTCCATTGTTCTCCTCGCAGCCTAATTTTCTATTAACTCATCTCGTCTTCAAGCTCACTGGCTCCCTTTTTTGTCACCACAATCATGTTACAATCCACACACACTACACACAGTGACATAAAAAAATATGGATATGTAGGCATATGTAATTTTATACACTTGCATATATGCGTGTTAATTAATTTATGTACCGTCCAGCCTATCGGTCTACACTAATCATAGATATAACAATGTTAATCAGGCCATAATTCTCTATTTGACTTAAACTAATTAATGACAATATAATCTTAGGTATTGATATTTGCTTTGTTAATTGAGGTGACAGCCAAATATCAGGTTGATTTATGAATGTGGGGTCTTGAGATATATTTTGGCATGATGTAATGGGGTATTAATTTATGTTAAAGTTGTTAATTTGGCGGTGGCCTGATTTTGCTGGATGCTAGGCTAAATCCGTGTCTTGATTATTCAATTCATGCATTATCATGGCTTGGATTTGCAACTAGACTCACATTTGATTGGAGTTTGGAGAAAGGATGGTAGGCAAAATATAGGTGGCGGGTCAAGTTGTTTTGGACCCCAGGTGATGTGAGGAGCCAAAAAATGTTTAGCAAACAGCTGACTACAACCTTGTGTGCTCATTGTCTTCCATTTTTGGTTCATTACTAAATGATTTTATTTTGAGAAAAAAAAATTGTGGTGAAAAACCCACGAACAATATGAGGGTTTTAGTCGAAAAGTCAATCTCAAGATAGTTTTAAGATAACTCGTACATCAATTTAATGATTGACGTTGTGTCACAGTTTATATGTACATCTTGTAATTAATGTATCAATTATGTTAATGTATCAATTATGTTGTGCCCGTAACAGTAAAAAGATGAGAATACTATCATTTTTTTTAAACTAAAATATTTGTGTTTATGTCAATTCCATGTCCAAGGTAAAGATTCAAGAGTTTAACATAATGCTCATTAGTGTGCTGTCGTAGCTTGGGTGTATTTGTTCGAGAAAATATAGGCTACAAGTGTTACTTTTCACTTTTTTCTGTAGTTTAACACAAGTAAGTGTAACGTGTTAAATGGTGAAATGCAAGAAATTAACAGTCATACCGAAAGCCACATCACTAACGTTTGCTAAACATTTTTCTGGCAAGTTGATTTTTAATTGACTAATAGTTTGGCAAGTGGTGCAGCATTTTAGGCCTTAAGTTGGTATTTTTGACCATCTACATGTGGAAAAACAATTAATGAATCAAACTTTGTCCAAAAATATTTCAAACAGATACCTTTGCTGTTTCAGGAAAACCTACCTAATGTCTTATGCAAAGGGATAATTTATTGATGTTTCATAAAATACAGGCATAATCAATAGTCATATTTCCTATTAAGTGTTATTGAGTTGGTAAACGAGTGGTCGGATGCCTGCCCATAAACAAGAAAGTTAGGAGTTCGACCCTTGTCCGCCCAGATTGTCTGAAAACCCTGAAAATAAAAAGGGTCGTAAGAAAAATTAAGCTTGTTTTAATTTAATTGTGAATTTTTTTACTGGGTTTTTGTGAATGTTTGAAGGGCAATTGCACTAAAATAGGAGGTATAGTTATCTCATAACTCTTGCTAGTTACTCTTAATCCTCGTACCAAGTTGCATCTAAACAATTGTAATCATTTCCAGCACTAAGATTAGGGGTGGCAACGGGTCGGGTTGGTGGGTTGGCGGGTCGGGTTGAGACTTGGGTATAACAGCCAACTCGCCAACCCGAACCTGACCCGCCAATCCGAAAATGCTCAACCCGAATACAACCCGAAACGGGTTGGTGGGTTGGCGGGTCGACACCCGCCAACCTGAAAAAAAAAAAAATTATTTAGCTTTATTTCACTTATTCACATTCAAATACAAATTTTATTCATTAGATAATTAATCAAGTAAATTGTAAGAAAAATAAGAATTCTACTTAGGTTTATCAAAGTAAATTGTAAGAGAAATTAAGTGTATTTTAGTGAATGATTTCGATATTTGTATGTGCAAAAAATGTGTTTGATCATTTTTGTGTGTGTGTGTGTGTGTGTTTTAATGTCTTTTCTTTCCTCTTTTCTTCACAAAAAAAAAAAAGAAAAAAAAAACTACTACTAACATTTTGTAGCTATGTTTCACTTATTCACATTCAAACATAAATTTCATTCATTGGATAATTAATGCCTTATTCCACTTATTCACATTCAAACACAAATTTCATTCATTGGATAATTAATCAAGTAAATTGTAAGAAAAAATTAAGAATTCTACTTAGGTTTATGAAAGTAAATTGTAAGAGGAATTAAGTGTATGTTAATGAGCGACTTTGATATTACTATTTGCAAAAAATATGTTTGATCATTTTTTTCTTGTGCTTTAATTTCTTTTCTTTCCTCTTTTCTTCTTCTTCTCCTTTTTTTTTTTTCGGGTTCGCGGGTCAACCCGCAGGTCGAACCGAACCCGACCTCTTTTTCTTCGCGGGTCAGTCGGGTCCGACCCGTGAACCCGCAAACCCCCAACCCAAACCCACTAATTTCAAGTTAGGTTCGTGTCGAGTTTTCGGATCATGTCAAAAATTGCCACCCCCAACCAAGATCCCCAAATATCTGAACAATTGCCTATTAGGTCATTGGAAATGCATGCTTTTTGGCTAATACTTCAATACTAATTTTTTAAACCATTGGTGTCAATGGCTTATCCTTGCACAGCCACTTTTTGATGGTTTAGCATATCAGTTGAACTTTAAAATATTAAAGATTTGTTAGGCCAGAAAAGTGTGTACCTGAATTTTTTTTTTGTAGTAGAACTTTTCGGGATGATTATTGGTTGAATATTCTATTTAATATCATGCTTTTGATTATCGACCCCAAAACGACAATGTGAAAGGACCATCGTAATATATCTTTTTTGGCAATTTGGGGCAGTGAATGCCTGTTAAGCTAAGCCACTACTTCATCTTGACCTTTGCTATTTATATTGCGGACGAATCTTCTTTGTATTTGACATCAAGAAACCTACTAATAGAAATCCCTGTTTTTAAATTGCCTTAGAGAACCTATTAAAAAAGTATTTAACTCCAAGAAAACATGCAAAATAAAAGCTGTGGCAGTTCTTGCATAGTTTAGGACAGATATATTGGCATCTGCTAGTTGTGTTCTTGAGTTTCAGCTCGACTCTTTTCTTCTCTTGTCTTGAACTATGAAAACTAGAAAAGGAAAGCGCCCGGAGGTATGGTTTTTTTTGGGGATTTTGTACTAGTATTTGTAGAATTTTCGAATTCTTGATATGATTTGATAGTAAAGATTATGATAATTGAGAACTACATTTGGTGGCAGCCATTTTGGCCCTCCATTGTAATGAAAAAATGGCTAAATATTAAGCCCAAGGCGAATGATTTTAGCGAAGATGAAGCTGACACCGAAACCGAGAGTGAGGATGACGGTATGTTCAAGATAATTCGCCATCAATGTTTGTTTCTTGTTTTTTCTGTTCCCTGATTTGTTGTTTTGATCTCTTGCAATTGTCTTAATCAAACATGAGTTGTTTTCCACCGTTGGCATCATGATTTTTCTCTTGCCTTGAGATATTCTTGCTTTTGCAACTCCTTTCCAGCTGACTCCCTTAAAGATGAAAGAATCCACCAGGATCATGCCTGTAGAATACAAAGGAATCAATCCGTATGCGAGAGTCAAGAATCAGGTGGTTTACGAATTTTGTTTCTGTTCATTCATTTCTTCAATGGGATACCAGCTTGTTTTCTACCTGAAATTTTTGTGCATGTCTTTATGCGGAGGTACATATGATATGAGACTTCTCTAGTTTTTGACTGTTATAATCATTTCAAACTCTGTTTAGTGGCAGCTAGTTGTCTGGGACTGTTATAATCATTTCAAACTCTGCACGGTCTCAGCTAGCTGTCCGGTGCAAGAGTGCAAAATGGTGGAGGAAAGCTATCTTTTGATAAAATCTTCCATCAGTAGTTTATCTACTACATGGAATTTTTTCCCTCAGTTGTTATTTGGTCCGCATGATGCATTTTTCTTGCCGGTTTATTGTTGAAGAGTTATCCCTTTACCAGTATTATACGGATGTTAACTTTTTCCTCGAATCTTTTTGGTCTGTAGAGATTCAGTTTTTTGTGGTCGGCTAGAATGAGAACTTCTTTTGTCCCCACTATCTCTTAATTAAGCACTAGTCAACCTTCAGTTGGTTTCTCATACTGTAGAAGAATAAGAAAAAGGAAGATGGCTTTATGCTTCCTTTTGACACTTGAGAATAATTTCAGGGAAATATCCGAATGAATACTCGCTGAGGCACCGGAGAGGAAAATCAGAAACTCTTAGAGTGCAGTACATAAACACAAAAGAAGTGAGGTTTGGCTCAAACAATAATTTTGATTCTGTTCTTTTGACATATGAATCACCTGTGCTACCATCTTAAGTTCTCAAATATATGCCAATTCATTGTAGTTTTTTATTTCGTCGGCAGAGTGACAATAGGCACTTGGAATGTCGCTGGACGACTTCCAAATGAGGATCTTGAGATTGATGAGTGGCTTTCCATGCAAGAACCTTCGGATGTATACATTCTTGGGTAAGTAGCAAGTATTTCATCGTATTGAAAAATTTACTTCCAGGCCTGAAACTGTTTGCTTAGCCAAAAATAGTCTAAAAACTTCAATTTCTGTTATGCACTCAAGAACCATTTTTTTTTTTTTTTTGGGTAGTCAAATGCTTTAGAATTTTTAATTAGCAAAATTTATCCAGGTGAACATTTATGAGAAATATGGAAAATGATGTCCATAACTGCTCATTTTTTTCTGGATGATAATTTCTGGATGCTCTTCGATTTTCTAACAATATTGTTTATTGTATTTTAACTTCTCTGTCAGCAATTGTATTACTGGCATAATTATGGGCTATAACTTTCTAGTTTCTGTTGAGTTAGCAGTTTAAAAGGCCTAGGAAGCTCCAGTTGACCAAAACTATAGCTGCCCAATGTCAAACTGATGCAAGTAGATATGGCTTTCTCTGTTACACTAAATTGTGTGTCTTTGTCTGCACTGCATCTAATTTTGACAGGCTGATGGTGTAAACATACAAGCTTTGTTTTTCTCTCAAATATCAGAAAAGCATTGTTGCATTGTTTTTGCGGCTTTCATCCAATTAAGAAAATTTGAAAGTTTTAAATTGATTATTTTGTTTTGTTTTTAGCTATTAGCAAGAGTTTATTTAGTAAAACAAATACAAAAATTTATTTATGAAGAAAGAAAAGTGAGAACTGAATATTGCGATGAATTTTCTACAATTATTTCATGTTTTGTATTGTTTTATTAATTAAAAAGGGCATTTTTGAAATAATATAACTCATGGATGTTTTTTGTTATTGAATAGAAATCTCAAGAGATATAAGTGAAGCTTTTAAAACATGAAGGGAGGTATGTGAAATTATCAAAAACCTCAAGGGAGGTATCCGAAATTAACCCTATTGTAAAAGATGGAAGAATAAGGCTGTAGTACAAAGAGTTAGAAATAAGGTACAATTGGACCATTTCAAGTCTATATAATAAGGGTAAATTATGAAACACCCCTTGTGATTTGGCTTTCGACCATATAGTCTTTCTATCTTTTCAACATGACTATGTAACCTCTTGTGATTTTATCTGAACTATGCGTATTTAACCCAATCAACATCACGGATCATTCGTATCCATAGTATTAAATGTGAAATATTCTAAGAATATTCTACGGCGTAGCATTGATTCTGTCTATTTTTTCACATCTCAAAAACTGTAAGAGAGTTATGTGGTCATATTGAAAAGATAGGCGATTATATGGTCGAAAGTGATACACAAGGCTATTTCATAATTTACCCTACAATAAGTTTAACCTAATTCAAGATAAGAAAACGGTAATAGAAAATAATCAAAAGTAAGAAATGGTGGAAGAAGAAAAGTAAATTAAAGCAAGGATGACTGCCTTTGTCCCACTTAAACTGAGCTCATGGTGAAAAAGACATAAATAAGCTATACCGTTGAAATATTACATTTTGTTTGGTATTATTGGACTTGTAAGTGCAAAAAATGCTGAGAAATACCCATATAATTCTTCCTGCGTAAACCCTTCTCCTTTTCCAAATTTTGATAGGCAAAGATGCTTCTAATTTTCTGATAAAAATTTTAGTTGGATTCAAGATTTGAGTGCCATTAAAGGGATTTACAATTTAGAAGGGAAAAAGGAAGTACTAGATATTTACTCATCACTCTTTTGTAAGGCAATAACAAAATTGAATATTGGACAAATCATAAGTATTAATCAATACCGTTCACACTCAGACGACAACACAACAGTCATTTTTTGAGAAAGAAAGTGCTGTGACGAACTTCTGAGTTCTGATCCAATCAAGAACTGCTCCATTTACTTGACAACAAGCTTGGTGAACTATAATGTTTCAAAGTGAAAAACAGAAGATTCAGTGTAGGTATTCCGTAATTATACATGTCTGTTAACGAAATTGTACGTTTGTTAAAGTTTATTGGAGTTGACAACAGTTTTGTACTGTATTATCGATTGCAGTTTCCAGAATTTACTTTTCAATCGTGCTTCGCCTGTGGTTTCTATGGCTTAACATTAATGGTATTATGTCTGGAGCATATATCATTCTACTCTAAATATGTGTAAACTTTCTGCTACATGCACAGATAAACAGAGAAAGCAAGTTTTTATTTGTTTGCATAAATCACATTTGTCATTTCAACTTGCTAGTTGAATTCGATTTCTGCCCTCCCGAATACATTTGTAACAATTGTGATTCTGCTTTGACCATATGTCTTGGTAATCTCTAGCTAATTCTCTTAGGAGAAACGGTTTGATGGTGGTCTATATGCATTTCATGATTTTAATGCGATACCTCAGATAAAATGATGATATTCCTTTTAGCCTAAAAGAGGCAGCATGAATTAAAAATTTTTTATGTTCGGCATCCCAAATGTTTTAGTGTCTTTGTTGTACCTTGGTTGACCACTAAATATACTTTGGAAATTTAAAGAAGATAAAACTGTCAGCAATGCAGTTTGAAACAACTTGCTTCATTTCCAAACTAGTGTTGTTTGCTGCAAGTTTTTTAACTAGATTTGACCACAGTTTTCAGGAGGTGGTTCCTTTAAATGCTGGAAATGTACTGGGAGCAGAGAGTAGAAGGCCAATCTCAAAATGGGAAGCTATAATACGCAGGACTTTGAACAAGTTACCAGAATGTGTAGCTGTACAAAAAAGCTACAGTGCTCCTCCTTCCCCAGTATTAAGGACTTCTTCCGCTGCTGACATACTAGCGGAAGTTGCTGAAGGTCCTATATTAGAAACAATTGGTGCAGAGTCTAGTGATACCAACGGGAAATGTGAAAATGAGATGAGGCCTATGGTAAAGAAACTTCAGTTGAAACGAATATATGGAATTGACTGCGACAGTAGATTGGACTGGCCTGAACATTCACTGGATGCTACACCTCAAGTTCTTTCTTCTAGATTCAAGTTGCGAAGAGTTATGAGCAGTTCCGGAAGGATGGATCTAAAGTGTGGGGAGAATCCTCACAGGAATCGCCAAACTTTAGAATTAAATTGTCAGGGTCTGAAAAGAGAGCACCATAGCTCTGGAAACTTAGCAATGATGTGGATGGATAAGCAAGATGGACTTGAAGTTCTTAATCCTCTCTCTGATGGATCTGATCAATATTCTGAGGAGGAAGATGATTCTCTTGTGGAAGTATCTGAAGTTCAAAAATTTATACCTGTGAAGGATTCAGTAAAGTTGCGCCGGAGGTATGTGCGGATTGTCAGCAAGCAGATGGTGGGGATATATGTATCAGTTTGGGTTCGTAGAAGGTTGAGGAGACACATAAACAATCTGAAAGTGTCTCCTGTGGGAGTTGGCCTTATGGGCTACATGGGCAACAAGGTAATGCATCTTCTTTCAGGCTTAAAAATCTTGTTCTTTTTTATCAAATACCTCTCAGAATGTAGTTTGCATCATTACAACGTATACCTTTCATTTAATGAACAAATGACTTCAAATCTTCTTGTTTTATTAAGTTTTCCATAATAACACAAACCCTGACCAAATGTAAATTAAACTTTTCTGCTGCCTATGTTCCAAATTGTGTAAAATCAGTGTCAATTAATGAAATAAAGAATGGGATTAAAATCATGCATCACGAATCTAGAACATACTTGCTCCTGCTTCTCTGGTCTTATTTCCACTCCCTATAACAATAAGACAACTTATATGTCATTTACTTAATTTTGGTGGCTTTTCCCATCAAGACCTTACTAGTTATTGCCTCCATGACACAGGGATCTGTTTCTGTAAGCATGTCACTTTTCCAATCACGACTGTGCTTTGTTTGCTCTCATTTGACCTCTGGACAAAAGGATGGGGCTGAACATAGACGTAATGCTGATGTATCCGAGATTTTAAGGAAAACTAAGTTCTCATCTGTCTTTGAAACTGATCAGCCTCAGACAATACCAAGTCATGAGTAAGTATTTCGTAAATATTTCCTTTCATTTAGTTGTTGGGAAGGGGGTTGGTGTTCATCTTATTATATGAGGATAAGCTTAAGAGAAAATTCTCCTTTCATGATCATTGCATTGGCAGATAATATGTACAGCTAAAGGTTCTTTCACTACAGAAGTTACTTCATGATTGTTAGAGCCAACTAGAAAATTGAAACATAATTGTCGAAAGTTCTCTAATCAGTGCTTCACAATATGAAGAAGTTTCTATCAGACTGGAAATCCTATACCTCATACTGGCCATTTTTGTTTGATAACTTGCAGTTTTCTTTGCCTTTTAATTGTTCATTCTGCTATTATATCACAAGCTTCAACCTCATGTTTCTCTAAGCAGTCAGATATTCTGGTTTGGGGATTTGAACTATCGAATCAATATGATGGATGAGGAAGTTCGGAAGCTTGTTGCTAACAAGAATTGGAATGAACTTCTTAACAATGACCAGGTGAGATTTGTTTCCCTAGATGTATTACTATAATGAGATCTCCATAATGGAAAAAAGGATCCTATCTATGCTGATGTGTTCTTGATATCTTAATTACCTGCAAGCCAACTGTCTAAGTTGTTTATTTGTGAGACTGATCTATAAACTTGGAAGAGGGAAATCCAAAATAACCATATTAGAGACAATAGTCACCCTAGTCTCATCCCATGATATGAGGGTCGTTTACCTGAAACTTTTTCTATTTTAGTCTATTCACGTGTAGAGTACATCCCTACATGAACATAAAAATGAGGATCTGTTGCATTAGCACAAAATGAATCTGGAATGGAAGTCGATTAGAATCATTTTGGTGCTTCAGTATGATTTGTGCTACCAGCTGATGAGGGTTGCATATAGCTATAGTTAGGTTCTCTTTAGCTTCTGCTTTATCATGTTACAAGAATCTGGTCTTCATAGTCTTGGAATTGTATCTCAAGTAGTTTGCTGGCCACCTGGAAACCCTACATATGCAGACTTGTATGTTGTTTGAAAGCTGTTATGTACCAGCACAATGATGCTTCACTAACCCTTTGAGAAAATCATTTCACTTAGGGATTATCATTGAAACTTTATGATTTAATTGACTTTGCCACTGCTGTGGTTTCTTTCTATCTTAATTTTAATTCTTCTACTTCCTCTTTCCCCCTTAAGTTGCTCGCCCATATTAGATTGCTCTACCTCAGAGGATGCTGCTGTATTTTTTATCCTCTCCTTTTGGCTGCCCTTATTGTAAGATATGCATATAATCTAGAATGAGAAGAAGCTTAATGTGGCACTATAATGTGGCAGCTAAGTAAAGGGCTACGAAGTGGGCATGTGTTTGATGGATGGAAAGAAGGGGTGATAAATTTTGCACCAACTTACAAGTATGAATTAAATTCTGATCGATACATTGGGGAACATACAAAAGAAGGAGAGAAGAAGAGATCACCGGCATGGTGAGTGAGATCTTTTTAACTAGCCAAATTGCAGGTCTGGCGATCAAGGGAAAATGACAAGATGCATCAAATTTGGAATATAAAACATAACTTCTTGCTTTAAAATACTGTTTTACTTTCAAATTCTTTCGCCTTGTCTCATTGAGTTAGTAATGCATGCACCCACCCCAGCAGTGGTTTCCATACTGAGTCTGCCTTTCATAGAAGTTAATTGATGCTTGCTTAGATTTTCTTGTAGAATTTGGAGTCAAAATAGAATTAGGTCAGTTATAGACAGCAGTTGGACCTATTTTAACTTGAATATTATCAAGAGGGTAAAAAGGATTGAGTGGTCATGCTTTTTCTGGACATTTTGGACCAGGAATAAACTGTTTAAGTGCTATTATCATTTCTTTTATTTCTGGCATAAATTGTTGCACATATAGCACATCAACTTTTGCATGCACATTTCTGAAATGCAGCTATATTCAATATTCTTGATCTAGAGACCACTTATAAGAGGAATGGATATTCTGCAGGTGTGATCGTATCCTCTGGCTGGGAAAAGGCATAAAGCAGCTCTCTTACAAGCGAACAAACATAAGGCTCTCAGATCATCGTCCTGTCAGTTCAATCTTCTTGGTTGAAGTTGAAATCTTTGATCATCGCAAGCTTCATAAAGCTCTGAAATCCAGTGCATCAGTACATCCTGACGTTTTCCAGGATGAAGATGGTGAATTTAAAATCTAGCATATAAAAAATAGTCATCAATTTAATAGGTAAATCAAACAGACTTTCCCTTGCTATTGCTCTATCTCTGTGTGTGTGTGTGTGGGTTTTTTTTTTTTAGTGAAATTGGTTATGAGATTTGATTATATCAGCAAGAAAGTTCTATAGAGAAGGATGATGAGCATTGACGGTTGTGCATTGGTTTGAGTTCAATTTTTTCCTTATTTTATCATCTTATTGTCATAGGTCAAGATTTTCTAGTTCCTTTACCACTGATCCTGCTGACAAATATGTTTTATATTTTCCTGTACTAAGAATATAACCTTATACTAAATGTTTGCTTTTGCACATTTAGTTTAGAATCCAATCATTGATTATATGTTCATCATGACTCATTTCTGAAAGGAGGAGGAATTTGTAAGAATGTGCAAATATTACGAGGTAAGAAGTTAGTGTCTTTACCTGATCTCATTCTATTAAATAACTCTTCATCTAAACTATGGAACATTAAATAGGAGAATGATTAAAAATATTCTAATGCTTAGCAACTAAGCCTAAAGTTCTTTTATTTTATTTACAGAGTTCGTCCTGCATGACCTTGTATTCAAAAGAAAAGTCAGGACATATAATCCAATTCTTTTTGGTTTATTGAACTGCATTGTGAACTGTTTTGTTTATTGAACTAGATTGGTTTTTCTTTTCTTGCTTGTTTTTGATATCTGTTACTAAATGGTACTGTTTGTTATTTCCTTTTCAAGCAGGTACATGCTACTTCAATGAACGGAATATGGGTTCAGTATATATCCGAAGATCATCAGTTCATATGAAAAACAATACATTTCCTCTTGAATGCAGCCAAGATACCTACTTCCAAATAGTTATCCAGAGCCATTTTCAATTTAAAGACTGTAGAATGGACTAACAATGATCAATAAGGAGTCGATACTGATAGTTAAAAATTTTTGAGCGCCTCCGCCGTACAAGATTTTGCTAGTTGCTCAGATGGAATTCACAAATCAAAAGAGATGAATTTCTATGTGTCATGTGTTTCAGTTGGACCGCGTCATGTCATGCCAATATACTGAGTGTCTCTTGTTTGAAGAAACTGAGTTATTTCTTTGGGTTGGAGGGGTGGGGAAGGGGTTTTTAGTATGGATGATGAAATTGTCTTTCCTCCCATCCTCCTTGAGGATGCAAGGATTTTACATTGTACTCAATTGTCTAAATGGAAGTTAGAAGCTTTTATGATCCTTCAAATGCCGTTATCTCACAGTTTGGCTATGACCTGTTTGTTTGGTCTTTATTTGTTCTGTGATATATAGAAGTAAACATCTCCAACAGGAGTGTGGAAGAATGGAAAATGTATACCGGTTATTAACCAGAACAGCAATAAGTTGAAATTATTTTAGTATAACTCAGAATCTGTGTACATGACTCTGCCAAAACGTAATATTCGCATGCATAAATGATGAAAACTCGAATTGTCCTATTCTGAAAGTATATCTTTCTTGCTAGATGTTCCATAGGAAAAATATTTCCCTCATGTAAAAAATTTTTTGGATATGAATGAGAAAGCTGTACCAGAAGTTTGTCCTATCCTGCATTTTAGCGCTATAGACTTTCAATCAGGACAAATAGTTTATCCATCTTTTCATTTCTTGCATGCCATTGTGTCTAAACTGCTGCGTTGTCAAATAGCCAACTGAAGTTGTGGCAAGATTCAATACCAAGACGCAATGTATCAGTCACAACTGAGCTAGCACTAAAATCTCACTAGTTCAGACTAAAAACACGGGACATAATTCCTGTGTATTCCTGAGGTCAAGCACAAAGTGTGATATACAAGAAAGATTGATGTTGAGGTCTAAGATATCATTGAGCAATGGAGACTTTAAAGTCATCAACACCAGAAAGGACATTCATGGTGCACTTAGGATGCGCATGAACTGGCTTCCAAACATTTGAAAGACTACCCACGTCGATAACCTGAAATTTATCCCAATAAAGTTTCAGCCAATGAGAATTTACAAATTCCACTGATTGATATGAAAGCTTGCAACTGACTATTAGGATATCAAAGTGAACTGACAAAATTTTGCCAGGCATTGGGGATCGTTTCAGGTAAAGACGAGCAAAATTTGGTAGTAATTGGATTTTACAAATGAAAGTTCCTACTTGAGTACTATACTACTATCATAATTTAACCTTGAGACAGTTAACTAATCATAGCGTGCAACAACAGCCCTTGAGAAAAATGAAGATGGCTGCAGAGAGACTTTTTCTAAGCTGCCATTAGAGCAGCAGATGGCCTGTGCACAGCAACAAAATAACATTGAAGGATATGGTCAAGCATCAAAGGATCAGAAGCTTGACTGGATGACATGCTCTTCATTTTTTATTTACCAGTCTATCAAATAATGAGATTCAGACTTACCAATCCGACATCTTTCAAGGAGACAATAAACAATACAAACTTGATGCTATTTTTCTAAAGGTTACCGTAGTTTTTCACTTTCTTATTTTCTTTCATTCCAATTAGTCAGGGAATTTAACATTGACTCTCACATGCGCACAAACGGAAAATGAAAAACTCTTTTCAGTGAAGCAGATAATGATATTGCCTTCATGATTTTGGAATGCAAATGCATGACTAACGGGGTATATGGCGGCATTGAGCATAGAGGATAAGGGTAGTGAATTTCCAGAAAGAAAGGCATCATTTGTCAGAGAAAATGGAGCAAATTAGAAGACATTAGGCCCCCAGGACTATCTAAGACTAGTTGTAACTTGTAAGCAGCAAACTTGATGGAAAAATTGCTGGAACACATGAGGATAAATAAATGGGACAATTAAAAGTTTTCTGTCTTCAGAATAAAGAAGTGTATCATCAGGGATATCAGGTCATACAAATTTAAATGAAAATCAGTGATGATATGTTTGGTTAATAGCTAAGGAGACATTTAAGCTTTAGGGGTGAAAACTAATTCTACATTTATATGCATATCTACTCCGAATATTGAAAGAACATGTACATAGGAAACCTCTGTATGTCCCAATACGAAGTATAGAAAATAAAAAATTATCGACTCAAATTAGAGGAGAATGTGAAGACCTAAAAGAAATAAAAAAAAAAAAGAACTGTTAAAAAAGACATGCTATACTTAAATGTCAATGAGAACACGTGATTCATATAGTTAACGTGCACAATGAGATAAAGGCTCTATTATTTTTGCTGCATAGTGAGATAAAGGTTCTGTTATTGTTGTTGTTATTGCTGTTATATGCATATCTGCTCTAAATATTGACAAAGAGAAATAAATCTTTGTTGTTATTGCTGTTATACGCATAGCTACTCTAAATATTGATAGGGAGAAATAAATCTTACACATTGTTATTGTCGTTATTACTGTTGTTATTGTTGTTATATGCACATCTACTCTAAATATTGATAAGAAGAATAGAATCTTACACGTTATAAGACCAGTAGTATATCTTAAGAAAATTTACCAAATTGGTCTTCCATATTATCACAAAAATATTTTTTAATACCTAATATTTAAAATCAATCAAATAAGTCCCTAATATATCTAAACTGTATTCCGATTGGTTTCAGTTATAATTTTGGTTATTTTTTCTAGCAACATCAAGAACAAAATTGAGAACTTACCCATATCTTATTGTCAGAAAAATGAACAAAAATGATTACTAAGACCAATCGAAATACACTTTTAATATATTAAGAACTGATTTAGCTAATTTTAAATATTAGGAACTAAAAAAATTTTTTATAATAATGTGAAGAACTAATTTGACAAATTTCCCATAGTTGTGATGAAATTTGAAATTCTTCTACAAAAGTGGTGTTCTAGTTTAACATTGCCTGCAGACAGGTTTTTGCACCTGTTCTACTACAGCTTGCATTTTCTGAAATTTGAAAAAAAAAAAAAAGAATGATTCGCATTTGCTGTAATGAATTTGCATTATCTCCACAATAAGAAGGACCGAAATAAAAAAGACAAATGAATGAACCCACACTGGCCGGATGCGAATTTATTTAATAAGAAGTTCGCGTTATCGTTCTTCTTCAACAGAACCTGTTGAATCGCTACTGCCCTAATTTCTTTTCTTTTTTAATTTTTCAAGGTGACAATAAATTTGAAAACGTACTCGTACTTAAATTTAATTTGATTAAAATGGGAATAAAAATATGAAATTCAATCTAACAGATCGGGAGTACATGAAACAATACCTTCCAGGTATTGGCATAAACGAGATTTCTTTGACACTTCCATAGATAGATATGTTTATTAATATTTAAATATTTATTTAAATAATTCAAAATTATAAATATATTCAATAATTTATTTTTTTTAATTTCAATAATTTATTTATTTTACAATAAAAAAATTACTACAAGTTATTTTGACTATTGGGTATTCTGACAATGTCAACTTCTGTAGCAATGTAGCGTTAGCCGAGTAATATATGTGTTTATGTGTATCTATATACACACACATATATGTGTAAAGTTGTTAAATACGCAAGCATAGTTAAGTACACTACATAATAAAAGCACAAACATACAGAAAAGTATACAATACATCATGTGCATTGTCACATGATGTACTAGAACCAATAATTTATCACCATGTAGTAATGGTGAGTCCTAACTTATATTATTTAACGATGTGTGATTAGTTCTATTACACCACATGACACACCACGTAACGGGCGTGGTGCACGCAATACTCACCCCAAACATACACCTTGCCATTCACCACATCTTCCAGATCGACCCTAATCTAAACATCAAATAATATAGAATTAAAATTAAAAAAATAAAACGAAAAAACTATAAAAAGATGAAAAACTGATTAAAGAAATTCAACAATTTTTTAAGCAAAATCAAATTAACTAGAAAATGCAACTTCGAAATATGAAATTAAGTGAAATAAAGAGAGAAGGGCATCAGGTCTCCAAGGTGATTTAGCATCAAGGTAAAAGCTAATTCAGACGCAAATTACCCATTTGTTTATATGAGATTCATCCTTTGCCCAATTCAACCAAATTAAACCAAAAATTTAAAGGAAAAAAAAATAATTAAAAAAAATTAGAAAGGAAGGAAGAAAGAAAGGAGCGATCAGAACCTGTCGGGATTCATAGTTTAACATCAAAAAAATGAATTCAGTGGATTGACAGACTTTATGAATTCTATCATCCCCTCGCCCCTTTTCTTTTCTTTTTTTAAATAAAATTTTCAAAACAAAAACTAAATAAAAATAGACAAAAAAAAACTTTAAATTATTTTATGTAACCGCGATAGATGTAGAAGCAGTAGCGCTCAGAACTTCTTAGAGGAATCAGGTTGCCGTCACTGACGACGACAATAACGACGTCGTCTCCGGCCCGAATAATGAGCTCGTCACTGCAATTCACTGAAACTACTACTACTACTGCGGTGTAAAAAAGAACAAAGAAAACAAAATCAAAAGAGAGAGAAGACTAATTCAACTCTGTATGTGACTATAGTGGGCTAAAATTGAGGTTTGTTTGTGGATGAACAATCGAGATAATTATTTATAGGGAAAGTTTTTAGGGTTTTAGGCGGCGAGAGAAAACCCTAGCATCTTCACGGCATTTAATAGCCCTCATTTTTATAACGATTGTTTTTTTTTTTTCAGGGGTCCTTCTGGTTGGGCTACCTTGTCGATTGGGCCGGGGCGAGCTTGGCCCGTCGTCCTTCAGTATGGTGTAGATGTTTGAGCCTAAATTTTAGGCCTGATTTCAAAATGGTCTGTTTGGGTCTTGTAAAGCTTGGCTTATCTTTTGTTCTGCCAAATATGTGCGCGTGTATGTGTTTATATTTATTTGCGTTTTTTAAATTTGTACTTCTTCTAGATGTGTGAATTTAAATTTAATTTTTTGTTAAATAGCCCTACAATTTTATAAGATATTAATCTTTTATACAATAATTAAATTCTCTTTCAATAATGTTATGAAAAATGAAGTTAAAAACATACAAGTGATATTCGACTGGCCCGAACTCGACCTCAAGGCTTATTTAAATTGTGGAATGGAAATGAGTTTTATAATTATAAGCTTTGATGGGCTGAGTTTTAGGCATAAAAATTCGCCATTTCAAATGGGTCAAGCTAGATTGAGCTTAGCTCACAAAGTCAATTTAACAATTCTATTTTTGGTTTTTGCTCAGAAAACTAAATTAACACTCTTACTTTTGGTTTTATTCTATTTAATAAAGAGAATGTATATTGTATGCCATAAATAAAAAATTACAAGGCATACAATCTTTCTTCTTTTATAAATTTGAGGGAATTTTTTCTCTTTTTTTTTTCTTTTTTAGAATTTGAGGAGTCAAACATTAATTGAGTCTTTCTCATGCATACCTATCAAAAATACATTGATAATTATAAAATGTATTTAAAGTAAGTACTTGGATTCGAGTAATTCTATTTTGGGCAATTTTCACAACACCTTCTAGTGTGAAATAGAAGAGGTTAGAGATGCAACTAAATTAAGAGGGAGGTATCATCCTCTTTTTTTTTTTTTTTTGAAAACCAAATTAATATATATATATATATATATATATATATATTGATAGCGAACATTACACATAAGTTAGAGAAATAACAAGCCCATGAGCTTGTTGAGTTTCGGATCTATCCACTTTTACAATAAAACAAGAGGAAAAAAATGTAGTAATTATGACTATATCATTAAATAAAGTATCCAAACCCGATAGAATTATCTCTTTGTTAAGAAGACATTGGACAAGTTGGAGACAATCCATTTCAAGTTTGATGCATTGAAAACCTTGGTCCACTGATAGTAAGATGGCTTGGAGACAAGCTAAGGCCTCACTCTATAGAGCAGAAACTGCTTGAATCTGAGTTGAATATTCAAGAAGTAAGCTACCTTTACAATTTTTGGCTACGGTACGAGCTGCAGATTTACCTTTTCGAGTATTATAGGAGCCATCAAAAGTAAGAGTTATGAGGGTAGAGTCACCTAGAATTTTAGAGATGTCAGCAGCATCTCCTTTGGAAAAATCAAAAGAATTTAAAGTATGAGAATGGATTTCCTGTTTCCTATCAAGGTTACTAGTTTGGAGAAATGAGTGTCCAACTGAAGTAAGGATGTTAGAAAAATAGTCTTGTGCTCTGCTTGTGACAGTCCTTGGATTAAACTCCAAATAAATTCATTTTGGCCTAACCATATGTGCCAAAGAATAACTATGGACTGAATAAAAATATTGGAATCAGAGATGGTTTCAAACCAATATTCAACCCATACGAAGAAAGATTGCTTAACACCAATATCAAAATTTAATCCAAGTTGCGACAGTCTCCAAGAAATCTTGGATAACGGACATTCAAAAAATAGATGCTCAATTGTTTCTTCTTTCCATCCACATCTAGGACAAATAGGTAGCTATACTATCCCCCATTTAAAAAGAGAAGACATTGTAAGGCAAGCATTTTTTAGAAGCCTCCAAAAAAAAGTGTAACTTAGAAGGTAACTTCAGATGCCACAATCTTTTAAAAATTGGTAAAGGCCTCTCTGACATAGAGAACCTGCTGCTCATAGGTTTTTTTATGGAATGAAGTTTGAGTGCTAAATGATAAGCTGAATTAATAGAGTAGTTTTCCATTATCCTCTAGATTCCAAATCATTTTATCATCCTGTGATTGGAATAGTGTTATAAAAATAGGGGAGAACAAATGTGTATCTGGTATAGAGTGGTGTTTTGAATGCTGCTTGTGATAGAATTTTCGCATATATTCTAGTGTGGTAATCTAAAATTAAGATATTTCTTTATTATATTGTGTAATTGGTGTCAGAAACACTTATCTTCAAAATGTAAAAATAATTCAAATTAAAATTCATAGGCAATAAATATATCTTGATTAACGTCAGCATGCACACCACGCATTACCAGTCAATAGAAAACCATGTTAATCTTAGCTGAACTAGCTATCGCATCCTGTTGTACTTTAAATCATTTTCAATAATCTTTGATTCCGCTTCTTTCGAATTAGCCCTTTTTTAATACATAAATTTTTGACTTAGCACTTTACTCTGTCTTTCAATTTCCCTAAATGCGAAATCTGTCATTTTTGTTCAAAGTGTGCTAGGTTTTTGATGTATTTGTTTTTGAGAATTGACAAGTAATAATCCCACATATGACTAGATACATGCCAGTAAGCAAAATTTAAAACTTCTGTTTCACATTTTCTGATCAAATTTAACGTAACAACAAACTCACATGACAAATATAACATCTCTTTGCTGCTAAGAGTCATTAGCTTTTACTTTGGTCTCTGTTATTTGACATGCACTATGTTGGCCCCAGAAGTTTCACCAAAACACAAATTTGGTCCCAGAAACTTACCAAGTATATTTGGACATATATAGCACAATCACTGAAAATGGTTATCTATTAATGCCATAAAACACTTTGAACAAGATCTAGATATATTTATCCTTAACATCAGAAGGAAAGAACTGATATATAAATCAGAACAGTTTAAGAGAAATCTTTGCAAGTAGGCGTACATTTGCATCATTAAATAAGATGCATATAAAACAACAGTTCAGCAAAATGACATCCCTACAGCTTATTCAGCCAAAAAAGACATCCTCAGAAAGCTTAAGAATGTAATCATGGCGCTTTTAAACTGTAATCAAGGACACAGACCCAGAGAAATCACAGGGTCACACCACGGCTGCCAACATAGCAGCTAGACCACCTCTGCCATTTGGGACAGTAAATGTGAAAAAGTAAAGGAAATTAGAAATATACAAATGAGTTTAAACAAGTTCCATGTCTACAAAAGTATCCAGGAAAGAACATTTCCACTCTAACCATTTGCTGCATACTCGAAAGCCTTGTCTCAAAGCACTACAACAGTCTACAAATTTGTCATCAACATCCGCATCAATTTTCTCCAGGTCAGCATGACCCCCCCCCCCCCCCCCCAAAAAAAAAAAAAAAAAAAAAGAGCACGTGGCAAGAAAGAAGAAAAATCAGGCATATTAAACTTAATACTGATATTGGTATAAACCAATATCCACAAAAAGTCGTTGGTGGTGAATTCCAGTTAAGTATGGCAAAAATTGGTTGTAATGTGCATGGTGTGGATGAATATAGATCTAAAAGAATCAAAGGAGGGATTAATTGTAAAGATTATGCAATGGTATACGTGCAAAATAGAGAACGGAGTCACTAAATTTTTTTGCTGCCCTCACTTCAGTAAGCACTTGTTAAGAATGAGGAATCTTCTTGTCCTCCAGTTCACTGGAATATGCTACTCACTGAACAATCATCATGAACACGCCAAATGGTTTCACCCAACAGGTTTGCAACTGAAAGTACGGTTAACTGAGGGAAATAATTCTTCTCCATTGCTGGAATTGTGTTTGTAACAATAACTTCTTGAAACAGGCCACTTGATAACCTCTCAACTGCAGGAGGGCTGTAACAACATGAACTGGTGATCAACAACTACAGAAAACATTACAAAGACTACACTAGTGCATTGCTACTGACAATTTGAGATGAAAAGGGTCCAAAAAGGGGAAAAATTCTAATATAGACACAAAAGCCACATTAACTGAATGGTGCTAAACATGAATGAGCATGCATTCGAACTTCAAGAATTTGCCATTTACATAACAGACTGGTTAAATGGCGGGGATAAATGACTCCAAACCAGATGATCAATTATGCAAAAGTATCAATAAATGTGAAAAGCAAACCTGTGTGGATTCAGCGTTTGGTTAAAAAAAGAAAAGAAAAGAAAACATCACCATGAGAGTGAGAAAACAAAGATTTGAAGTCCAATATATATATATATATATATATATATATATATATATATATATATATATGCACCAAATGTTACCTAAACACTGCATGAGTGCTGCATGCATAGACTTCCCTTGCCCCTTCATCATGCAAAAGAGCTGCACCTTTTGCAATGGTCCCTGAAACCAACCATCAGTTGTCATAATAGTTCTCAAGATATACATGGCCTGAAACAAAAAACTGCATGGCATGTTATCATTACAAGCAGAAGAGGCAACTACAAGTAGAAACATAAGATAACCAGAATAATTACACATTCAACTACTAAAGAAAAGATAAAATCCAAAAGCTATAATGACAGGAAGTTGTAATTAACCAAGAAATCCATTCTCATGACCTACAGTAACTGAAATTCAGATAGAACAGAAATTAAGCAAATTTGCCTGCGACTATTATGCTTTTTCAAAGCATGAACAGAACGCCACAATGGTCAATAGTTCTATCAACCTTTGTTCCGCATTGCACTAATTCATTAACAAATTCTTTATCATTATAACTATTTATAGCTAACTAACCTGCTGTGTCAATCATGTCGTCCAACATAACTGCAACCTTCCCTTCAACATCACCAATCAAATTCATTACCTGTATGAGTGAATTGAAAAATCAAGAACACAAACAATACATGACAAGAAATTCATAAAACACAAGACAGAAAATTCTATTACCTATTTCTCCAGGAACTTAATCATAAACAATAACCATATCAGTTTCCCGTAGTACAGAAGGATTAAGCACTACCATCTGGTAAAATTGCCTAAATTGGTCCATAAAAAGGCTTCTTGGACATGTGATACCTCATAGCATGTTGTGTGCAAGTTTCATGGCCCGTAACTGATTTAAATAACATCTCATCAGCACCATTAATGGTACTTGCAATCACGTCTATTGCAAATTTTGGTGCCATCCAAGTGTTTAGTTGAAGGTATCATACCAAGCACTAAATATTCCCAAGTAAAATAGTAATAAAAGAATAATCCGGCAAGATTAGATCCTTGCAAACTATTATTCTTGTCCAATGAGTGTAGCCAGAGAAGTAAGAACTATTTGTTCATTTGCTAGAAAAAGCCAAGAAAGTTCAAGTACAAGGATTTCAAAACTTTTGGAAGTTAAAACTTTTAATGTGTCAAGAGGTGAGATTGCTTGACTATCATCATCTGGCCTATGATAACAAGAAGAAATTTAAAAGATTTATCAATATAGTATTGGAATTGCAAACCTTTGTCTAATAACAAGAGCAATTAAAATTGGAAACTGAACAAGAGTAGAAGGACAAAACAATGTGTGTTAAACAACTTGAAAATGTTGCTTTGCTTTCCGTACCATCACATATATGCTTAGACCTTTAAACTAAAGGGAGTTCGGTATTGTGTACGAGGGGAGGAATGGGCATCAAAGTTAATGACACCATACTTATTTGTTTGGTTGACCACCGTGGGAAATACATTATGTAAATGGAAGTGTTAGAATTTGCTCACTATCAGTCCGTACTTGTGACTTGGGTTTCAAATTTTTGATTAACTCCTTAATAAAATGAAACCTATTCCTGTTCCAAATCAAACATATAGAAGGGAATGACATAAACCCATAACGATAGTGGTGTTAATGATTCCCATTCCGACTCCAATTTCTGAATGCAAATCAAATGGCTTCTGAGTGTTTTGCATCAGGCAAAACAATATTTTTAAGCTATATGGAGAAAGCCACAGGCCCACATCAATGGGACAGCAAGGTTCTTTTAAGGATACATAACTAATGCATAATGGCATTAGCTCCCATGGCTAAAAACAGAACATTTAGCTATCCCAAGCATACAAGGCCAAAGCAAAACTGAGATTTTATAATCTTTATGTTCAACTACTAAAATACCACTGAAACGTATTAAAACCCCATGAACAGTCAAGAAAGTGTTAACAACAAAAAGAAAGTTGATGTGAGCTACAGCTAGTGAACTACCTCAGTGACACTGTGCCCATGCCGCCTTTTATCAACAATTGCTAGAGGTGCATCAGATAACTTTTTTGCAAAAGCTCGTGCTCTAGCAACGCCACCAACATCAGGAGAAACCACTACTAAATCATCAGAAGAAATCTTCTTACTAGCAAGATAATCAAGAACAACAGGCTGTACACAGAAAACAAACAATTGATCATCAGTTTATATGATATGTTTGATAAATTTTACACCAAAACTCCTACCTGACAGTACACATGGTCCACTGGGATATCAAAATAACCCATTGATTGCCCCGAGTGAAGATCACAAGCAAGAACTCGATCTGCTCCTGCTTCTGTGATGAGATTTGCTACTAATTTGGCAGCAATAGACTCTCGACCTTGTGTCTGAAGACAGAGGAAATGGTTAGACAACATCCTATACAAAGATTAGTATGCAAAGATATTGGATTCTCTGGACTGCTTGGAGCAGTACCCTTTTCTTATCCCCTTCCCTCTCTCTCTTTCCCCTTCCTTTCTCTTTACTTCCCTTCATTTCTTTCTTAGCTCAGGCAGTATCAAGTTCTGTAAAGCTTAATGGAGAAAAGTTTAACCTCTTATGCTAGGATAGCAAGACACTTAAAGAGGGAACAGAGTTTTTAACCTAATATATAACTTAAAATAACTTGCCTTTCTATCAGCTCTAGCATATCCAAAGTATGGAATCACTGCTGTGATGTTTTTGGCTGAAGCCCTTCGACAAGCATCTATCATTACCAAGAGCTCCATAAGGTTTTCATTTGCTGGAGGGCAGGTGGATTGAACTAAGTACACATCACAGCCTCTTACACTCTCTTGCAGCTGAACATAAATTTCCCCATCAGCGAAGCGCTTGACATTAATTTTCCCCAGGTTAAGGCCCATGTACCAAGCAATTTCCTGGGTGAAAACATAGCACCGCATTAGTGGAATAAGAAGTATAACAAACCGGAATGAAAACCAATAGATATGTCGATCAGGAAGTGTCTGAACGCACACAGATTCTAAAGCATGAAGATAAGTTTTCTGAAAGACTTCCATTGTGAGGGAGAAAACAATCACAGCAGAAATAGCTGCCAACCCATACAACTGAGTCAAAAGCTCAACAACAAAATAAAGCCACTAAAATCAACCTACGGTTGAATATGCTCAAGAATATATTTCCAATGCAATGACAAGTCAGATGATTTCTCGCGTTGCATTGCTAACAAATTCACTAAATACACTATCTTCTTTTTAAAAAAATAAATAAATAAATAAACGAGCTTACCTGAGAAAGTGCCGGATTAGCTGAGCCAGAAAATATTTTCAGCCTGGTTTCATTCCTATTAACCGTCTTCTCCAGGCGCCTCGGTTGCAATAACTTTGGAAGGAGTTGATCATTGATAACTGGCACACAAGGCTTTCCATTCACTGGCTCAGTAATTCCACATTTCTAACACAAAATACACGAGCATCAGTTCAAAAAATTCCAACAAATTATCGCACACAGACACACACATTGAGAAAATCAGACAGGGTGTTTCTAAAAAATTATAAATCAACAACAAAAGGAAGACCTCACTTCGAAATAACATCAAAGTTTGCTGCTTTTTCATCCTACAGTACAATTACTCAAGTAAACACCTCCACAGCACATCAAGTTTGGAGCTTTTTTAACAATGGGCTTGAGAGAGAGAGAGAGAGAGAGAGAGAGAGAGAGAGAACAAACATTTTGTAAAAATAAAGCAAACCCCAATTTCCCAAAATGGAAAAAATCCATTAAGACTGAAAATTTTACTAAAAATTGACAAAGCCGATATTTTTTATTGCATATAAAACAAGAACTTCAAAAAGATAAAAAAAAAAAAGGCCAGAAAAGGAGCTTACAAAACAAAAAGAAAAGGTTCAAAATAAAAAACATTTATATTATAAACCCACAACATATAAGACCATTTTCTCCACCATAAATATAAATACTATTCGATTTCACTATATAAAACATCGTAAAAAAAAAAATCCAGGAAATGTGGTGCAAGAATGTGTATAAGACATACGACGGCGTTTGGTGCTAAGAGAGGCTTGGGAACGAGGCTTCTGCGACCAGAGAAGAGAGAAGATGACAAAGATGATGATGAAGGTGAAGATGAGGTCGAAGACGACGTCGGAGCAGGTACTACCATGAAAGCCATTTTTTTATGGAAGTGTGCGTTTTGGTGTGTGTTTTGTGGGTGAATATGTATGTCTGTGTGTGTGCTTTTTTAATTTTTTGGGAGAAGGCGCAGTCCAATTTGTATGGAGGGGGTGGCGGGGGAGGGGTTTTCATACATGCTGGACTGGAACAGGTGGGCGGCATAAAACGACATCGTTCCCCATGTGATACGCACAACAAACCCGTCCCGCCGCAGCCACAAACCCCCACGGAAACACTTACTCCCCTTCCTTCTTTCTCTCTGTCTCTTTGGGGTCCACTTTTGAGTTGGTCAAGGGTATGAGGGGCCTAGGAACTTACTTTACGTTACGGCACTAGTCTCTGGCTCTTGAGTTTTTGAGGGGGTTATAAATTAAAAATATACATAAGGATCAATTTCATTTAGATTCTCGAAAGTAGCTTGGTATTTCAATTCATCTTTTAAAAGTGAGAATTTTGTAAGAACGAATAGATGGTTAAGCGCAGGTAGAGTCCATCTTAGAAGTTAGATGCTGAGAGTTCGAATTTTATCAATAATATTTTTATTTTTTTATTATAATAGTGTAGGTTGATAAAAAAAAGGTAGAAATTTGTAATATGGTGTAGGTTGATAAAAAAAAAGTAAAAAATTTGCAATATGACCTTTTAATAATAAAATTTGTGATTGAATTGCAATTATAAATTCATCCGCTTTTTAACGGCTATGTCACTCTCCATTTGTAAATTATTTTGGATAGGAAGGCTTGAGCAAAAATAAAAATAAAAAGTTTTCTTAGCTCTTTTAGCAATTTTACCTTTCTTTAATTTGTTCCCTTAGTAACCTTGAGAGATGGAAATTTTCAACCTGCAAAAGTTTATTTCTCACTTTTTTATGAGTTACACCTATTAAGTAATCATTAAATTTTAATGAAATTGGAATTGATGATCATTGAAGCAAATTTTCTTGTTTGGAGGGCCAAATTGGAAAACATTTCATTGTCTTAAAGGTAAAATAAACACTTTCACTTTACAAAGGCTTAGTTAAACTTTTGGTTACTTTGCAGGGCCATAAATAAATAATTAAAAGTTTCTAACGTTTTCCATAATTAATAAAACTGAAAGTGGGAAAGAAATCATAGAATTTGACTACCATCAATAATCTATAATGGGGTCTGTGATGTGTTTATATTTGGTCCAATTTAGCTCCAATATTTTCATGCAAGACAAGAATCAAATTACAAAAGCTCTGGAGGGAGGTGCCCTTTTTGGGTTTTTTTTTTTTAAGTTCTCCAATCATTTTCCAAATGAAAGTTCAATACTTTTAACGTTACTTTACGAGAAAGTGCAACCTTCAACGTTATCATGGTTGTAAATCCTTTATTATGGAAAATATTTAGGTGGACTGAGTCCACGGATGAGGCCGTGAACCCTGTAATCCACCTATAACCACATTTATCAAAAGTACTATGGAGCTCATATGAGGTCCACAAGAGACCCACAGAAGGGCCTACTTTTGGCGGATGTGACTTTAAGTGGATCACAGGGTCTACAGTCCCATCTATGAACCCAGTCTACCTAAATATTTCCCATTTATTATAAACACACAAACACGTGAAAAAGGCGAAGGAAAAAAAGTGAAAGCAGAAAGTTTCGTTTCTTACGAGATTGCGTGATTCATGAAATGAAAGCAAAAGTAGGCCCCCACACATGCACGATTAAAACGAGAAGACTGAAAGAGTGCAATGTTCTTAGTCATAGTCTGTCTAAATCTAAGGTAGAAAACCTTAGCAATAGAAATAATTTCGACTGTGCATGAATGCTTGAAAGTTGAAACTGATGGATCATGATGTGACTCAACATAGTTGTAAGTTTAGAACTTCAGAAAGCCCTAAGAGGAAGGACTTTTTCGAGTTTCATTTCATACTCTTTGCTTTGTATTAAATCCATCACGTGCGTAATTGTCACGTAATACATTAAAATTAATAATTTATCGTTACGTGATAATAATGAGTTACATATTATATTATTTGACGATACATAATTGATTTTAATGCGCCATATGACATATATGGTGCACCTAATACCCACTTTTCACACAATTGAAGTAACTTCAAATCTCGCAAGTTTTTGGTCAAAGAGAGAGAAGGAACAGCATATGTGAGAGAAAATGTACATTACATATAGAGAGAGTGAAGGGCTACGATGAGAGAAAATGTACGCGTAGCCAGCTATTGAGAAGTGAAGGGTACATCTCTCTAATTTCAAGGATGTGCTATGTGAGTGTAATGTAAGATGCTTTTATAGCGTACAAAACAAGTTTGCAAAGAATATGAAAAAATTTAACAATAAATGTGTACTCATATATTTGTAAATTAAATTAACAACTCATGTAGACCCACTCTTCTTGTTCGCATTCAACCATTGATTTTCTGTATAGTACAAAGCTGACTTAACTTTGTACTATAACCAAATCCTTGTAATGTACTCCTGGTTTGGGTGAGACAACCAACCACATTTCTAGGTTTGTAACTAGAATGTAAGATACCTAAATAGTTGAACAAGGAAAGCTAACAAAATCGCCAAAAATGGAGAAGCTAATGATAGAGACAAGAACATCCCGGTCAGGCCTTACTAAAACGAACTTCACAGATTCAACTAGGTCATCGTAAGAAATTAGTGTTAAATCTTTCCGGAGTCAGAGAAGGGGGGAAAGCTAGGATAACTGAACTAAAAGTTGCCCAAGAAATGTGGAGCCGAGAAAGAAGGGAAGATCATAAATGTCATAAAGTAACATCTACACTTCTACACTTGATAATCTTTCTAACATCTGAAAGAAGACGGTCATTCCTGTCTCTTTACGTGTCAATATATTAGGGCACGAGCAAAAAAAAAAGTCATCAGAACTTGGTAATAGCAAGCACTACAGGACTAAGTTACTTTACCTAAGAGAAGTAAGATCTACATTTAATTAAGATAAAATTGCTTGCATAGTAAGATCTACATTTAATTAAGATAAAATTGCTTGCATAGGCAATTAGTTCCAGATACATCCAAGCGCATTTGCTGTCCAATTAACTAGTTAAAGTTGGAGGATTTGGTGGCCCATGGTAGCTCAAGCTAATAGTCTGGACTTGCTATGTAGTCATGTTGGCCTTCAGCAACTTCTTGGCTCTCTAGCCTGATTCCGGAGGTTGCTCTTCTGGTTCATTTTCCTGGCAGAGCATCAGGCATCAAAGTCAGTAGGAGTGCAGAGCTCTCTAAAGAACTGAGATTGCAAAGGAAATTAAATATTTGGGGGCAGATTTAAAGCTAAAAGGCTGTTTTATTGCGAGTGATTCACCATGTATTCTGGAAGCAATCAAAATCAGAAGAATTCAACCAACCAACCGCCTACCTCAAAACGTGAACAGATGAAGTAACACAGAAAACCACTAAGGTCTACACATAAAGGAGGAGACAGAAATGGCTAAAGAATGAACACTTCCATCTACAGTTTATGACAACAATGAAGATGCCTCTAAAGATTGAGAGAGAATCAATGTCTCATTTGTTTTGACTTCACAGAATAACTGCAAATTAAAAAACCAGAACTGACCAGCCATTATATGATTATATTCTACAAAAAAAATGCCAAACTATTATTGGCATAGTTTCCTTTAACTATACTCTAGCCCCATTATGAGGTGAACTTATCCCATTGTAGAAGAAATTTCATGTCACAAGATCTGTATCTGGATTTGTTACTCTATACACCAGCAATAAATTGGAGGAACTTCAGTAAAAATTCTCAGGAAATTGAATTTTACGTAAATATGACTAATTTGGAGATGCAAAACAAAGGGGTTTCCATAGATTGAAAATGATTGCATACGCTTCAGGTGGATGATGATAAGGGAATAAAGGATCCAAGATTGAATGCTTAGACTGGGATCAACATTTTCTTCTGTTATTTGCAACCGGAACTGTTTTCTCAAATCATAGCATTTTCTTAATCTCTGCACATGTATAAGACACGACCGATGACATATGACTATATGAGACAAAAAGAAATTCCAGTAACAGCAAGCAATAATTAGAACTCAAAGGAAGTGAAACAACAAGAACATCCTTGTCAAATCACTAGCTAAGAGAAGACACTTCACAATTTCATAGTGCTTCTTACTGTCTGCTCAGCAGAATAAATGAGATAGAGAAAACAGGATTCAAACACATTAGATGAATAATAAATTTAGAGGGATGGATAAACACGACCAATACGCAAACAAAGATAGAGAAAGCAGCTTCCAGTACCTTTCGATCCTGTTGAACCTTTGATAAAGATTTAAGCTGGCAGCTTTCAATATTTGAAAGTAACTGGATTACAGTTTTCAATTGTGGAACACTGTAAAATGTCAATCCAAAATGAGAAAGACATTATGTATGAAACCAGAATAAAAGAAAAAACTGTAAAAATGAATGTACTTCTGTGTGATTCCATTCCTCTTTAATGCCAGTAAACTTGACAAAGTGACAGTCAAACCAACACTGATGGTGTTGGGAGGGGGAAAATAGAATTTTGTGGCATGTACTTCATTCTCTATAATACAACATGAAGCAACAAAAATTTCTGGTTCTCCCTTAGACTCCTCCCGTTCTACACAAAATCCTCAACATTATGGGAAGTGAAGCACAATAATTTGTACATTTCTGTGCTTCCCACTACACAACTTGGGAATGAGATTTAATCTAATATTACTATCTAGGGTCAGCTATATGAATTATTACTCTCCATCAGCTCTATCTAGAATAATTTATCCAGTTACACTTGTCAAATATCATCATTTCCTAAAAGAAACCATAAATTCTTGTTCATTTTGCATATCTTATATGGGACAACGGTAAGATGATTCCAGTGTGACTTTGTGTTCGACATAATCATGGATGCAACTCATAGGCATGCAGAAACAGCTATCTACAACTTCTAGACATGGTTTTACAATTTCTAGATCCCAAAATACAAGGAGCCTACTGCAGTTTCTTCTTCCTGTTTTTTCAATACACCTTTTCACCATTTAACTTCTATTCAAGTCACGCAGGAACAAAATGGCATGTGTCCAAGTTTTGACAGTAGTATCATGCCCAATAAGTCTGCAATTTTCTTGGATTGTTCTCTTTTCAAAGGCCAAATACTCAGCAGAGCATTTTCTTAAATTACAGACGGAGACACACAAGTCCACATGGCATGAATAACTTGATTCAAGACTCGAAATTCATATTTGCTTATACACACAGACACACCTTGACAGTAGAGAGAGAATAAATTAAAACCAAATTAACAGGTCATGTTAAAAACTCTAATGTTCTTTTACTCTTTGAATACATTCTTTACAACTAATATGTTGCTAATTGAATGTCATCAATATTCAATTGATATTAGAGATGCATCAAATGCCTGAACAGTGCCAAATAACTATTAAAAAAGGAAAACTTCTTTTCCTTCTTCTGGAGCACAACAAGAGGTGTTTTAGACAGGTTTGTGAGAGCACACAAAAGTACAACTTTTACAGGAATATTGCTCCCTCAAAAATATTGGTCCTTCTTAAACATAATATATTGCTACAAAGAATTTAGATCTGAAAATTCAAAAGAATCCCTTGAAGGTTGAAACTACATAAGGGTTCACCCTTCAAATCATCAAATTATTACTTGACAGATCAAACTGACACTACGTTGCAATGGATAACTATATTGATTTAAAATTTGCATGGCAGTTTGGACCAAGCACACATACTGCACCTTATACATAATACTCAAATGGGTAGTACACCTGACAACAGTAGTTGAAATTACCAAGTCTCTTAAAAAATTGAAAGTTGTGCAGGAAGAAATTCATCCTTCATGAAGCAACACAAACGTCTCTTCTAACTAAGAAGATGTATATATGCTTGAGTACATGTAAACAGATAAGAAATCTTTTGTCTAAAGAAAGGAATAAATATCTATGGACCTACTAAGCCAAAAGATGTACAATCGTGCCAGAATATGAAGAAGACTGGGATTCCTTCATAGCCTTAATAAAATATTTACAGTCACTAGAATGGTACATTTCTACTTAAAGATATGTAATGGTTCTTTATTTGAAAGTATGTCTTGCAGTTATTTGATAAGTGAATGGATGGTTAAACGCTAAAGGACAATACTGTCATTCAGCATCTGCCTCAAACCAGCAAGAGCAAAGGAAAGCTACATTTTGAATACCTGAACTTTGGCTCAAGTCCAAAGAACTATGCCTCGGGAAAACCTAATAACTCGAGGCATTTCTTGGTTGTCATTCCAACAGAAATCTTGACTTTCCTTCTGAAAACACTAACTATGAAAACACTAAATAGATATGAATTTTAACCTGAACTAACACTCAGAGATGCTTTGGAGAATGTACATAGAATAAAGAAACAAGAGCATCACTCCTTAACTTAGAGTAAGCTAAAGAACCAATCTAGTAGTAAGAAGGGAAATAAACAAAAAGTACAATCTTGTGCAAAGGTTATTTTGAAAAGAAGAGGCAGGAACAAAACCTTTGTAACCCATAATCCATGTGTGCATCCAATGACGAAATTACCCGAGGCATCTGTTCTAATACCTAAGGGAAGCAGAACAACAACAACGATCAGAAGTAGAGCTTTCCCAGAGTCTTCTCACTTTGGAAATCAACAATTGTGGGAGGGTTTGCATACCAACTCTGTGTTTTTTATTGTAGATGTCTTCGCCAAAAGGCTTCTTGGAAGCTTCATCAATTGTGCCTACAGTTACATCAATATATTCCCTGCCAGTTAGACTGTATAGACATACAAAAGTTCTGCACATTAATTCAATCTACAGAGTTTCGTGAATAAAAGAATATTAGCAATTCATGCAGGAGTAAAAGTTGTCCTCCTGTACAACACCATGACATAATACAGAGAAACATACACGAGCAATTTTTATAGTAACCCAGACGACAAATATATCAACACCTAGAAGCAGCAGTACTAGTTCAATTTTTTTGATCAAACATGCCTTGCTACCATTTCAACCCAAATACCAGGTCACTCATATTTTCTGTCTGGTTCATGACTGCCATGTGTTCCAGCATATCTGCACACTATTACTACACCTATGGTTGGATATGTGCAAAAATAGTAGCTATTTTCCATAGACAGATACTTCTCAACATCAATTATGGAAGTCCATAACAATGAACCTGTTGGTAATCTTACATTACACACTCATATCCATAATTTGTTTAAAGGTTTCGCTTTAATTACCCTTAATTTTTATAAATGCCATACAAAAAAGCAAAATTTCTAGAAAGAGTAAGAGAACAGGCATCTAAACAACCCTATGGAAGACTCGCACAATCAAGACTACAATAAGTATCATCTTGCATTCTCACTGTTTTAAATATCCTGAATCTTTTGGCACCATAAACTGAATCTATGAGCAGCTTTTCTAAATGTGCATATCCTTAAAAAGTCAACCAATGCGGAAACGGTAACCTATATGAATTAAGGTAACTTCGGTATCCAAAAATTTGCCAACTCCTCGATAATTGGGATCATCATGAAAACAGAAAAACCAAAATGACCAATAAACAAATTAAAAGCACAGATTAATTGAGCCAAAATCACAATTAACTCAGAAGCAGAATTAACAAAGATATGGAAAACATACGATTTGCATTAATCGTGAATAAAATTTCTTCTCGCCAAATTGTAAATAAAACAGAGGTAATAAGTTCAACCTGAGCAGGGGAAGATTGAAGCATGAGGTGGAGGAGATTGGAGGTGGATTGAATGGCCTGGGAAATTTGATCAGCTGCCAAAGTTTTTGCAGACCCTTCTCTGCTGGCACAACTACTACTAGTCCCTGATGAATTTGCAGTTGATGTTGGCGTTGGTGTTGCCATTTTCTTGGATTTGGACGAAGAATATGCTGATGGGATTCTTCTGTATTCTGATTCTTGAACCCTGTTTGGAATTTGGAATTAAGTTGGTGAAATCTATAAGAGTAAAAAAGAAAAAGACCAATAATACCACCGAACAGTTTCGTTTTGTTTAAGGATAAGTGGTAAAAACAACAGTTAAATAATTTTTTTCTTGATTGATTTTGTATATGTGAAGACAAATTATAATTAATGAAGAACTAGAAAAACTTTTGGATTCAAATTGTAAGGAATGAAAGAACAAACACCATGAAGATTTTGTGTGTTTCCTTTGTATTTTCTTCACAAAATCCACCATCCATGCAAGGGCCAAAAAGTATAACAAAGCTACTTTTTTATTTGCAGAATCTACGGTGCCAAGCTGCTAATCTACTAGATGTGAAATTTATAGTTTGGATTGAGAATTTAACTTGTTACTTGTTAAAAGAAAACATTTAATTTCTAAAGAAAAGAAAAAATAATTAATTTCTCCCAAAAAAAAAACAAAAATTGATTATTTTTCGTCATTTTTGTATGTGATTACCTATACGCAAGTAGTTTCCCTTAGAATATAAATAATGTAGTTTTATATGTTAATTTATTTTATTGAGGCATTAATTTTCTAACTTCTAAGTTTGATTACATATAAATTTAAGAAGATACTACACATGCAAAAGATGATAATTTACTTATAATTTACTTGTATATGTTTCATATAGAAAAAAAACATAAAATTTTTATCACCACTATGACATTAATCTTTTCCACAGTAATAATGTTACACCCTATAATATCATGCATTGACAACTAAACAGCATGAAAGAATTTCATGTTAATTCTTTTTGCAGGTGCTATCGGCTTTTCATTACTAATATGCAGGTGAAATTCATGATATATCATAGGCTAGACATTTATAGGCTTTTCACACCTTGCATAATACTAGCATCCAGTTAGAGGCAGAATCAAAACTAAGTTGATGCAAAGATGAAATTAGTTATACTTTGAAAACTCAATTTCCAAGTACTCACTTGTTAATCCAGCACTATATTTGTGTTCTTGGTATGTATAGGAAAATAATAAATTTTTTATCTAATTTACATATTTATTAAAAAAAATTTCAAAACCCAAACAAAATGTTTTAGAAAAACACCTGTAAAAATAATCATTCAAACGAAGTGATACTACAAGAGCTTACGGCATTGTGTCGTTACTCTTTGGTCATTGGGAGGCCGAAACCTAATTATTTTTTGATATTTGTTATATTTCTAACATAAGCAACACCCTTTAAATCTTTTGTTAGGAGCGCTTTACAACAGTCGTCTTCTACTCGGAGCCATTTTATCACATCACACGGATCCCAGCATGTAGGTTTGTGCCATTATTTGAACTTGTAAGTTTTTGAGGTTGAAATTCTAAGGAAACTGGAGAAATTGTGCAGTGCAGAAGCCTAAAAGTATTATTGCACTTGACGGGCATGTCATTTCCAGGACATAAATTATAAACAGGATATTAACAACCACCCACTCCCCCTCCCCCCAAAAAAAAAAAAAAAAAAAAAAAACCACAAAAAAGAGAGAGAGAGAGAGAGCAAAAAAGGGGTCCAACTGGTGGGAGCAATCATGATGGCTTTCTGGCAGTTGCCAGTTAGTAGGATACATTGTTATGATGAATACTGATTATGAAATATAGGGTTAATAACACTTTGTCCCCATAAAGGTATAAGAGAGTCACACTTTACCTCCTTAACCTTTAAATATATATATTTTACCCCCTCAATTAATTAGGTAAAAAAAAATTTGGTTAAAAAAAATAATTAAATGATACAAATACCCTTGACTTAGGCAAAGAGAAAAATTTTCAGAAATAAAACTCAAGCATTACAATATTTTATAAAAATATTTATGAAAAACTTTTAAATAAAGTAAACTACTGAATTTTAGATGAATTAAATATGAAAAATAGTTAACAAGAAATGTGACAATAATATTATAAAATATTATACTTAGTGTACTATTGAGGAGGACATTTATTAATTCTTACCAAATAAAAATTACACTGTTATGAAAGTTAAAATTAAGATTTTTTTTTGTAAATTAAGAATTTTCTTTAAATCAAGAAAAAAATCAAAAGTTTAATTTTAGCTTTGCATTCATAACAGTACAATTTTTATTTAGCAAAAAATTAGTAGAGATCCTCTCCAATAGTACAAAAAGTATAATTTTTTTATGATAACATATTCACATTTTTTGTTAGCTATTTTTTATATTTAATTCATCTAAAATTTTGTAGTTTATTTTATTTAGAAATCTGTAAAAATATTTTTTAAAAAATATTGTAATGGTTGAGTTTTTTTTCTGAAAATTTTCTCCTTGCCTAATCAAGAGTATTTGTGTCATTTGACTAGGGGTGAGAAAATTTAGTAAATACCGAATTACTGACTGAATTCAAATTGAATTCGGTAATTCGGAAAATCTGAAAAAAATGATATCGAATTCGGTCGGTATTCGAAAATAAAACTCTAATTCGGTAATACCGAATTTACCGAATTCAATTCGGTAATTCGGTATATATATACCGAATTCGAATTTCCGAATTTAGCATTAATTGAGCTAGTAATTTAATAGTGGGCTCGGTTATTTGATCATTGGGTTGGACCATTATTTCCTTAAGTCCATTATTTCCTCCTTAAGCCCATTATTTTTTAAATTTTAAATTTCTTATTTTTTTAATTTTAATTTTTTAAATTTTTTATTTTAATTTTTTTTATTTTTTGAATTCAGTTACCGAATTAATATACCGATTTACCGAATTGAATTCGAAATCGAATTCGGTTCGGTATTAAGTGAATTCGAAATCGAATTCGGTTGGTAAATTTGAAAAAAAAAAAAAATACCGAATTGACCGATTTCAAGTTACCAAATTACCGAATTATCGACTGATTCTCACCCCTACATTTGACTATTTATTTTAACTAAATTTTCTCTCACCAAATTGATCTGGGGGTAAAATGTATATATTTAAAGCTTAGGGGGGGCAAAGTGTGACTCCTCTATACCTTTAGGGGGGCAAAGTGTTATTAGCCCTAAAATATATACAGGTGATTTTTGGAGGGAAAAAAAAAAAATCGTGTTGACAACAATCTGTGTACAGTTCCCTATCCCTTGAACAAAATATCGAGTACAACACAAGTGAATAGTGCACAAAGCAAATGGAGAAATATCATGTCAAACTCAGGTATAACAAAGTCTTAATCCAGTTCAATAGGTCAATTGACGTAGCAATATTGGAACTATGTGGCGAGATCACGGAGCATTGTGCTATCGCGATGAAATGAAAACCCTATACATGTATTAGCCCAAGCTCATTGACTGCAACAGTTAGGAAACCCCTTAACTGATTTCAGCATCAGAAAGCACCTCAGAGCATACTATCAGTTAGCACCTCAAAGCATACAAGTACTCACTGTCCAATTCTTGAGAGCCAATTCATTTTGCAAAACTCTATATGCTATGGAACTACATTAGTGAAGAACTTCTAAGCATCAAAATTTGGTATCAGCCAAGGGATACACAAAAAACTGACTTGCTACAAAGAAGGCGAAAGGGGGATTTAGTTCCACTATTCAAACAAGTCTGCTCATGCCAATGGCAAAATACAGTATAATACAAACCCTGGTCAGGGGAATCCCTTTTAGCAATATTAAACTCTTTTCACCCTGTGTTTGCCAAGCATAAGCAGCTAACTGTTGATCTGGTTGAATATCAAACAAACAGCTTGTTCGCTGACAAAATGACCCAAAATTCATAGGAAATGATGCACAAAAGCATATTTCTAAAGAAGATTTCACCAAGAAGTTTCCACAGTTACCAACAATCAAACACCTCAGTATCATGTTTCTTACTGTAATGTTTCTTAGCCCAAGAAAATTCCTACATAGAAAGTTGAGAGGGAATGCCCCAGACACCAAAAACATATTCCTTTTCAACCAATAGACAGATTTAACATGGAGAACAAGAACAAGGACATGGATGTCGATAAATGATGTTTTTGGTCTTGAACAAAGACAAATTTAAATGGGCATCCCCCCCCCCCCCCCCCCCCCAAAAAAAACAAAAAAAACCCCCCACCACAAAAAAAAAAAAAAAAAAAAAAAAATTGCCGCGCATGTTTGTTTTGGGGGAGCCTGGCAAAGACAGACCTCGATTCTGACAACTTTGACATCTTTTCCTTTTTAAGCTAGAAGATTAAAAATTGAGAGAACATTGGATGTCTTCCAATTCAAATCAATAAATCATCAATCATAACAGCTGTATCATTACAGAGTGCTGTAAAATCTAAGACATTGAATTAATCAATACTTCACAAGTACAAAATGCACTAGTCTTCTTTCACGTTTCAAAACAACAGCATCTCAGAACCAGAAAGGCACATATCTCAAAAGTTTAACTAATCAGTATCCATAAGAGAGATACTAGTAATTAACAGATTCAGATTAAAGATATTCACAAGATATGCCCAAAGCAAGAGTGTGAGACCACTAGTTACAGATGAGGTTAAAGATCTATATAAGGCATGCTCAAAGTGAGAATGTAAGCCCGCATCTTTTCTGAAAGTTGATGCTATATACTGAACTCAGCAGTTCATAATGTTAAGCATACAGGAAAATGAAGATGTAGGCAGTGATGTCGAATTCTACATCATAGATTGAAATTTTGAATGCTCTATTGGGTAGTAAAAAGCAATTCAACAAAAAAAAAGTCACTCATATGTATCACTGCTTCAGGATCTGGTTTCTTACACCAGATTTCTTGGTTTCACTTTTGAATCCTCCAATTAGGAATATCTTTTTAGTATAATAGTTTAGATTGTTTAGGGTAACTTTAGCATTTATTCTGACTTAAAATGGAAGATATACAATCTAAAACTCAAAAGTGCAAAGCATAAATTAGAGTCAGGCTTATTATTCACGAAGAAAATTTAATTACATGTTAGTTACATTAGCTTCCACATAATATATGTAATGAACTAATAGATCACTTTCGAAGACATCCAAAGACATCAGCATTACAAAAATCACTCCATAAAAATATTGTGTTTTACATCCGCTTTCACAAGAAATTGCAAAGATTTCAAACTAGGAGCTGAAGATAAGTTAAGCCGGTATTGAATTTCAAGTAACCAGAGCTCTAGACAATTCAATCATAATGAAGGAGCAAAAGAAACTTGCATGCAAAATTCATCCAACATCTATAAGGTAGAAGAATTTCATGAACAAACCTTGCGCAACCATGAATTATCAAACATATTTATTTCTACCACCATAGAGATATTAGAGGTCAATTCTGTTTAACAGACTCATATTATATATACATCAGGAAAAAAAAAAACAAAAAAAAGAACAGCACTCTAACAACTTGCATAAACTCGAACCTCAAGAAGAGGAAGCAGCCTTAATAGCTCTCTGCAATTCACTCTCCACATCATTAGCCCGATTACCATTCTTCTTAGCCTCTTTCTTTGTATTCTCTTCCCCACCATTCTTCTTGCTTCTCCACTGCTCAAAGCCACGTGATTCTTCAACCACCGGCATCATCTTCTTCCTATTAACCTCACTCACACCACTTCTACCATTCCTCCCTAACTGCCCCAATTTCATTTCCTCCAACTTTTGCTTCATTTCTCTATTCTCCCTCTGCAGCATATCCAATTCTCTTTTCATCCAAAAACACATACCTTTCAACAACTCCGAATCACCACCATTCCCCTCACTCTTCTTGCCCTTCACTCCTTTCACTTCCTTAGCCTCATCAACTCTCTCAATCCCAATCTTATTCACAGCCAAATACGGCATCTGTTTACTCAAATCCTCAGGAAAATTCACACCCCACCTAAAATTCATCAAAACCCTCTTGGCAACTGGCATTTCAGTCCTTGTCATCATTGAAATCCCCTTCAAAATTGAATCTTTCCCACTACTTTCCATTGAAAAGTCCTTCAAACTCAATGGCCTCTCCAATGGAACAAACCCAAATGAATTAGCAGCCTCCCCATTAATCTTTCCACTTGGGCTCCCAGGTGGGTTGGAGAAGGTGGATTTTCTCAAAGAAAAAGATCCCAGTTGGGGTTTGAAGAGCAAAGAGAAAGTGGGATTAGATGAGAGATTGTTTGGGGAAAAAGAAAAGTTAGCAGAGATTATCAAAGGAGAATCTTTGGGGGAGCCATATAGGCCTATTCCTGATCTGAGTGTAAGAGTAAAAGGTGGTGGTGGGGTGGTGGCGGTGGAGGCAGTGGTGGCGGTGGTGGTGGTTGAGTAGGAAAGTTTGAGAGTAGGGCCAGAAGGGAAGTTACTGGAAAGAGAAAGAGAAAGATCGGAAGGGTGGTGAGTGGTGGTGGAGAATCCAGAGAGAAAAGGAAGATTGAAAATGGTTATAGGGATTTTAGCTCTCAAGAGAAGAGGGAGGCTTTGGTAGTTCTGCTGGGGTGGTTGTTGCTGGTTTTGCCGGTGCTGATTACCTTGGAGTTTAAGTGAAAGCTTCATCTTTATTTTCTTGTCTCAAAAATGGCAGCTTTGCTTTCCTCAAAAGAAAAAAAAAATGGCAGCTTTGCTTGTAATTTGTGAAGTTGAATGACTCAGTCTACCTCTTCCATCTCTATGGCGAATGGACTTCCTACACTGTGTGTACTGTGTGTGTCTGTGTGGATTGAGGAGAGATATCAATTTGGAATTGTAAGGCTGAGAGGTTGGAGATGGGGAAAACTTTGGCAAGTGATATTGAGGAATTGACCTTTGCCCAAAAGTTGTTCTAATTGGATAAACTCCCACTTTATTTTGTGAATTTATACTAGCCTCCCCAACTTTATTATTACCACTAAAATTACAAAAAAAAAAGGAATAAAAAAATTGTTAATGAATATCAGTATGTAAGGAATGCTAATCTAACATGATGCAAAACTTGGATGGAAATATTTATCCTTTGAAAAGTTAGAAGGAAGATGCAGTGTAATTTTCTTCTAATAAATCTAGTTATAATTGATAGAAATGGTCTGATTTAATAACTGATTTTTTATCATTACAAAATAAAATCACAACATATATTGTATAAAAAAAAAGTAATTTCTCAAATTTGTTTACCATGTTACATAGACTTTCTTAATATTATCATATTTATGACAATGATTATAAAGGTTCTCGGAACAATAACCCTTCTCTGGAATGGAGAAATTGAAAATGCCTTTTTCATTCTAACGTGAGGCAAGTAATTTGAGTTGTTAACATACATGTAGAAAGGTGAGGTGGTGAATTTTAGAAATAAAAACCTTGCATTATACAAGTTATGGCAGCGGAAAAAACAGGCAGTTCCCTCTTTTAAGAATGAAAGGAGGACATCTCCTCAAAAAAAAAAAAAAAAAAAAAAGAATGAAAGGAGGACAAGAAAAGAAGAAAAAAAGTGTTGGGGTTGGGGGGGGGGGGGGTTTAAGGTGACAAAACTCAGAGAAATTTAATAAAATCAACCCAATCTAATATAACAAATAGTTTTCTTGAATAATACGGAAAAAAAGGAAAAATTATCATAAGTAGCCATTTGTATCAAAGCTTTCAATAACAAATACTATTAATCAAAGAAAAGATCCATCCAATGGCATTCATCTAACCAGTTTGAGTGAAGAGGCAGAGAGGGATTTTGCTGGAACTGATTCTTAGCCTGAGCATGGGCCACATTTGGGGACCACAAGAGCATTTGAAAGAAACTTTTTCATACATCAAAACTCTCTTTTGTTCGCTGGGAAGTCCAATAGTTTTTGGACATGGCTGGATGACACAACAATCCCTTAGGACTGAGCCATAATAACAAATTTAAAAAGGACCATGACATTTGGGCCCATTAAACTGGATTCTGGAAAAAGAATCCAGGCAGAAAAGATTAATGGTCTGCGGGGCAAGTTGGGCCTTCCTAAACTAACCTCCGATTTAGCTCTGCCCAATTGAAATGACAAAATACTTTTTCCATGTTGAGGGGAGTAAATAATTTCATACTAACAACCATATAATAGTCTTAAAAACTACCCTCCATTTTGTTAAACAAAAAAAGAAAAAAATTGAACTACTCTGCTCGTAAGCGTGTTTACATATTGATTTTGAATTATTTAAACTAAGAAAAACTTAGAATATGCTCTTGTTCATTCTACAAGCATGCGTGTTTACGGATTATTTAGGATAATGTAAACTTAAATTTAGAATATGTTCATGTTCATTAAGATGTCATTGCTGTAGGAAATTGCTTTAGTTTAACTTGTATTGGTTAAAATAACATTTTATGCACCTATATTTGACTATAAATTTGTGGGCTGAAAATGAATTCACCCTTGTAAATTTTAACAGACACAATATGTTAGAAAACTTTTAATTAGAAACTAGTGAGTTTAACTTCTGAAAGTGAAATTTCTGTGTCAAAAAATACTAAGCTCGAACTGGCCAAAATCCAGTGACAAAGTCCAGAATCCCTATTGCCATTACAATTGGAAAAATGTTATGAACACCTTAAACCCTAAAAGGAAAAGTAAAGGAGAAGTGTGCTTATATTTGGACAACTTAGGTGCAAAATGCATGCAAGACGTGTACTGTACAAAGTAATGTGGATATCCAAACAATCAGAATCCACCCAAAGTAATATGCTTGTGTATATACACCTATGATTGCATGCCTGCCAAATGCCAATAGTAGTAAGACAGCATTCGGCATCTTTTACCTACCTTTATTTCATTCAATACTCAACTAATTAATGCACGCCGAGTTGGCCAGGCCTATCAGAGTTCGGCGATTTAAATTTCACCTTCGATAGTTAGAAAAAAAAAATAAAGGAAATTGAGCGATCGAATGTTAATCGTATTTAAAATTACAGTTTAAATTGTACGTGACAAAAATTTAAAAATTTTACTTCAAAGTGTGTAAGGCAAAAATAATGAGAATTTATTTTAAAAAAAAAAAGTAATTAACGAATTGCAAGCCTTATGATATTTGCAAGACATGGAGGACTTTGTCAGTATCTAAATTTATCTTTGATTCTTGGCATCTTCTCTTATGCCTGACTGATTGTATACCAGACTACTTTAACGCACAAGTCAGCATCACAATTCAGATTATGCTTTCACTGGTGGGGCATTGACTGCCACAATGTTTCTTGTTCAAGGCCAGATATATTCAGCTAATTTCAGGAGCGCTGCTTTCTTCTCTGATTTTTTTAAGCTGTGGTCGTGGCTTTCAAACCCCTCGTGCTTGACGTTACGTGCCCGCCTGCCTGCTTTGTGTGCGCTTGGTTAGCATTTTGTCTCTCTCTTCTTCACAACTCCCACCATCCCATTTATGGTCTTTATTCTATTTTTGTTCTTTGCCAAAAGAACAATACTTATGTGATCCATTGGTAATTTTCTTTTTGGGGGGCTTGGGAACCTTCATTTGTAGTGTGTACCCTATTTAAATACTAGTGAATTTGTCAAATTTGAACAATTTTTAATTTTTGGGGGTGGGTGAAAAATCTTCATTTGTAGCGTGTACGCTTTTTAAATACTAGTGAATTTATCAAATTTGAGCAATTTTTGAACATTCTAAAGAAATCTTGTAACCAAGTAAATTTGAGCAAATGTTGCCATGATTTTTTTGTTTACTCACATATTTTCCTTTCTTTTTTCTATCATTTATACTTGTGCCACCTATTCTCTAATTTAAAAGTAATGAAAGTTCCACGGCATACTTTTTTTTTTTTTATAGACAGTCAAGGAAAATATATTAATTAAAAAAGAAACAAAAATGAATAGAAAGTTGCACCGACAAACTTTATAACAGTAAGATAACAAAAATTGGAGCAACTTTGATTAAGAGGAGATAATAATTTACAAAGTAGAATTGACTTTAAAATTAACCTTAGAAGAAATCAATTTTATTACTTTAACAAAACGAGTAAAAGCACAGATTTAAAAGTCCTAAGAATTGATTTCATCACTTTAAAAAAAAATAAAAGCATTAATATTTTAGTAAATGTACGACGACAGACCAAATATGCTAAACCACGCGCTAGGAAGCAGCGAGTGGGGTTGCTCTGCTCTAGCCACGGAAATAAAAGAAGCAGAGTTTGTGGGGGGAAAGAAAGAAAAGAAGCGGTCCGGTCCAACCTCAAACTGTCCAGCTTCTCTGCGGCCTACGCATTTGTTTCTTTTTCTAACGAAACTCACTCTCCTCCTCGTGTCCCCCGCCTCCCTTCCCCTTTCTTCTCGGGCGCAATTCACCACACAACACAACACTTCCTTTACGTACCACCAAAACACGCACAACACACACTTTCTCCCCTTTCATTAACTCTGTCTGCCGTCCTTTTGAGCTAAAGCTTGAAAACTCAGTTTAGACGCTCTTTACTCTTGTTTTTTTTTTCGGGGGCTCTTCTTATTTTTTATTATCTTTGGTGGGTTGTTCTTAGTTTGGGAAGTAATCAATGGCAACTATTAGTTTACCAAGTGGGATGTCCTTGTTGAAATCCGATACAACTCGGGCTGTATCGGTATCGGACCGTTTTGCGTCTGTGAAGAATGTTAATGAGTTGTTTTTCTGTTCTGAAGTGAGGGGCAGGAAGAAAGTGACTGCTCGTACTCAGATTCTTGCTGTTAAATCCACTGAGCAGATTCAATCTAGTAGTAACAACTTCCCTTCATTAAATGGCCCTGCCATTCTTGTAAGTTGAATATTAAAGTTTATTTCTTTGCATTAGTATATGTTTCTTTATTACTTTTTTTTTTTTGGTTTGCAGTGATACAAATTGAGGCTTTTTTGTTTTTTGTTTTTTTCTTTTTCGTTTGTTTCCTGAACCATGGATGGTGTTAATTTAGTGAGTTAATTTGTATACTTTGTTGACCAGGGAAGAGAATTATTTTGCTGGAATGTCTTCTTGCTTTAAATGTAGAATTGGTTATCTTTAGAAAATTTTGGTTTGATGCTAGCAGTTACGGAGGAAAAATGAGAGAAAGACGACTTGAGTTTGGGTAATACTGTTAGGGAGACAGATATTGGTAACTAATGAATGATAATGATGAAATTAGATATAGGTGATGTGAAAAGATTTATTGCCACAAATAATTGGAAGATATTTGGTTGTTCTTGCTTAGTGAAGGAAGATGGGCATTTATGGAGGAAGAAGACAGGGAAAGAGGATTTAGGTAGACAAACGAAAGTGAATAGAATGAGTCGGAGCATTGCCAGTTTAAAATTTTATCTACATTAATTTATTCAGAATTTGGTCATCCAGTTACCACTATGTGTTGTGTAAAATTGCATGTACTATAGATTAGGCGTACTTGTTTTTAATTTCATCTCTTAATTCATCTCTCAGTTGAACAGAGAAAACTAGGCTAAAGTTGTTGGTGTATAACTACCTTTTTATTTGTTATGAGTGGTTGAATGTTGATTTCATTATATGTTGCTGGAGGAATGTATGGAAATTCTAGAAGTCTTCTGTATATCAAGATTCTTGAATAGACAAGTTAGGCATCTTCTGTAGACTCTGATTAAAGTTTATATACAAAATTTTGCTGGAGAATATGCTCCATCTATCAGACTTACCTTATGTGGTTCTGGACATCCTACTTTTTTGTGTTGGAAATTACCTCTTTTTATTAAAGTTATTTCATTCTCCTTTCAATGGATGTTCTTGTCATGCTATATATCTAATTGTGAATGTCATTACATTCTTCACTTTAAGTGAGTCGAACCTTCTTTTCAGTCTAGTGATTTTGCTGTAAGCCAAGCAACAGTGGGTGCCAAACCTTGGAGAAAAACAAAGATAGTATGTACTATTGGTCCTTCCACAAGCTCTCGTGAAATGATCTGGAAACTCGCAGAAACAGGAATGAATGTAGCCCGTTTGAATATGTCACACGGAGACCATGCATCCCATCAAAAAACAATTGATCTAGTTAAGGAATACAATGCCCAATTTGATAGCAAGGTTATATCAATTATGCTGGACACTAAGGTATGTGTATTTCTGTTCACAAGAATTTTCACCCCGGGGAAATTGCTCTGTCATCAAACTTATCGTTACATTTGAATCTCATAGATTATTTTAAAATTTTATTAAAATATTTGAATTTGATCCTTGTTCAAATGCATCTACGTTTTTTGTAGTTTTGTGGAACATGTTTAGTTGGGATTGATTTTGTGGACTATTGTTTCAAAAGTTTGACCTAAATGATTTAAATGCCTTAATGTTAGGAGAATCACAAGTTTGGAACTTGGGCTGATGTTCTCTTATTTTGTCATCATTCTGTCATTTCTTGATTATGTTAACCTAAATAAATCGTTGTTTCTCTTCGTCTCATGAATCTATTCGCCTAAGTGGAAACTTTTTTCACTATCCTAGATTTATTCTCACACATTAATTGATGTGTCTTTTGTTCTTTGCAATCTTTATGTAGGGACCTGAGGTCAGAAGTGGAGATGTGCCACAGCCAATCCTCCTCAAAGAGGGGCAAGAGTTTAATTTCACAATTAAAAGAGGAGTTTCAACAGAAAACACAGTTAGTGTTAATTATGATGACTTTATAAATGATGTGGAGGTTGGGGATATACTCCTGGTTGATGGTAATTTAAATTCCATCTTAAGTCCAGTGCTGGTGCATGTCATTAAAGCTCCGAATTAGTTATAAAACAGCTGCAAGATTCATGTTCACAATCTGATATTCATGCTGAGAATTGTTTGTTCAGATATTTTCTGTTGCAAGGTAAATGTTGACAAGTTTTAGTATTGTTTTAGGGGGGATGATGTCATTGGCTGTAAAATCAAAAACAAGCGATTTAGTAAAATGTGAAGTAATTGATGGTGGAGAGCTAAAATCAAGAAGACATTTAAATGTGCGTGGGAAGAGTGCAACCCTACCTTCAATAACAGGTCACACAGCAGATATGAGGAATTTTTGTTTATTTTCTTTTATTTTGTTGATTTTGAAAGATTGCTTCCCATGATACGCTGACAATTTGATCTTTACAGACAAAGATTGGGAAGATATCAAGTTTGGTGTGGACAACCAAGTTGATTTCTATGCTGTTTCTTTTGTGAAGGATGCTAAGGTGGTCCATGAATTGAAAGATTATCTTAAAAGTAAGGTCTAAAATTTCAGAATTGAATTCATTATACTGGATGTTACTTTTTTTTTTTTTTGCCATATGACCACAGAAAATCTTTTTTGCAGGCTGCAATGCTGATATTCATGTTATTGTAAAGATTGAAAGTGCTGACTCTATACCAAATCTTCATTCAATCCTAACTGCATCTGATGGGGTTAGTTTAATTTCTCAACTGAACCAACTTTGCGTGTCCTTTTGACAGTCATTCTAATGTGTCGCCCTGTGATTCCATCTTTCTTTAAGCCCATAATAATTATGAGGGGATATGCCTAATTCTTTCTCATTTCAATTCATGTTTTTCTATATTAGTTTTAAGAGTCATTAAGTTGTTATGGCTATAATATCTTCAGTTAAAGAAGAATGCAAACGTCAAGTCCAAAAAATATATAGCTACAGTTACGAAAGAAAGCATATGCAATCTTTCAGAAGAAAGTTTCTGGAGTGAGAAACTTCTATGTAGCTAGGTCTTTCAAATTGTCTCTCTTATTTTTTAGTTAATGTGTATCTTACATGGATGTGACTGAGGAAATTGTAAATGAGCCTGACAATAAATGTATCTTCTACCATTGAATTTCATCCTGTTTTATAACTTATCTGAAAGTTACGTTCCTTTTTGTGAGCTCCACTAATGCTCTTTGAGAGGATAAAGGGGGCCAGGTGGTTGGTATTGAGGCATATCACTTTTAGTTCTGCTGCAGATCCCCTGGCTGATATAAGCAGTATTTCATGCATGACACTGAAGAATGTGAAACTTCTCGTGCAGACAGAATTAGAGTAATGGACTTGTGAATAATGATTGAATCTCTGAAAAATTTTAAATACAAATTAAATTTTGGTATGTGAATTAACATTCCAAAGAGGCTGAGTGCATTTAGCCAAAAAGTTCCAAAATTTTTTTTTCCTGCTGTTAAAATGGTAAATTGAGTGCAAGATCTCCTGTTACTATCAGGTGCAGGAAACTCCTGGTGCCTTATCCTTTAAAGTTCACTTTTCTATGTGTCAAGCATGTGCCACACTATAAAACCAAGACAAACACCCTGCATCCATTTCAAAATTTCACTATTGTGGATATGTTTTGTAGTTATAGGCAGATAGCTCCACTTAACTGCTGGCTTCGAATTCTCATTTTTTCTGATATATGCATGCATTTGTATGTGCGTATATATACTAGTACAGTGGTGGATGATTTGTGCAATGTGTGAAAGTTTATAGAAGTTGTCAGAGTGATAATGGATAGAATTTACTCCCTTGTTCAATTTGTTAAACTCATATTAAATAGTTTAAGATAACGTCCTAAGATCTGGGATTGTAATTCATGATAGGCAATGGTGGCCCGTGGCGACCTTGGCGCTGAACTCCCAATCGAGGAAGTCCCTTTGCTGCAGGTACCTTTCTTGCTACCATTTAATGCTTTTCTGTTACACTTTTTACATAGAGAAACTTTATTTATGCCAACTGAATAGCATGGTCATCTTATCAGTTTTCCTTCGAGGGATCAAATAACTTGTTTTCCGCTTTTCAGTATTTTCTTTTTGGCATTTAATTTTCATTTTTCAGGTCTCAGCTCTGTGTTTTAATTTTTAAGTCTGTCACTGTAGCAACCCCATATTCTTTTCCAGTGGCATCTGCATGGTGATATTAAGCTGCTTTAAGAATTGAATAGAAAACATGCAAAGCTTTGGAATGTGTAGTTTAACTTGTGATAGAGATTTATTTTCAAATAATATGTGAATCAAATTGATATATAGAAAAGGGGAGTTCTTCAAGATCTAAAATCAGAAGACACTGCCGAGGTTAATTTTTATTTATAATGCTAAATAAAAATCACCGTCCGCTTTTAGCTTATGCCTCCTTTTCTATTCTTCCAATCGTGAAGTTTACTAGTCGTTCTATGAGATTGTTTTGGGAATCGATTATATGATTCTTTAGTATTGGAAATATTAAGCGATTCTTTCTGTTGTTCAATGACAGCAGTAATTTGCACAACCATTGCCCAGAGAATTTGACTTCATGAAGTGAGGAGTTTGTATATCCATTTTTACTTCCTCGTCTTTTGTAGTCATATTTGTCATGAGGTATGTCTGAGAGTTTTAAGTGGAATTTTTGTAACTGCGGCAGTATATCATCTAGGATGTGGTGCAACGTCCATTATTTGCCACAGGAAAGGCTCATTCAATTTTTCTGCCTCTATGAAGACCCAAATATAAGCTTACGAGTAGTGAACCTCCAGTTTAAGGCTTTTTAACATTTAACATGAGCTGGAACTCAATAGTAAAAAATCTTTAAACTGGAATTTACCTAGAGGAGCATATACTGTTAAGATTTTTTTTTTTCCTTGTCAAATACTTTTACTTAATCAAAAGGTTGACTTCTTAAATTGAAATTAATTCCAGCTGTTACCTATTTATTTTATTTTTTGTTATTTTGTCAATTGGTTCAGTGAAGAAGGGACCTAGAAACACAGAGAGAATCTGGTTGGCACTTGGGAAAAGAATATATTCCTCACTTAGCGAGTTGGTATTTGATTCTAAGACTGGGTATTGAAGCACTTAATATTAGCTGTGAGCTTGTTTGTAGTCGGGCCTTAGATATCGTTTAAGAGGTAAAGGGGAGCTTCTTTTAGGCAGTATTATTGAGGGTAAATATGTAATAAACTTGGAAGGGTCTAAAGGGAAAATTTAGAAAATTGGTTAGGGTCGGCATGGGGAATGAGAACCTGTTGTGAATAAGGTGATTATGTTTATACAATGGTCTTTTTGGAGAGAAGTGGAGATTGCTGTCCCTTTTTAATATGTGGAATCTAGTAACTTTTTAAGACTTGTGCAGCTAAACTAGAAGTAGGATGTGGTAATATTCTTGAAGCTTAACTGGGATCCAACAAGCTAAATGAATTCTGGAATACCAACTGTTTTTGCATGCCCACTCACCATCTCTGTTTTGTATTACATGATGGTTATGAATGATGATAAATTGGTATCGTGAAAACTATTGTTGTCTATATTACTTCCTCCTTCACAAAAGAACACAAAATTAAATTATTGCGATGCTCTGTCTGTTAGGAAGACATTATTAAAAGGTGTCGCAGTATGCAAAAACCAGTGATCGTTGCAACAAATATGCTGGAAAGTATGATTGATCACCCAACCCCAACAAGAGCCGAAGTTTCTGACATAGCTATTGCAGTGAGAGAAGGTGCTGATGCAATAATGCTTTCAGGAGAAACTGCCCATGGAAAGTAAGTTATGTGTGTTTCCAAACTTATTTGTAACTGGGAGCTATTGTTGATTGGATATGGTCATCTTTATGACATGCATTTTCTGCTTTTCCATTTGCATGATAATTTTAAGAGATCGGGTGAGTTCCTGCTAATCAATGAAGAGGTGAGGCGATTTTATTTTCTCCCAAGGTTTTACCTCTAAGTGCTGGTGATAAGTAATCACGATATTGGGGTTATGGCTCATGTTTCAGTTTTAAGATATAAGTTAAGAATATAATGTCCCACATCGGAATCCCAAAGTAATCTAAACTAATTAATAAAGTTCATGGGCCACTCCACTCAATGCCAATTGGTTTTGAGATGGAAGCACATGTTCTTTAACAATATATAAGGAAAGGTTTATGAGTAGCACCTATTAGCCATTGCATCATCTAGCATTTAAGTTTTTCAGTTGAGGTGTCCTATAGTTTAGCTTGATACTTAGTGAAGAAGACTCCTGTGTCCCTCTTTTCATGAATATGGAAGGGGATGGTTTACCTTACCCTCTTATTCTTATACTTATTTGGAAATAGAGTGTTTCTACTCTAGTGTGGATATCAGTATCAGGTTAATTTTATTTCGTCTGGTGGATCAGTTTGTAAGAGGGCAATATTGTTATGGAAGGTTGGTAGGTCATGGTTGTTTAGATGTTTCAACCTTACCATCATTCTATGTTAATCCCAGTTACTTGCTTGGACAGATAAAGTGTATTTTTGCTAGGGTTCAGCAGCTGTGAATTTGTGCTCGTCTCCTTAGTTTAGTTATCAATTATTGTTGGAAAGTGTTTTGATTTCAGCATTTAAAACAGTATTTTTCAACAATCATTTGAAGTGTAGATTGTTCCCAACATGTAGTATCCTCTAAATTTTCTGGAAGCTCTGATATGATTAAAATGGCCTTTCTCCTGTTTAATTTGCTGGTTTAGACGTTGTTGTTGATCTGATCCATTTGTTTATACAATCTTTGTGATGAACATAGGTCCTTCATTGTGCATTCTGTGATGGGGGTTTTTTTTTTTTTTGGTCAATACATGTCACAAGATCATTTGTGCATCTTATCCAAATTAGATTTGTGTACTTACATTACGAACCCAAAATATTTAAGGTATCCATTGAAAGCTGTTAAAGTAATGCATACTGTGGCATTGAGGACCGAGTCAAGTCTACCAATCAGCATCGCTCCTCCAAGTCAGTCTACTACATATAAGGTGTGCACGGGTTACACTTTGATCTTTCATTCCTTGTCTTTGTGGAGTTTTTGATACACACTGGATGATGGAGCCTTTTTTCATTTCAAGCATTGATGAGCTCAGTCATGGATTTCTGTTTAATGTTGCAGATATGCAAACCTGTTTTTACATATTACTATCCTCGTACTTAATTTATTCACTTTTCTTTTGACATACTTAAGAGAATCACTTATTTATTATGGGTATTGCTTCTGCAATTACACAGTGGGATGACAGACCTTAAATTTGATTTGTTGCTATTCAAACTTTGAATTGTAAAGCAACTTCATCTGAGGGGTAATTAATTTAACGTGCTTGGATATGCAAGCTTGGCAAATAGAGTCCATAGTGTGAATTGCATGGATATGGGTCAATTCACATGAAATGAGATTTGCACTGTGGTTATCTCATGGTTTACTAGCACTGGCTATGGCTGGAATTCATATTCAGCTTTTGACTGATGGCCTACTTTTGAAGCTTAATGAAATCTTGGAAAGAGTCAACTTAATGTTCAGGTCAAATTCCCAGGGAATAGAATTAGGTCAACTTGGGATGAAGAAAATGTTTCCAGCCTATATTTCTGGACTCGGGTATAGTAGTCCTTTTGGGAATGGATACAAATGAAAATTCCGACACATGTATGGCAGCTCAAAGTGAATAATATAGTTTACATATGCCACAACAAACCCCTACCCATGTCTACGCATTTATTGGCACAACATGAAATGTGTACGACAGGGATGAGAGGAGTGTCCACGTAACGCGGTTTCCAACCAATGTTGGACCTGACATCAAATTGTTGCTATGCTCTTCAAACTTCAACTTCACTGTATATATGCACCTATAATAGTGAGTTAGTATTATTTCAAGATGAAGTATACCTTATTATTTATTCAAACATCAAATCTTGCCTTTAGATTGGAGCCTTTGTATAAAACATACCTCAGAACTTATGTAGTTTCTTGCTCTCTAGCATTCTTGTTGAGTAAAGCACTTTATAAAAATTGATGTCATATTGCTTTTGCTTCCCTTGCTCACTTCCTGCCATCCATCTGCACTTTATGTATCCTAGGTTTAGTTATCAATGTGTTATTTTTGGAAGCAGAATGCATCTTGGGATAGTGTAAGAAATGGTAAGTTGGACAAAGAGTTGAGGTTCATTTAGTCATTTGCACTAACATGATTACCATACAACATCCTTTTGCAGGGTCACATGGGAGAAATGTTTGCTTTTCATGCAACCACAATGGCTAATACACTTGATACTCCCGTTATTGTCTTCACAAGAACTGGATCTATGGCGATTCTCTTGAGTCATTATCGGCCTTCCTCAATAATATTTGCTTTCACAAATAAGTAAGTACAAGCAGCAGATATGTTCTGCACTTCATTCATGAGATACATATCTGCAACGACAGTTCAGTACTTTTATTTGTTATAAGATTTAAGCATTAACAAAGAAAAAACCGGAAGTTACAGTAAGCAGTAACATGCAGCATCCTTACCGTCAAAACATGGTGGAAGTGAACTCGCCAAAAGGATTGCCTTCGCATGAAATGGTTGTGTCTAGTTTATTTGTTTGAACTTCATGTTGATGGTCAGAAATATCTATCACATGCAATCATATCTTATAAGCATTGTAGAAAAGCGCCCCACTATGTGTGCGTGTGTGCTTGCATGTCTGTTATGACAGGAATTCGATATACTTCCTTGAAAGTGATCAGGAGGAAGTAGCTTGCTTTAATAGTTGGGCTAATAGAGAATTTCATTTATCACATAGCCAAGTGGCATCGCCTGGCATATTGATAATGTTGTGTTCTTTTGACGTGAGGTTATGGCTTCAATAATGAGGATTAACCTCTCTACTTGAAATGGTAAGCTGAACTCACCTTGCATTTCTCATACTCAAGTGGCAGGAAACTGGTGTAGTTTAAGAGGTCTTATAGGGTCTTTTGATATTTAACTAGATTATCTATGTTGTTGCCATTCCCTATTATGCTAGGTTTGGGATCTGGGCTGTTTGCTCAACTTATTCTGTGTTAGTTCTTTTAAAGCATAAATAGTTTGAATCAATATGTGAAGCCTTTTCAGTAAGCATTTGAGCCTGTCCAGTCAGTTACAGTACTTGGTTTGAATTTAGTTATTAGTTCAATGTAAATACTTCCATACTTATGGTGGGAAAAATTTTTTTTTTCCTGTCAGTGAGAGGGTGAAGCAGCGGTTGGGTCTTTATCAAGGCGTGATGCCCATATATATGGAATTTTCAGATGATGCAGAGGAGACCTTTTCTCGAGCATTGAAACTTATACTGGTTTGTTACTTTTATCCATATTTATGAACTTAGATCATCTTAATTATCAGCTGCATAATCTTCCCCCATTCGATTTGTTCTTGATGTTCAGAGTAAGAGCCTGGTGAAGGAGGGGCAGTATGTTACTCTTGTCCAAAGTGGAGCGCAGCCGATCTGGCGTCGAGAATCTACTCACCATATTCAAGTTCGTAAGGTCCAAGGTTAAATGTATGTACCTTTTGATTTATTTCAAATGGAAAGGATATTAGGCGTTGAACATCTAAATTGGAAATTTCTGTTTCTTTCTTTATGGCTTTTTATGTTTGGATCTTTGTTCACATTCTAAAATTAGAGGAACTTCTAAAGGAAGCAGAGGAGTTTTTGTACTTGTATAATTGCCATAGCAGATTCAACTGTCCTAGTTCTCTCAAAGATTAATATTCTTGTGTTTTTTTATTGACATGTGTAGACTTGTTTTGAATGTTGATTGCAATAATAGTTTTTGTTCTGGAAAGCTTGATTGTTCCTTCATCTTTTGGTCTTCACAGTATTATAGTCATATTTTTATGTTGACCGTATCCTTGGATGGGTATGCTTTATCATGGTTCCGTGGAACTTTGGCGCAGAAACACCTACACACGCACACACACACAGAGAGACATGGGGTTACTGAAAAGTTCGTGCTGATAAAATCTGCAGTGGTATAGTTTCTATTATAAGATGTATTTGTCATAAAGAAGTAAGATGTATTTGTGGTACAGAAGAAACAATAATTTTACTAATTTCTACATATTCGCAATGATAAAAGCACTAAACTGTCTTTGCCTATGGGGAAAAGTTAGGAGAGAACCAATTATATGTGTTCAACATCAGCAGATAAATGCCCTCATACTTGCAAAACAAGACAAAGTATCATGATCATTGGATTTGAAGATGAAGAAGAAAAGATTTTGCAACTTGTTTATGAGAGATTTAACTTGAATACAGACAGAATTTTTGCTACTACTAGTAGCTAAGGCGTTTAAATTGTTGATTTGTTGATTAATCCCTTTGTTCTTTAGAATTACAAAAAGAAAGTCTTTTTAATTTGGCCCATGGAAGTGTGCTTAACATTTTTGCACCGCATAAGGTTTATCTCTACTATTCTTTGTATCCTTACATGTTTTCCCTATATTACTTTCTGTCTGGCGTTCTTATTTGGCATTACGCTGGAAATTTGTTGTAAAATGAAATTACTTGATTGCTATTATGCTATGTAGAAGTATGGCTGAGCATAATACCGAGCTCCAATCAGCATCATAAATGCTTTGCCATTGAGTTGCATGGTAACATCATTGGTACAGAATAGTGCAAATAACAGTCCGAACAGTAGTCCTTGGGTTATAGCATAGCATATTCTTTGAGGAACTAGAAGCAACAATTGTCAGTGATAAGAACCTTTCGTAATGAGACTGAGATTGTGGGGCAAAGAGTAGCATCTGTGTGGCGAGTTCTTGGAAAGATCTGCAAATTAGTATCTACTCTCTACTGTCAGCATGGTATATCCAATCTTTCCTTCGTTGTGGGGTTGTGCCAGAAAGCCATAAGAAAACTCACAGGTTATTTTATAGATTTTTATCTCTCTGACAGAGTCTACAATCTCAATATCTTATATTCTTCGAAGCAAATATTGGAGGGTTTCTTGATTATTGTCTTCTCTGACAAGGGATAAATTATCTATAAGTGAAAACTAGCTATAATGCTTCTGTTGAAGTGCTTTCCCTCTGAGCATAGAGGAAAGAGGTGGCAGAAAAGGGAATAGAAACAAGCCTTTGAATCTTATATTTCCTTTCCTTTTAGAAGTAGGAGATAAAGAAAGGGAAGCAGCAAAATCTGATCTTGTCCAGGTATGGAAAATATAAAAGTGACTTCTTCCTTTCCTTTTCCTCTCATTTCAATAATCAATTCAGTCTTTCTTTTTCTTCCCTTCATGTCCATGGATCCTTTCACGGGACCAGATCTTATCTTTGTCATTTCCTTCCTTCAATCCAGACGCTCTTTCACAATTCATCTTACAACGAAAACATCTGTACTACAAGTAATAGTTTGAATGCCTTGAAAAGTATTGTGAAAATTTTCTGTTGATTTCGTTTCTCTTCTTTTTCCAAACAATCCATGTTGCACCTTGTCCTTGAGAGGTATAGTGACTTTCTCTGAGTTTCCTTCCTTATCTGTTTAAACAATCTGTTTTTTCCCTCTCTCTCTACATCTATAGACATCATTTCCTGTCTTTTCACGTTAGTTCTCGTTTTCTTGACCTTCTGTTCTACATTTTAGCATTCTGTCATCTAAATTTAATCCCTCTGCATAAAAAAAAGTTTCAAAATAGGTCCAGTTATAGCTCATACACGAAATCATGTACTGCTTTTAGCTAAATTTTACACAGTTGCTGAGAAAGCAATGCTCCATTGGACCATGCTGTCTGCAAACAGTCCCAACGAGATGTCCAAAAGACACTGGTGGTAGTGGCCACTACCACTTGAAAACAGCTTCTTGGCATGAAGCTTTTTAAAAAATCTGGCTATACTGATGCGATCAACCTTTGCATTTTTGTTCATCTATGATTAGTAGATTATATAATCCCCCTGGAGATGTATCCATATCTGCACGTTACCATGCTTATTTGATCACTAGCTAGTGCCTCTTTGTTTTATTTATATAACCATCAGTAGCTGGTTTTTTAGCCATTTATCCCCGGAGATTATTAAACTACAAAATTCAGTTAGTTTTGAGCTCTTATCAGTTAGTTGTCGGACTATTTCTTCTCCATGCCGATTCACAAATATAGTCCAGAAATAGCTGCATTAATATCATCTAGCATAAGAGAAATGAGATTGAAGCATGTCTGTACTAGTACCAACAGGGTAATTGTCAGCTGTGTTATACATATTGTTTCTCTAACAATAGAGAACCAGCTAACACGGTTGAACTCCGGATTCATGTTCTTTACGAGAGCACTAAAATAGAACAAATAAATTTAGCTGTTTATGTGACTACTAAATTATTACAAACAAATGAAGGTGGAAAGATGATCTGAAATGCCCGTAGCCAATACATAAACCGTCTCTCTGAATGCTTAGTGGACTAACTGAGGCTTTAGTGAGTTAGGTTTTGATAATCTCATTGCTTGGGTTTTGTAAGAGGAATGGTAAAGATCCTTGTCTTGGTCTGTCACCGACTCATAGCAGATGAGAAAATCTGTACAAAACTTCTGTTGCTACCACAATTTCCCATTATTGTTTAGACAATTTTCTCATCAAATGCCTGTCAAGACGTTATAAAGTTCTGTCACTTCAAACTCCACAGACCTCCTTCTCAATGTCTTCTATAAACTTCCCTTCAATCTTGACACTTTTGTACCACTTAGCACAGGCAATGTAGACCACGAGATCTATAATTGTTAAACCAGCCAAGAGAAAGTAAAACCGGTCTAAATGACCGTTATTAAGGTTAACTGGGATCCAACCAGGCATATCATCTCTGGTAGATATTTTCATGACTATGCTCACCAGCAAGCTGCTAACATAGTTCCCCAGAGAAATTGATGTCATGCAAAGTGCACTGCCAAAGCTTTTAAGTCCATCAGGCGCTTGATGGTTGAAGAACTCCAGCTGACCTACATACATAAAAACTTCTGAAGCGCCTATCAGAGCATATTGAGGCACCTGCCATAAGATGCTTAGTGAACTTGAGCCTTCGCAATTTCTGCAATCTATACTAGCATATTTGCGCCTATAATTCTCCACAATTCCTGCTGAAAGCATTGCCATTACTGCTATTACGAGTCCAACACCCATTCTTTGAAGCTCTGTGAGCCCTTTAGAGTCCTTGGTCTTGGTGAGACCCTTTGAATTCTTAATCCTACTCACAAGTGGATCGAGGACTCGCCTGTAGAAAAATATGAAAACTGCCACACTAAGTATGTCAAAGCTAGACATGCTTGCGGCAGGGATTTGGAAGTTCAAAATTTTTGTCCTCATGGCTGCACCTTGCTCGACAAATATGGAGGCCATCTGAGTAAATACCACTGAGTAAATTATAGTGCATAGCCAAATGGGCAGTAGTCTCAGGACGCACTTAACTTCCTCAACTTGAGAAATGGGGCAGAGACGCCACTGGTTATAGTCTCTGTGTTTCTCATTCTTGAAATCCGTTGAAGTAATGAATGCTGCTCTGTCCAAAAATCTGTGTCATAGAAAACAATCCTTAGCATTGATAAAACAAATTGTAGAAAGCTAGAAGCAGTCTTGTGGCTGGATTAGTTTCAATAAATCATGAACAAGTTTTTAAATAAACTTACTTGAAACCATGGGTATGGAGCATTTTCCTTGCACCAGTTATAGAATTTCCCTTTTCTTCCATTTCAAATAATTCATCATCACTTTGTGGCATCTCAACTCTCCACTTCCTTACTGCTGCTGCTATTACTTGTGAAAACCTGGAAATAGGGTTTCCACTGGGCCTGAAGTGTCTGTATCTTGTGGTGCCTGCAAGGAAGAGTACCAATGCTGCCAAGGCAGATGCAGTAGATACCCAAAAACCTAGTGCCCACATTCCTTCATCCTCAAAGTAGCTCAGTATGGTGTTAGAGAAGAGTGAACCAAGGTTCAAAGCCAGGTAGAAATAGCTGAAGAAGGCAACTTTGGAGTGTCCTTCAATTGGATCCTCTTCATCAAACTGATCAGCCCCAAATGTAGCAATATTTGGTTGGTACCCTCCATTTCCTAGTGCGACCAGGTAGATAGAGATATAAAATAGACCAATCACCCAATTTGAGTGTGGTGCACAGGCAGCTGTCTCATTCCCACAGCCTCTTGGTTTAAGCAAGAAAAGGTGAGTTGCTAGTGATAATGCTGCCAAACCCTGAGATAAAATATTGTAGATGCCATTAGATTGTACTAGTAAGTGGAGAGATTTTGCGTTTGAGACACATTAACATCAGATACTTACAATGACAAAGATGACCTGAAAGATGGCACAGGTTTTGTATCTTCCCCAGTAAGAGTCACTTAAGAAAGCACCAACCAGAGAGAAGATGTAAACAGTTCCAGTCCATTTGCTCACATTATTGGCAGCATCAGCATTATTTTGTTGCAGGACTCTTGTCAGGAACAGAACCAAGTTGACCCCCACACCAAAGAATGCCAGTGTAGCCAGACCTTGGTTCACTGGGCAATTCATTGAGCAAAACATAATTGTAAATGGGTTAGAGCCTTAATATGCTGTTTGAAGTCTTGGAGAAATGTTACATATGCTTATATCATCTTCAAGTACATCATAATTTCGCTGAAAATGCAGACCATGAAAATTTTTGTGCTAAATAATTAGTTCCTTTGTGCTAATGCTGCAAAGATGAAATTCTTGATCATAAATGACTTGCCTTGCATTTTTGTATGATGTTCATATTTACTAAAGTGGTCGAGCTGCTTTTCCAGGCCAAGTTTTAATAACCATTTGGAAATTGGAGAACTATCTTTAAGAAATATTTGAAATATGCATCTAAATTTCCTTCTTTCGTACTATTCTTGAATGGAAGGATCAGCAGTCCACTTCCAAAATAAGAAAGAGAGATGAGTGATTTTTTAATGGACATATCGACTTTCAGAGGAACTTCGCGCTATTAGATTTATTAGAAGTTAAATTTTGAAGGCTTAATGATATATAACAGTTGCAAGTAAATTGACGTTGCTGCTGTTAGTTTTGATTGAAGCATCTCAGCATGTGCATGTGCATGTGCATGATGGATGGAATGCTGGTTTATGATGTAAAGCTTTACAATGACAAACGAAAAATAGCTGTCATTAATTATTCATGTGCAGCGTAGAACTTCTTATGCAAATCGGGAAGCATATTTGACTGCATGCTCCTAAAGTAGCAGAAAGGAGCACCAGGAATGCTGTCTTTACAATTTAGAACCAACCTTTGGAGTTCACTAGGACATAAAACTGGCCGTTTTGTTCAACAGTTCTGTGCATTCCTAGAAAAAGGGTCTCTCTGTTTTCTTTTCCTCAGCATATTTGTAGAGTAGTTCACTTCAAAGTCACTAAACACCTAAGTGATGCTAATACAGAATCCCACTTTGCCTCAAAACCTGTTAGGTCAATGGCAGTCTCAAACTTGTCTAACATACTCTAGGTCCAGGCTGTATTGTCGTTTGTCTTGACTGGTAAAAGTTTTTTTTTATCTTATGTAATGATTGGCTGGCTATTCAATCGAATCCAATTCAATTCATTTCATCCGTGAAAAGCCATCTTTTTCTCGGATTGATTATTTCAGAACAAGGGTTTATCCGTTTGAAGAAAGGAAGGGTCCAACTCCAAAGAGATCCGGAGTAAAAAGAAATATGCATTGAGCAAACCTATAAGCATAAAATGAACTATATTCTAACAGAGAAGATGAAACAAGTTATCTATCAAGTATGATATCACACACACACACACACATATATATATTCGAATATCTACTCAATAAAGTATCTATCACCAACTATTCCAAAAACAGTTAAGATGACAATTTCCTAATTCATTCGTTACTTTAGTGGTTCAGCCATGGATCAGCTCATTTTTACACGTAACTTTCAGTGAGTCTGAGTTTTTGTTTTGTTTTTGGTTGTGTGTGGGGCTGTAAGTCTTGGAGGGTTCAAGAACTGTAAGAGTGAACATCAGTGATAAAATGGAAAGAACAAAAGAAAATGCTGTCATCAAATAAAATTAGTTGTCATCAATATTCAACTAAAGAAAATCCAGCTCATTCTTAAGAGGACCCATCCTACAAGCAAAGTTGACTGCAATGACAAGCGGCAGAAACCACGTCATGCACAGAGTTTGAGTGGAAACGTACGTGTCAAGGAAGTCTTCTACTTGTACTCAAACTTGCATTTCTGCATGCGTTCCACATTTCTCTCTTTTTCTATGTCGTGTGGAAGATGGTTTTGGCAGTTCCGAATTCCAGCAAAAAAATAAAATTTCACGCAGGTTACTTTTACTTCTTTAGTGTGTTTTCTATTGCTGGATTTCTCAAAGGATCCACTCTTCTAACAAGAAACATTTGATACTTGGATTTGGCTCCTTCTTCACTGGGTAAAAGTTACACGTTCTACATGTACACTTGTCATTTTCCAAGATAGGGATGTCCATCTTCATTACTCCATTTCTAAACAACCTATTCCAAAAGTATTAAAAGTTTTGTTCACTCCATTAAAAGCAAATTAACTTCTTGCCCCATTGGAAATATCTCTTCCCTCTTCCTCTTCCTTCTCTCATTTTTCCTATCTATCTTTCTTAATTTTTTTTTTTGGGGGGGGGGGGGGGGGGGTTTAACTTATATGGGTGACTGCCTTTTTCTACTGTTTGAAGGGATGGTTAGGTACTAAGCTGAAAAGACACGGGATCGTTTATCAGTGTGACAAGTTAAGGTTTTTGAGAGTAAAGAGGATGCCCAATTGAAATGTTTCAAGCTCATTTATATCGCTGAAAGGGTAAAAGAAAATAAAAATATTTGTTACCAGTGGAAGATCCAATTAAACAGTTTCTTTTGGTATGTGGATGGACCTAAAAGTCAGTACTTATTTTTTTTTCGGGTATCATGACCTTTGTGTTGATTTTGAGGCGGCGGTCACTTGGTCACAAGTCACCACTTAGAACCGGAAGAGCCCACCTCAAAAGTAAATCTAAAACCAAAAAATATAAATACAGCAGTAGTACAAAAGCAGATGAAAGACAATTCTACAATATCAAGAAGTGTGCATTTTCTTTAAAGCTAGAAATAAACACAGTAGCATATCTTATACTAAAAGCAGATAAGCAGAAGACAATATCACAATATTTTTTTTCACCAAAAACAAGAAAGATTTGGATCATGGGGCTTTTGAGCTTACAGAGGATGATAATTCCAGCAAACCATTTTCCAGTTTTCTCACGGATTGCTGGCCTGCCATGCATATCTACAGTTCCATCAAGAGTGTACTCATCTTGATCTCCTTTCAAATTGTCCTGAAAATATCAGTCCATGCATGTAATGAATCAGTAATTTTTCTTCTTGCATGTGGATCAAATATTGTGTACAACCAATCCATTGATCAAATGAGGCTCCATAGAGAAAGTGATTGTATTGTGCAACACATTTATTTGTGTGTTTGTGTGTGTATTCGTAGTGTATTGTGATTCTTTTAGTTCTTGTTTTATCTTGGAAATGGTGAGGAATGAAGAAGATGGAAGAGTGATGATCATGACTGACCTCTTTGGAGATTTGAAAGGAAGCCATTGATGAGGAAGTAGGAAAATTTGGTAGCTAGAGTACTAGTTGATGGAAGAGAGAAATTAGTTGGTATTGGGAGATGAAGAAACTAGAAGATAGGAAAGTTTGGGATTAAAGGAAAGATGGGAGGAGTGGTGTATATATAGAAGTTGAGGGAAGAAATGGACGGTAGAGATGGGGTGATGAAAAATGGGAAGACATCCAGATTGCCAGAATTCTACAATATGTTATGTTTATGTGCTAGTTGTTTGGCTATAGAAAAGGATGGGAGTTTTTCTTGTATAATTGTGTCCTTTGAAATGTTTATATTGTCTCTCATTTGGTTGGTCAGATTTTCAAATAGACAGTCCAATATTAAGTCTTGGCTGAGGTTTTTGTGAGTTTTGGATAAAAGAAAGAGGTTTATGACACTGACAATTTAGAGGGGCCTTTAGCCACTTTGAGGCTGAGGTTCAATTGACCAATTTGTTCTAAGAAAAAACAAAATAAAGGAATAAGGGTTATTCTTTATCCTTTTTCTTCTTTGACAGGATTATTTTGATATTTTATTTTTAATTCTACAGATGTTCAAGAAATCACAAGTCTCATGGCATGGGCTGATATTTGTGCTCCTTAATTTACCTAAGCTTTACTCTGGTCCTTAAAATTAATTTATATGCAAAAAGTGTTAAATTGAATAATAAGAAGTCATTTGTGAATCAATATTCATAAGCTATATATGGTGTACATATAGCTAATTATTGAAGTGGGTATATATAAGAAGAATAATCTTTAGGTGATGTCTAGTTATTTTGATGTTTTTTCAAAAGCATTCTAGAATGCTGATAAGTCAAAGAAAGCTAGGTAATGTGCTTGCATATAATGCATGCCCAACATTGCGTGAAAAGATTTTGATCATGAGTATAATCAAGGCAGGTAATCTCACCTCAAACAAGAATAAGAAGATGATTCTAGCCATTCATAATTGAAGTTATCTTACAGAATAAATGCATATATTATCATCATCTTGTGTGCTTTACTTTTCTGGCAACTTCTTTGAAATAGTTGGCCTATTATCAGAATTTAGCACAACTAAAATACCATAGAGTTATTTATTAGAAGTCTAGGTTTCCTTTCAAGAAAATTATTGTATCTTGTACTCCCTTGGTGGAGACAAGCATCTGAAACTAACATTTCTGGCCAAGTGAATGTTGAATAACTAGTAAATAATTCACAATCTTTAAGGATTTTATACCTCAATTTGCCATAATAATGTCTCCCACATATTCTAACTTGCTATATTCCCTATCTTATTCCTAGCCACAAAAAATATTTTTCGGACTCCCATTAGTTTAGCTGGTATGCCACTTTGTGAAAAAAATTTCATAATTAATTAGATAAAAATATGTAAATATGCTGGTTATGACAATCTTCATTTTTTCTTCAATAATTATTTTTTTTATCTTTCACACATCATATATTTGTACAAAACTACCAATTTTGTAATAACTATATCAATAAAGTTGATTAATCAACGTGTTAAGGTCATAATTAAAATCAGTTGTTAAATCATTTTCTTTGTAATTTACTTGTCCAGTCCTGTTTTAGGTATTCTCTGTATGTGAGGGATGAGGAATCCATATTTTTGCAGAATTTTTTTGTCATCAGACAAATCGAAAAAGAACATGTCCTAATTCTATGCTTAGGATTAAACTAAGTACCGTACTGTCGGATTGCCTCTTTTTAGACATGAAAAACAGTTAAAATTTGACTTGTTTGTCCAAGAGATCCACATTTTACTTTATTCTCCAAATTAGGAACAAAGAAGTTTAGAGAAAGGGAAAGAGGAGGAGGTGGGGGGGGGGGGGGGGGGAGATGCTGGGAAAACAAATGTTAGGTAAAGAGTAAAGACTGCATTGATTGTAATTTGTCAGCTGTTCTGAGTTGAGTTCCATTTATTCAAATAGTTAGTCATACACTAGAATTTGGGATCACTAGTTTGGTTTAGTGTTTTCAGTTCTTGAAATTCTTTAGGCCTGATGGCAACACATTAGTGTTTCATCCCATCAAGAATCTTGCCACCTCAAATGACTTTTGATTCTTAGTTAAAAAGCCAAACACCCACACCCACACCCCCCCCCCCCCACACACACACCCACCCACCCACCAGAAATTCAAAAAAGAAAAGATAAAATAGAAAATTGGAAGACCAGAGATTTGAAAAGCTTCATTATTTCATGTCATCCTAATTCAAGCTTTTCATCATATTTGCCAACACCTATCATGAGCTTTCGTTTTCCTTAATTATCTCCAAACCTCCATACATAGGAATTATGAGTTCCGAAAGAAGCATCAACATTCTGATCATGCTTCTCCAGGATGCGTACGTAGGGATCTTGTTTATTTTCTCCCAAAATAGTGGCAACTATCAATTGGCCTTTCTTAGGCCATTTTCCATTTTAATGATAAACTCGATTCCTGATCTAAATGAAGTCCCTCATTGTGTCCGAAAGTGTATAAGAACTATTGAAATTATTAACACCATCTGAATTTGTTGTACAACTAGTTTGATGTTCCTATTATTGTAAACGTTTAATTGGATATGCTTGGATTTCTTTTTTTTTTTTTTTGTAAATCCGATTATATATATATATATATATATATATATATATATATATATATATATAACTAAAGAAAATATATCAGCTTACAATTTTGCAGCTAGAATTTGGCTGATCCACTAGTCCCGGTAGCTTGACTATACTAATTTATCTTTCTACATACCTATACAAAAATTGATTGATCAAATTCCCATACTACACCTAATTCCCAATTTTCTTACAATTTTTAACATGTTTTTGTCTACCTACAGCTGTGCATACAATCTGATATGCTTGGATTTATTATCCATTCTTCTTCAATTCATCAAAAAAAAAAAAAAGCTATCTAATGGACAATAATTTGTTAATTCATGCAATAACCAGAGCAAAGACCTAGAGATTAACTAATTGTTTAGAAATGTGAGATCAGACCAAAAAGTTTGGAAAGAATTAAGCATAATCAAAACAAAAAATTTTGAGAGAAAAAAAAAACGGAATCAGCATAAATGAATCAAACTTGAATATATTGCTTTTCTTTGAACAATACAATAATCAACTAAAAAAGGAACTAAATAAACATATGATCATAATCAAATACCTTGTATCATATCGGTAACTGACTTCACTAACGCCTAGTCAACTAAATGCTTAACTAAACTATTGTAGAAAACAATTTTTTTTATGTACAATTAGATAGAATTTAAATGGAAAATTGAATATTGAAATTTTGAAATGCTTCATTTATCAACTTAGCATTCTAATTGATGCCCCTGATATCATGTTGGCTAAAGTTTAACACAGACCTTCCATTTCCAGAACTCATTTCCAAAATAAAGCAAATATTTGTTACTTCGAAAAAGAGCAAAATTAATTGATCATAGGTTTTCAGACACGTTATTGTTATTGTTGTTGTTGTTAATAAATAATAATAATAATATTATTATTATTATTATTATTATTATTATTATTATTATTTTGGTGTCTCTCAGCTTAGAGTTGATCAATTGAATGTTTCATTGAATATATGCAACACTTTGGACACCAAATTTCAAGTGTCAGATACATGTAAAATCACTATTTTTCATAATGACTTGAAGCAAATCACTAAACAAAGTCTAGTGACGATCTCCTCCTAGAAACTAATATGTTACGACTCAGAATAAAAATTTCATTCACGAAATTTAAAACAAACAAATTCCATATTAGAATATGAAACTTCAAGCCGCCAGATTTGCTTCATTTTTTAGATTTATTCATTTATTTTGTGCCTATATTACTCTTGAGTTTGCTAATAAATATCAATTTATGATGGCAAATATTAACATAAATTTTTGGCTAGAAGATTGGTATATGCAATTCGATGGTGATAGGATACAATTTGGGCCCGCTTGATGCATTTATACTTGTTCACACAGTAGGATTGGGTGTGAAAAATATATCAGACCATGGAAAATTTTCTAGTGCTCTAAGTGATTGTTAGATAAAGTATAAGGCAATTGAATTGGACAGAAAACTTGAAAACAAAAAATCTCCTTTAGTGATTTACTGCATTCATTAATATGCCACAAGTGCATGCATCTTCTGTTCATGCCATAAAAGGAAGGGCAAGAATGAAAAGAAATTGCTTCTTTTAAAAAAAGAAAAGAAAAGAAAAAGTTTATAGGAATGTAGATGTGAAACATTTTGGCAACTTTTTATTCTACATAATATAATATGATAAACGAATAATGAAAGGTTTGAAGATAATTATAAGACAAACTTTTGAGGTCATATTAAGTCACTAGAATGGATTCTGATGAAGTAATAAATCATAAAGCACAAACAGTCACGTATCACTAACACAAACATACAGATATGAGATATGGCACACCAAGAAAATAAAGTACATTCGGAAGTTGAATCCATGAATACTCTTGGAGTTAAATCGTGCTTTCAATTTTCTATTTAGATCCTCATAATCTGAAAGAATGACTCTTTGAACAATTGAAAGGTTTCATGATAAAATCTATTCTTTTTTTTTCCTTTGGTTTTTAGAAATGATTAAAACAAGGCAAAAAGTCATGTAAGCAACTTAACACATCAGTATTATTTTATCTTTTATTTGTCACGAATGCAAGTTGTAAAACAATCTTGCTCAAAACAAATTAATCACTGTAGAGTCTTCTTGGACTATATTAAGTGGTTTTGGAGGTGACGTTTTACTAACTTGGCAATAACTGCATTGTTAAAAACTTAGCAATTTGTTTTTTTTGCCCTATTTGTTGTTGCTTAGCAATACTGGAAAAATGGCATTGAGGATCTAAAATGAATTAGCAGTACTATTATCCTTTTGTGTCTCTATCCTAGCCGTATTGCTAAATGAAATCTTGATAGCAAAACCGAGTATGATGGATATACAAGAAAATGGCAAATCAATGTAGCTAGGGAAAAAAAACTTGAATCATATGGGATTGAGTATAAATCAAACGTACCTAGCTATGATCCGTTATGCACAAAGAGAGAAAAGGAAAAAAAAAAAAAACATATTTTTAGGGTTAACTACCCATGAATTTTTTGACAGGTTTGCTGAGTAAGCATGAACCTAATTTTGTGGCCATGTAGTGCCCAGCAGAAAACCCTTAGAGCTTTGAAAAAACTCATTTGAGTCAATAAAATCTTTTTGGATTTCTCTATTTAGTCTTTAACATTCCTCATCTAAAATATGGCTTACAAATTTTAGCTGATCAATTTGGCTAAATTCTTGATAGGGATTTAAAACCTAATTTGGTGAAAATAAACTTTCTAAAAAGCTTGTAGTTTTGAAGCATTCAAGATAAGATTTAGGATTCTGCATATTGAATTTCAGAAACCATCAAGGTGTGAAACGAAATAGCATCTATAATAGACATTAAATGCTGAATCTTATACTCCACATATTTTGAGTTTAAAGTGCTAAAAGAGATTGTCTACTCTCATGCAAGAAAACTAGCAAAATTATAACAAGCTTCGTCTTGTCTTTTCTTTTTTCTCTTACTGTTGAAATGATACATCCCTTCTTTGACAGGACCAATTCCTCTATATACTCGATTCTTTCAAGCTTAGGTCCCACAAAAACATTGGTGGATCGGTGAGGTCATTTTCATTTGATCAACCAAGCACCCAAGTGTCATCAATTTTGTCCCATTATATAGAGCAAACTAAGCATATTGGTGGTGTGTGCTACTTAATCATCACTAAAAAGTTGGCCAATTTTTCTTTCCAATTAAACAGCTAATTGGACACTTGATCAAATGAAAGCAACCCAGAAAATGTTTGTTACCAGATATGCTATCACTGCAATATTTTGTATGGACCCGCACATGCCCTTGCAAGGAAGACAAAGGTAAACAGATGTTCGACTAAAGATAAATAAGAGACAGCTTCCACTCGTGTGTGGCTAGGGGCGTCACCCACCATTACACGCAGATGCAGACAAGAGAAGAGAGTGATAAATTCATCTGTAAACATCATACATATGTTAGTACTCTAGGGCATAGCTTAGTGGCCAGGGATCCAACTATGACTGTTATGGGATTGATTACTATACGACTGATAGTCTTTCACCTTCCTTTTCCTCTTCTTTTGTCTTTTCGTGTAGGTTTTAAAGTCTTCGCTTAAAAAAAATTAATCTAAACAGTATTTTGATCTTGTTATTACCCGTTCAATTTTCGTTATGTGTAATTCTTAAATCGAAAAAAAAAAACTTACTTTTAAGAGTGTTTTGAATTTTTCATTACTCGTTCAATTTTCATTGTGTGCAATTCTTGATTAGCAAGTTTCTTGCTAGTTAGATCACGTCTTTCAAAGGGAATTGACTTCCCTTTGCAATTTTTTTTCCCTTTTGTTGTTGGATTTCTAGGGTTTTGCAACACGCAAAGGGCCTAATTTGAAGTTACATTTCCACTCGTATTTCAATTGAACTCACCTAATTGTGACTCTGAAATGCATTTACTCGTATTCATTCCGGTTTATAACTTATCATCTACAGTGAATTTCACAAGATCCACTTGGATTTTCTTACTCATAATACACTATACTGGCATAAAATACTAACCTGCCAAAAATTCAAAGATATAAAATTACAAAAATGCATATATACACGAACAATGTTATATTTGTGCAAAGGTCCCATCTAATGATCTGAGGCCATGCATTCAACAAGTTTAATATTAAATATTTGGGTAGCTCTCACTACTCAGATCCCACTTCTTTTTTTATTTTTTTCTCTAAAATGTCAGTGTCAGTTTGTTGCATTGAATTTTTTAAAGCAATTTGATTATATCAACCTGATTTGTCAGTCCTCCGATCGAGGCAGACAACGACCAGTTTTCTTCCATGTTCAGGAGCACACTGCGAAGGACTCATTGGTTGTTTTGTTTCTTGATGGTGGAACATCTAAAGATGCATATTTTTCTCTTCTAGCTGCAAGAATTTGTTAGGTCATTTTTTTTTTTCTTCTTTTACTTTTAACTTCAAAAAAGGTTCGAATCTCCATTCTTGCATCCTATAACAATCTTTATAGTTCTACCAAGTTATCACAAACGTAAACATCCATTATACCTAAGATAGCTAAGATTTTAGTTACTTCCTTTAATGGAGTATGAATAAGTTATCACAATCGTTGAGGCCTTTTTCCAATTCTAAATTGTCAAAATATACATTTAATTTTTTAAGCATGTTTAAATTTAAAAATTCTAAATTTGTTCAATAGCTCCAAAATTCTTTGAATCTGCATTATATTTTTCAAAATGTACAATGAATTTGAATAACTATATCATTGTTTTTTTTTATGATGGATAAATCTTAATAATCAATTGACAATTATAATTATCAAGTGTCTCGATCCTTGAGGCTTCTAATAATATACTGATGGGTCCTTGACATTTCAGTCGACTATAATATTGGGAATAAAGATTTCATTCCATGATTGTTGAAATCGAAAAGCAAAATATCATGCTCCTTTCATTTTTAATGGTTTATTATGTCATACTATTAGTTATGATGTTGGGATTCTAAAAAGCATTTCATCATATAAATCATTACACGCAATTGTGGGGATTAATGGTGTCGTGTGAACCACTATAAACAGCAGCCAGCCCCATTAGAATTTAATCTTTTTAACAAATTAATTAAAGACCACTAGTTTTTTTTCCTAGTCTAAAAGAAACTATTTAAACAAGTCATATCATTCCTTGCGTAACATAGATTATTTAAATCCAGGTTTTGTAGTGGATTTAGTGCTAAAATTGCGCGTGCTTTGATTTAATCAGCAAACCTTATTTTGTTCATCCATAAAGGAGGCAAAGTGACCAATATTTCTTTGTATTCTTTAGCATTTGCCTTGTCTTGTAGTAAACTTTCTTAGAGAAATGAAGACTCTGAGGACATTTGTTTAATTGAATAATCAATCTTTTCAGTTAGGTCATGAAGCTTAAAAGTAGGCAACCTCTCAAAATTCTTTTTTTTTTTAATACCTTTTTTAGTTGACAAAAACAATCATTTTGTACTCAAGAATTCTGCACAATTTTTACTAGTAGCATGAAAAATGATGCAAAATCTTCAGCATTTCCATTTTACGAAGTTTGGTGAATTTTTAGACTTTCCCAACATGGCATCTGTACATCATGTTTAATCGATGCAAAAGATTAAAGGTCCACGGATAAAATGATTGCAGAAATTTAGGTCATGAAGTGATATTAATCAGGGTTATATTATAATAGCAAAGATTATTGTTTTATTATTTGTTCATTATACTGAGGAGAATGTAAAACAACTCATAATAGGTACAGTAAGTTATTAGGCTTGTGTTGGTCTTTCAAACCTACTTAGGTTCTAGATTGTGAGGATTGAATAGTGGATCAAGCTATTAAAATATTATAGTTCTTCTCTAGAGGTCGGGTTCGATTCCTATCCACCCCTTCTAAAAGATCCCTTGTAATAAAATAGACTCTCAAAAAAAAAAAAAAAAAAAAAAGATCGTGTTCTAATCAATGTATAATTGCTTTCCGAAGATGAACTGTATTTTTTCGTTAATATTGTTAAATACTGTCAGTAATTTGTTCTTACGCTATCTTATAGTTAGTATAATCCTATTTTTTTTCTCATTGTTTTCGGTAGATTGTAGCATCCCTGAAGGTTACAGCTACTAGCACTTGAAATTAATAGATCAAGGCCAAAGAAAGTTAGATCAGTTGAATTAACTCAGTTTTAGAGTGTGTTTGGTAAGCATGTTCATTATTACCTAATGCTCCTTTCAGTTCATAATGTTCAACGCATTAAGAAGATTTTCTATGAGACGTTCTTGATCATTGCATCCAATTATTGTTAAAAAGTTAGATACGAGCCTCAAATTTTCTCTTCCTTTTCGCAATGAAAGGACATTGGTTTAGGTCAAGTCGGTCTATATAAGTGGAGATTAAGAAAATTCCACTACATCTGTATCAGTAATCTGTCTTTATAAACACTTTGGTAATTAATCAATTGACTAGATAGTCATTTAATGTTTGTTATCTTCAATGCATACTTAAAAATTCTTGTGCCTCTCGTCTCCAAACATTTTCAAGTTTTATAGGCTTTTATGCCATATATTGTCTCATTTGGTTTTTTCAGATTCTAAAATAAGTTTACTGTGCAAAACTTCTTATAATTTTAACGGGTGTTGAGTGTTTTTAAGTCTTATAGTATGTTGATTAAAAAAAAAATCTTATAGTATGTTGATAATTTTGTTATTCAGTATTCCGTTGAGTGAATCTTTAATTTCTTTTTAACATGACAAATTTGAATGAAAAAGATTGAGGGGTTAAAAAACCCCCTCGAATAGTAAGTCTAAAATGGTCAAGTGCAGCTAATCCTTTGTTACACGAGTCGAAGTAAATGATGAGCTAAAACCCTTCTTTAGTTCTTCTTAGAACTTTGCTAACCAAACTTGAAATCAATCACACAAACTGTAATTATACATGAGTAAAACTTGATAAAGAATAATTTTTAACGGATTAATCTTTACTACCTTGACCATGTAAATTTTTTTTATATATTAGTAAATATGGATGCATACAGTTCGTTTAGGAAGAAAGATTTGAGGAGAAAAGAAAGGAATTGAAAAGATTTTATTGTTTGAGAGTTAGAGTGAAAAAAAGAAGAAAAAAGAGGAGTTTGGAAAGGATACCATTGTTTGGGAGTTAGGAAGAGGAAAAGAAAAAGAATTGGGAAGAAAATTCTTCTCATTCTTACTTTAAAAACTTTCTACCCAAAATTGCACAGAAAGCAAAGGAAAGGAAAGGAAAGATCCCCTTTTCCTTCTTTTCTTTTACTTTCTTTTCTTTTCATCTGGTCCTTCTCTTTTTTTTCTTTCTATTATAAATTCCGAAACTTACTGTTAAAGATTAATATATAACTACTTAAAGAAAGAACTAACTAAAATTTCTTGTGTGTATTTTCCTTTTTATAGCAATGCTGGGTACTATTAGCAATTTTGGATTGGGCCGACATTCAAATTAGCAATTATGATGGTCCATTTGCAGCACAGCCAAAGCAAGAATTCTTAGCAAACCAGTATCAATTATGATGCTGAATTTTGCTAGTCTTCTTTTCTTCATTTATTAATATTAGTCTTCTCAATTTCTATGCATGATTTAGCAATTAACATTGTGCTTGCCAAGCATATTTGGTCCATATAAGAAAGCCAGTAGGAGCAAAACTCGTGATTCGAAAAAATAATATTGTAGCATTTTTTGAATCGTGAAGTTTGGCAAATAAAAATATGATTATAAAAAATAAAGAGATGATTGAAAAATAATTTTTAGATAAAATTTCAAAACAAATTTTTAAAAATTCGGTTATCCAAACAAATTTTGTGTTTGATTTAGATAACAAAAGGCCATTGAACTTTAATAAATTACTCAAATTGGTGGAAATTGAAGCCTATAAATGGCTTCCATTAATTCATCCTAGAAAGCTTTTTAAATTAGATTATGATAATAGACAGTAAAACAATAAGTAGAGCTCATTTAGCATCTTAATTTACACGAACAGTTCAAAGCTAAAAGGACGAAGATTTCGGAATACAAAAAATAAACGCTGGGTGCGTTAATGTTGCCAATGTATATATTAAATAAATATGTAAATATATATACACACATACACACCAAGGGGTATCATTCTATAATTTAAAGAAACTATAAGGAGCAGAACTGTTAATTCCCAAAATTAATACAATTAAATCTCATAATATTCCGGAGTTCTGATTATCTGCGGAAGAGTCGAGAAGTCGTTAAACAAAACTCTCATCCATCCATCCAACTGTCCGACCTATATATAAGCAGTTCGATATTCAGGAATTGAGAACTCATCATCAACGGTCACAACAGCCTCGTCGAGGTCTCTCTCTCTCTCTCTCTCTCTGCCCTTTTTTCTCTTTTCTTTTCTTTTTTTTTTTTTAAATTTGTTTCAGAATTGTTGCGTTTTCAATTTCCGATGTATCGTAACTGAAATCTATAATTGATCTGTTTCTGGATTTGTCTAAAATTAATTTGTTAAAGAGGTGAAGGAATTGATCAACTATTGACGGAATACTGAGAAATTGATTTTATTTAATAATTACCTGTTTTGAGAAAATTAATTATTAAGATAAGTTTGCCATAGTTTAGTGTTTGTTTAGATTGATGTTAAGGTTTGATCGTTAGTTGTATTTGTGAAGAAATAATGAGGAGTGTTGGGAATTAGGCTTTTGGGTTTGTGGAAAATTGAAATTATGATTGAGGGGGGTATTTTTTAATTGAGATTATTTTAGCCTATGAATATAAGTCAATCAATCCTGATATTGACCTTATTATTAGGTATGAAAAGCAGAAAAAAAGAAAAAGTTCTGAACTTTATTTTCTCGGATCATGATTGAGTGAAATCTGGGGAAACAAATGTGAAGTAAACCTGCTATTTGACTGTCAATTGAGGTTCCTAGTGATTTTTGAGCTTAATCGTTGAATTAATTATGTCCTTGCATTTTTAGGATGAATTTGTTGTATTGGTAAATGTGGGTTAATGTTGTTGAACTTAGTTGTTGAAGGATTATGTGCTTTTGTAATTGGAATGATTTTGTGTGGTGTTGAAATATGTGCTTTACCATCTTCAGAGGGTATTATTTTGTTCTTTTGGGGATGAGCCATTAGTTTTGCTCAGTGGAAGCCCAATATAAAGCTCCTCAGGAATATGATACTCTTTAATTGATTGTGAAAATCATCCTATAACTGGAAAATCTTTGATTGAGGATGAATTTATGGATACGGATAGAATGCTTGCCCATGTATGTACTGATGTTATGCATTGTACCCTACCAGGACGTATAGATGTCTACAATCGAGTCAAATAAGTGGTCTCAAATTAGGTGTGTCCTATTTTCATGAGCCTCAGAAGGGTTAATACAAGTCGATAAACTAGCATTGCTTTCAAAAAATTGTTCGACTGCTTGTGTTGGAGGATTGATACACTAGTGAAACATTTGATGTTTGTAAGGTATTGTCTTTCTTTATTGCCAATCCCATGACTTGATAAGGGCTGTTATTTTCCAAATGTCTCAGTATGGCTCACATGCTGCATATCCATGAACTAGATGCTACGTTTCCCAGTTTATTGTTTCCCTTTGCGGTTCTTATTTTGTTAGGCCAACTCTCAAGCATATTTTTCTTTCATGGATGCCTTGGATCACCTATATTGTGGTGTTTTCATTGTCAGGAATAGCATTTGCATTTTATGGATCCCAGTGCACTCGAAGAAAAGACTGCTTTGGAGGTAGCACGTGAATTGCTTATTGCTATCTCGTACTCAGTACCAGATACATTTCTTAGTTCAATTGCAGGGGAGACTTTGAACACTGTAGACGAAGTGGTGAAAAATAACGGTGACAGGACTGACGAATTTAGATCCAAACTGATCTCCATTTCTTATCTCCAGTCTCCTGATATTGGCAGTATAAGATGCAATGGGCATGTCTGAGGTTCTAATGGCAGCTTATGTAAGAAATGTTTCATAGTTGAAACAAATCATGTATTTTGGGCTTCTGTTTGTGTGGTCTATCAAAATAAAATATGATCTGTGCTTCTGCCGTTTGACATGTACAAAATGTGAACACAAAAGTTTGAACAATTATGCTTCTAAATTCCTGTAACAGAAAGCCCTTTTTCTTTTAAGAAAAGAACTGAAAAGCATTTGTTTGACAATGCTTTTCTTCCTGGCTTGCAAAATAAGATGTTCTATTGCTGAAATTGTTATAAATACCACTTTGATGATTATGGTCATATATGTATATGCATATGTATATATATATTTTCAATTATCATACACATGCCTGTCTGTCATGCTTTCCTGTTATTTTCTATTATAGTCTTCCCATCTGCGCTACTAAGGTATACAAATATTGTGAAACCCATTGGACATGATAAACCATTATTTGGCTTTATTGAGATAGTTGTTTTGCAATCTGAATATGTGACAGAGGTAATAACTCAACAAGGTAGTAAGGCGGTATTTCACACAGTTGATCCTGTTCAAAGGATGATAAAATTTTTCTTTTTCTGATGCACAATTATTTTTGACTCTCGCATCAATTCCAATCAACTACTTTGTGCTGGAGGTAAACTTAAATGAAAGACCGGAGTTAAATGATTTATCCAATTAACCATATCTCCTTTCCTGACATATGCCACCTTTTTCTGTACTTCTACTGTTTATTACACACACTAAATTTTTTGAAGCTGCAGATCCTTGATATTCTTCTATTACACCTGTTTTCTCCTCTTCCCAGCTAAAAGCAGTGCCATGAAATCTGCCGGTCTTTCATTCATGTGTAACATTTGCTTTCATGTCTTCAAACTTCAGAAGCATCACCTTCTCCCAATATGGACCAAATACCATGACACCTCCGAAATACTTGTCAAATGCCTCTTCAAGAAATAGAGGGCCAAAAGCTTTAGGCCTCAATTTAAATTGCATTTGCCAAAGAGAGACAAAATTATCACAGGGTATTACTGTAGATACAGATAACACGGCAGCTTCTCCTCTTGATGGATTCTGGCAAGAAGGAAAAGAAACATGAGTAGCAAAAAGTCTTGGAGATGGAAGATCAGAGAGGTCAGGGGCCTGGTTATTTGCTCGAGGACAGAACAAATATACGAGCATATCTGATAAGATGATATTACGATCATTGATATCCATGAGAGTTTTATGGCTTACAATTGCATCTACTGACGTTCTTAGCCAAATTGTGCCTGTTCTTGGTAAAGACGTTATAATCATGTGAATACATTTTGCTCTCAGTGTTTCTTGGCTGAGACTATACCTTGTAGTTTCTTAGCAAGAAACCGACAGCCCTTCAGGAATGTCAATCGCATACAAAATCTGTAGCCATGATTCTTACCATTCAAACATCTTCAAAGGCAATCATTCATTCTTGCAATTTGGAGGATTCAATAGGCTTAATTTACCACAAATTGGCATGGATTTCTTTCATTCAAGCAGCTATGAAGTGGTGTTCCAAGTTTCGTTCAAATTTAGAGGTAGATTATTCATGAATAATTGCACTTTGAAGGATGTTTTGGAGCTACTAATGAAGTACAAGCAGAGTTGGAAGGTTATGCACGCTTGGAGGAAGTTAGGAGCAATGGAATCCGCTTGGCGGATCGCAAGCAGAAAGGAGAAGTGGAGCTAGATGCTCCCGCAGCTGACTTACCCTGCTCGCGACTAGTGCATCGTACACTCAGCCGCTGGCTAAAAACAAACAAAAACAGTTGTCCTTCGCGGATGTCTTCGGCTGTTTAGCATAAGTTTTACAGAATTTCAATTTTTGCTGGTAGTTTCTTTATTCCATTGTAACTTTTTCAGAAAGTCTTCTTAGTACGGGTTTAGGTTATTTTTAGGAGTATGAAAAGCTTGTTCAACCCTCTTTTTAAACTACTTTTGCATTATTATTTTTGGGTAATCTATAAAATTACAAAATTTCTTGCAATCTTTGTTGTAATTTCTTCAGGAATTCGTTATTAAACTTGTTCCTCCATTATGTTTCCTTATCACCATCTTACTTGTAACATATTTTTTAAAGGAAATTCAACTGAGTTTTCGGAGGGGAGTGGAATTCAAAAGATTAAACCCCACCTCTAGTTCAAATAGTCCAATTTTACTGCATTAGATAGTAAGAATTTTATGCCATAAATGACATTGTAATAATCAATAAACAATAGAGATATTAGTATTTTACCTTATTGTTATTGACACGTTACTTGCTTCATATTTTGTTGTGCAATATGTAAAGAAGATAGAGTGTCAATAACAAAAATTGAAATGCCAATGTCGTCACTTTTTAATAAACCGTGAGTATTTTATTTTTTTATTTAGTTTAATTACTGCAAATTCTTCCCCCTATTCTCTTTTTTTTTTTTTTTTAAATGAGATGCCACTTGCCCACTGTAATAAAAGTTCTAGTCCTTTATTTTTTTTTTTTTATAATTATGGTTCCTATTTTTCCAATTTTGAGAGAATGAAATATTGTAACGAAAGCAATGTCATCCTCAATAACGTTGTCGAATTTCTTTTTCTTTTTTTCTTTTTGTGGAAATTCAAGTTTTATGTTTTATATGCAACGTTTAAGGCATGACTCAGGCAAATATACAAATTTCCTTAATCCGTACTCAAAATGGAAGTCATTAGTCTAAGTTTCCTCGTGACAATGAGTACTTTAACTACTTTGTCCATCATAGTTCTCCAACAACAACCGATTGCCACCCCATCCTCTTCCTTCTCCACCCCCCCCCCCCCCGCCCCCCCAAAAGCCCAGCATTTCCTTCCTTTTTCTTTTTTTCCCCTTTTTCTTGTATTTTGGAAACAATCTGGTTCCTTTTTTTTTTTTTTTTTTCCTTTTTTTGAATCTTGGTAGCATCACAATAAACACTATACACACACATATTCAAATTGTGACAATTAGTGTAAGCATTATGGTTGAGAAATTATATATATACTTTAGCCATACCAAAATACAATCAACTTTTGCGAAGTGTATATGACTATTAAAATTATAGTGTATGCAACTTTGTAATTTTTTATCAATATTGAATTGAAAAGATTTTTTAGGGGACTTTTCTTCAACTAATATAATGACTTCTTAACTTAGTCTGCTCACGGTTCAATTTGTGAATTGGCTACTAGATCTGGTTGGGTCTCTCATTATTTCATTTTTGCAACAAATTCAATTGAAAAATGCTTCACTTGAGATTTTCCTTTCAATTTACGTTAAACCTCACTTACACTACTAAAATGCTTTACCACAAAGTTAAACCTATCATTTGGGTTATTTATGATTCTTTTATTCCTTTTCTCAATAACCAATCATATATTGGCATAGGATACACAAATAATATCGTATTTATATTACGAAATACATAAAATACCCTTTGCTGGTGTTCTTATGTTTGTTGCACCTTATACTTCAAACTTTGCTAGGGGATATATTACACCGTAAACTCTAAATATTGTACATATTGCATTCTAAACTCTAAAAATCATTTCATTTTGGATTCAATGTTTACGGTTGTTATGAAACTATGAAATTCTACCCGCATAAAAATTGTGTATGCTTGTGACAAGTGTATTAAAGGAAAATCAGATAGAACCTATAGGAGAATGACGAATGATAAAAGACTATGTACTTTATAGAGTATATATTGTTTATATAGCCTAGTTTTCCTCTATTTTATTCCTATATGTACTAATTTTATGTTAATACACTCAGCTGTCACGATATGCGTGATCCTCACACTAGTAATTTACCATTAATTTTGTGGAATGGTTGGATCCGAATAAAATGATATTTAAAGTTCGGGGTGCAATATGTCTATTATTAAAATTTATGGTACAATGTATTCAAAATCAAAAATTGAGAAGCAAACAATGTATAATTTAAGGGTAAAATGGAATGGCTAAATCACAAAATGCCCCTTTGTAATATTGCATTAGTAACAAATTACTCCTTAAATTTAAGAAACACACAAATTATTCCCTTAGATTGGTAAACGACATTTGTGCCCTTCCATACACAATGTTTTGACAATTTTCTCTTTTTCATGCCAAAATTGAAAATTTTTATACCAAGTTTACCCATGAGCAGGTAAAACAAAGTGATAAAAGATAGAGAAGTTTCAAACACAAGAACTTTAAAAAAAAAAAAATCAACAAAAAACAAAGCAATGTCCCTGCCTGAAACCTTCATGGATTGCGTGGGATGAAATGATAAATGGAAATTAGAGTGTATGACCAATAGGCTACAATCTATTGAGGTTATTTGGCTGCTAGTTATCATATTAGACAGTAATATCAAAGTATGTGAAATTTGTGACTAAAATTTTTGCAATTTTAGAGTTTTGATTTTAGTTTTTTTATATAAGAGTACAACATTAATATTGGTTTGAAATAGTTGCCTTGTTTTGTTTTTATATAGTGAATAAACAAGAATAGTAATTTTTAAAAAAATTATAAGGGTAAATTTGTCCTCTAAATTTTAATAGTTTTTTTTTTTTTTTGAGGAATTTAATAGTTAAACTTCAGGGGCTGAATCATCAAATCAAATGGGAAGTGTAATTGAGGGATAATTTGTTACAAAAGTAAGGAAGGGATGGTTTGTATGCTTCCTAATTAGCCATTGGTCCAACATTACAAGGCATTTTGAAATTAAGCCAAATGGAATTTATCCTCGTATTTCTGACCCAGTCCAATTACTCGAATGGTTGATGTATTGACCCCGAGGCTACGATCTTCTTTTCAAGCGCATAAATCTATTTTTATTGTTATCAAAAAAAAAAAAAAAATCTATTTTTATTTATTATTTATTTTTATTTGTTGCCCTTGTGTGAAAAAACACAGTCCTCCTTGTCTAAAATGTTCTTCCAAGGCTCTCTCATTTCTTCCAGGCTCTTTGGACTCTCCAACACCAATTCTTCGTTCCTCAGTCCTAACACGTCTTCTAGGATTCTACTTTTCAAAGTTTTGACTTCTTCTTCATCAGCATCTGAGAAACCCATATTTCTACTTGTGGGTTTTTCCTTTTGATCTTTGATTCCAATTTTTTCCTTCCTATGTGTCCAAATGATATACTTTCTTGCATTTTCTTGATGGGTTTTTGATTTTGGATGGTGCATATCTGTTCCTTGAGCTTTAGTAGCAGAAAGTGTGGAGTCAAGTCTTGGATGCTTCATTTCCCCTGCGAAGACTTCTTTTTGGAGGTTTTTTTCAGCTTTTTTATGCTGTCCCTCTTACTGTTTCGATCTCATTTTGACTGAGATTCTTGCTGTTGTTTATCCTTAGTTATGGAAGTTCATCAAGTTTGAACCTTTTTCGGATTATAATTTGATGTTGTTGTTTGACTGTAGTATAAAAAGATTAGTTCGTGTGTTAAGTATGCTGGAAGGATCTTGATTTTTTATATTTAATTCAAAGAATGGCTTCTAATGGAAAAGCAAGAATCAAAGAGGCTGCTTTTCGCCGGCTGGTATATGTAGTTTTGATAACACTTTTAGGGGCTTTTTTAGTAATATTTCTTGTTAGGACCAGTTCAGTTTCTGATTCTGTAATCGGAGAAGCTTATGGAAGTGCTGGGAGTTTGCAAAGTATTTTTAAGTATTCTAAGAGAACTGAAGGATTGAACCTGCCCATACAGAATGATTTGTCAATTCGACTAGAGAAGTTAAATCAGTTGCCTCCTAGAAACTTCGATTTATATCCAAAGCTAGCTAAGGATAGCATTGTGATTGTTTTGTATGTTCATAACCGGCCCCAATACCTCAAAGTGGTTGTGGATAGCCTTTCAAGAGTAGAGGGAATCAGTGAGACCTTACTGATTGTTAGTCATGATGGATATTTTGAAGAGATAAACAGGATTATTGAAGGTATCAAGTTCTGTCAAGTGAAACAGATATTTGCCCCATATTCTCCGCATATCTTTGAGAGTAGCTTTCCTGGTATCTCGCCAACAGATTGTAAGGATAAAGATGACCCTGTTAAGAACAAGTGTGAAGGAACCCCTGATCAGTATGGAAATCACCGGTCACCTAAGATTGTGTCATTGAAGCATCACTGGTGGTGGATGATGAACACAGTGTGGGATGGGTTAAAGGAGACTTACCAGCATTTAGGCCATATTCTTTTCATAGAGGAAGACCATTTCATTTTTCCCAATGCCTATCGAAACCTTCAGTTACTCACGGAGTTGAAGCCTATAAAATGTCCTGATTGTTATGCTGCAAATCTCGCACCAAGTGATGTGAAATCAAGGGGAGAAGGGTGGGAATGTCTTATTGCAGAGAGGATGGGCAATGTTGGTTATGCATTTAATCGGACTGTATGGAAGAAAATACATAGAAAGGCAAAAGAATTTTGTTCCTTTGATGATTATAATTGGGATATAACAATGTGGGCAACTGTCTATCCATCATTTGGTGCTCCAGTATACAGTTTACGAGGACCCAGGACTAGTGCTGTTCATTTTGGGAGATGTGGTTTGCATCAAGGTCAGGGTGATAAAGCGGTTTGTATTGATGATGGTTCTTTGAATATTCGAGTGGAAGATATCGATAAGGTTCTCAACATCAAAACAGATTGGGGAGTACATGTATACCAGAAACAAGCAGGATATCAAGCTGGCTTTAGGGGTTGGGGAGGCTGGGGAGATACAAGGGATCGCCAACTGTGTTTGGATTTTGCTAAGATGTATGGCTTGGATAACAAGTGATTTTCTTGATCATTAGCGCTGGTGAGGCCTGATTATTGCAGTTCTTTACATGTTTGGAATATTGATATTGTTATTTGTCAAACTATCATTAGCTATACTGGTATGAAATCAAAATTTTATTCTACTATGCTGGAAACTGTCAAGAGCTCAATCTAGTTTAAGCCTTTGTTTTCCTTATTTAAGCTCATTTATGCTGACATTTTTGTGCTTTTAAACAAATAAATGTTCTTATGTGACGTTTCCTTGATCAAATATCTTCTTACTTTTGTTAGTTTATTGTGGCATTGTTTTCTTTTGCAATAGGAAGTCCAATGTTGTTTCGGTATCAGTGAAAAGGCATATCACACATGTCTGCATCAAACCTCTCTTATTTTTTTCCTAATTTTTGTATAAAAGGAAAATCCAATGCAAGCGAAGAAGCTTTGTTAGTAGCAAATTGACTTAAAGGTTAATTAACAAGTACTAATAACTTCCAGTAATATAGTAATACTAGATCATGCCCGCTACATGCGCTTAACACTAAACATATTAGTTGTAGTATCTATAGCTAGCTTGAGGATGATGTAATACTACCTTGTAAATTATAAACCATAATAGCTAGCATATTTGTCTTTGCTTAATTATTTTTTTCCTTTCTTTCCTGACATTGGGGTGATTGATATGCTCACGGTTAGGCTGAAATTCTCATTGCTATTTTTCTTATTAGGATATCCTTTTTCTGTTGAAAATTTCATCCTGCAAAAGTTTCTGGTTATGGTATTGCATTCATGAAAATAATCCTTCTCTTTGTTAGTTAGTATAGTTAACTTGTTGTAGAAGTATGAAAACTATTTTTCGGGAATTTCAATATGACTAACCAAGTTTTCTTAAAGCAAAGAGGAGGCATAAATAATATAAAATGTTTAGAATAATATCCATGTTTAGTTTCAGCTCTAAATTTTAATGGGTACATCAATATAAAGGAAACTGAAAGAGGCTATCACAAGGCAAAATACGGTTAAATCTTATGATCAGAAAATTTTGGTTCCACAAATTGGTAATTTTAATGTGAAGACCAAGCAAACATCCGTATTAATGAAGAATCTCCTGTAGTAAATATCCTTCCCACATAAATAAAATGGAAAATGGAAATATTTGTGTGTTATAGCTTCCCCTGTATATCGAGCACTTAAGCCATCTTCTTTCTGATGTCCAAGCTTTAACAAACAAACGAAAGACCGAAAATAAGACTTAATAGGCTTGGGTATGATACCAGTAGGATGTGATGGATCAGAATCTTGTGAAACATGATCTGCTTATATTGTGGTAATGCAAATAGATTAAAAGACTTATTTTGAATCTGAGTTAGAATTACAGAATCTTTGAACTAATGAAATGTTTTTACAGATATATTCAGTGTAATAATTTTGTCCATGTTGACCCTTAGAAAATGGGGTGGGAGGGACAGAAACATAAAAATTGTGAAAGCCAGGCATGTATACTGATGCTGAATATGCTAATGTGCAAGTACCAGACCTTTGATGAAAAAGTGATACTGTATGTACAGTGAAACAAGTGGCCAGCAATTGGACCCAAGATCTGAATATTTTGTGGTTTTTATAGAAGTATAAGATACCCATTTTGCAAGTTAAAAAAAAATGAATAATGATACAGCTGAATCATGCTTCTTTTTACTTCCTTTGGTATAGCTTGTATTGGGAATATATTTTCTTAGATTACTACTGCATTTCCTAATGTTAAACATGGTCCGCATGCATCTACACTGTATCTCCTCATAGTAATATCTTATGAGGATTATCTGAAGTGGACATTTGGTTGTGTCATGAAGGTTTCTGTGGGTGAATGGTTTACAAAAGAGAAGTTCTGTGTTTGGGTTGATGTGGCATATTGTTGCTGATAGTCACTTCATCTCTAGCTGCTTCTTTGCAACCACTGTTTTCAGCGTCAGGAGGAAGAGTGAGTGGCATTTCATTAGCAGTGTTAAAGTTCTAGCTGGCGAATGATATGCTTTCCTGGGATGAAGAAAAAAATATTACTCTAGGCAAGAAGTTTTAGAAGTTATCTGAACATTAACAGTAAATTCTAGTTGAATTAATCTGCTATTACCTCTCTTGCCCATCATTCCATAGAATTGGGGAAGCAGAAAAAGAAAAAATGATACCAGAAGTGTAATGTCTGCTATGTTTGAATTTACTATCATATAGAATGGTCTTTTTGTGAATCATTTTAGGTCATCATTTCCTTTTCTAGGATTGAAATTCTATAATAAAAGTAAATCACAATGTCCGATTGTATTTTCACCCAAAACATTTTCATTGAATGAATAACATTGAAACTTTTTTTGTAATGGCCATGAATAGTTTATCCTGGGTTACACGTATAAAGTTTAGCTGATAGTATTAGTAATTACCAGATTATTGAATGGGAAAGAATTTCCTAAAAAAGATGGGAATTCACTGTTCAAGACTAACATTTAATACGTGGGGTTACTGTGTAGGGTAGGTTGAGTACTTAAGGATGGGCTTTCTAGCTATTAGGACTGTGCCTGTGCTGGCTTGAAACGTGTGTTACCAAGTCAGAAGTTATTAACTTTCTTTGTAGGACTGCCAACTTTATTCACTAGCTGATGTTGTTCCTACTAGATCTAGAGAAAATTAAATCGGAATCTTCCGGTGGACTTTGCTGTTTCTTTAAGCACAATTCAATGAACTGAATGCTAGAACTCTAATTTGCTCTAACAAGTAAAGTATCAATGGAACCAATGAAAAAAAGAGCCTGGTTATCTTGACGGGTTTTATATGAGGTTAATTTTTAAATGAACTGATGTTAACCCTGTGCTCTCATCATGGTTTTGATCTTGTTGTATATTTCATTTTCCATCCGTGGCAACTATGATGGAAATTTTCTTCCAAATCATTTCTACAAGACAATGACACTGAATACTGTCATCTCAGATACACGTATGTGCCCTCTGTAGTGCTGTTTCTGTAGGTTGCTCAAAAGAGTTCCTTTTTTATCTACTCTCCCCCCCCCCCTGCCTCTCTTTCCTTCCCCCCCCCCCCCCCCCCCCCTTCTCTCTCTCTCGGCATTAGTATTGAACTCATTTGACATTACCACAAGGCATCCTAGTCACCAAATTCCAATAAATTAGTTTGTTAAGTTACTGCAAAGTTAATCCTTTTTTGCTCAATCAAAGGTTCCTTTCTTTCTAGGTAGGATGGTGGTTCCATGGCAGAATCAAGCTTTAAAAGAAAGATAGCAATGTGGTCCGGGAGGAGTCTAAGCCCACGACGTTTGAGAGGACCTCTTCAAGTAGTCTTGTTGAAGCTTAATCCTGTTGCAGCATTATTATTAGATACACGCTTCTAATAATTTGACCATTATAACCTATACTTGCTGGTAATTTTACAGTTTCAATATGTAATATGTGCTAAATTTTGGATTGGACCTGATTAGTTCCAACGGCTTGTTATTATGGTTTGCAAAAGATGCTACTGATTGCCTTTGTAAAACTACATGTCCTGGATCCTGTAACTTCCTCAGTCATCAACATTACTGTTGCTAATGATTTCACTTCTAGTTTTTTGACCATTAGTTCTTGATTCTGTCCCTTACAATATTACATTTCATTGAAGTTTGGGTGGTGGGATGGTAAAATTTAAAAAAGAAAAAGAAGCTTATGTTTCCTGGACACTTGTGTAGAAGTACAGAGATGGACTGTTTCATCCAAAAATCTAATGATCTCTTGCTCTGCAATCTACTTATTCAGCTGATGTTTCCAACATCTTCGTTCTTTTAGTTATATCCTTGAAAGATGATTAAAACAAATTCCTCAACCCCCCCCCCCCCCCCCCCGGGTGGGGGGGCCGGTGTGCCTTTTTCATTCAAAATTATCGTTTGGGATTCAATTTCATAGTAGTCATGGAATGTTAAAAAGATTAAACTAAAATGCTTAATTTTCTGACGAGCAACATATTACTGAAAATAAAATTAGAGAAGGGTTAAAAAGTCAAATAGTATTATCCATGTATTGTCGACTGATTAGTGCCAAAAACTAATAATTATTTTTGCACAATTAATTGAAAAAATGACTGGTAAGACAAAGTAATGGAAACCAAATTGGACCTAATCTAAAAAAAACCAAACTGACCTGCTTTTGTTATTTCGATAAAACATAGTTCGTTTTTGAGACTTGGAGTGGGTCGGCCCATCTTCAAATATTAATAGTTTACACTCGTGAATCGCAGCTGAGCGGAGAACATGGGCCGAATCGATGACATCGCAGTTGCTGTTGGCCTCATTCCCACCCGCTTAAGTTTGGAGAATATTTAGGCTATTACAGATAACCTTTTTTTTTTTTAAAATGATACTATATATATATATATATATATATATATATATTGTGATAGGTGTATTTGTAAGATAAAGATCAATTGAAGATTTTTGTCTAAAAATTATTTTTGAAGAAAATGATAACCAAACACACGCTTAGATTTTTCAATTTGATTGCTTAGTTATACCCATTCAAACTTTTTAACTTTTTAAGATTATGGCCACAGAGAAAAGAAGATATATTGAGTTAATTTTGAGAAATAGGACATAAAGAAATATTTTTTTCTAAGATTAATGTAGCTTATCTATAATATTTTATAATAGCAAGCTCAAATACATAATTTTGTTTAAATATTTATAAACATTGTCACTAATTTTTTAGTTATACCATTTATGAAAATACAATTGTCATTTACGAACATATCGTGTTGAAGTTTAATTTTCTTTTTCCTAAAGGCACTTAAATGAGAAAACCCAGTTAGTTTCCCACCTCTTTCAGTCCAAACAATTATTTATAACAATTTCATGATATTAACATAATTGCCTCTGGGATCTGGAACCTTTCCTTAAGGCTTTTGACAGTAAGTGACAACGAACCATCCATAAATTCCAGCATTAATTGGTGGCAAAAAATTCCAAATATAACTTCTGGTAAGTGATAATGATCCTCCATGTATAAGAGTTTAGTTCAGAAATCCCTTTCACGTTTATTAAGATATTAAATTTTGTTTGTCAACAACGCTTTAACTAAGCTGTAGATAGTATACCAGCCACAAGGTCACTACTAAAATTCTCCATTTCAGCCCCTTCCCCTTTTCCCGAATTGTCAAAAAAACCTAACGTCCCACATCGGGACTAGTTGCTTGTTAGGGTTAGTACTTAAACTCCTGTGGCCCCTCTAAAAGTTATCATAGCTTTTGGAGTGGATTTGTGGAGTTAAGTTTAGATTCTCTCCCATTCCTACTTTCAGTTTCCCTTCCTCTTTTCCCGAATTGTCAAAAAAAAAAAAAAATTCTCCATTTCAGCTTGTCAAGATTTGACAACGTAGCTGAGGAAACGCCAGACTGATAGCCTCGTGCAGCTAACTATTTACACCAAATTACATGCATGTCAAAAGTATGTAACCTTATACGATGTATTTCAAAAGTAAAATTGAGTTTATAAAACATTGAAATACATAAGTTTGTAAACGAAAAGGAATATCGAAGTGGATATTCCATAGCTAAACATACAATATCTTGCTAAAAGTTATCTAATAATCAAGGCCATTCGTGGAGAGCTTGAACCCTAGCTGTTCCACTCCAAAATTATGCCATGCAACATTTGCATGACATAAAAGTTTAAGAATTTTACATAGATAAATCTGAGTATAGACAATTATTCAAGTTATGTGCTCTTCTTCTTCTTCTTCTTCTTCTTCTTCTTCTTCTTAAATAAAGTACATGACGGAGGGAAATAAAGCTTCAAATCCTACTTTTAAAGAACCGTGCATCCATTGTTGTCAATATATGTTTTGCTTGTGATGATTGATATACATCAAGAAGTGTGATGTACCTGTGCACTTACTTCGGCGGTTTATCCTGTGACTGGTGTTTTCTTCGTTTATTAGAAATTAGTAGCAACTATTGCTGGTATGGAGATTTATTACTTGTTCATCTGATTATAGCCCTCATTGTTTTAATGTCGTATGCTTGGTATATGAATATGAATTGAATAAACCATTTAAATCGTTGTAAGTGTTTGGTTCAGAAAGGTATGCCAAAATTAATAATAGGGTTAATAACAGTTTGCCCCCTTGAACTAATAGGGTAGTCACACTTTTCCCCCCTGAACTTTAAATATATACATTTCACCCCCTCATGTGTGTTATTTGACTTTGACCCCACTCATTTAGAATTTTTTCTTCCAAAACTACCCTTGCCCATTCCTAAACTAACCTTAACTTTATGAATTTTTAGTGGTCAATTTTTGACTATTCTATTAATTTTTTCAACCCTACTATATATTTCTTGCATCTTATAGAATAGAAAAAATAAATCGATATCTCTATCCAAATCAAGAAGAAATATATGAATCGTTCCAAAATATAAAAAATAAATCATCCAAAAACGATAAAACAATATATCTATTTAAATCGAAAAAATTTAGACTGCACTTTTTGTTATTTCATGCTTTTATTTTAGACTACAATTTAATAGATTGTTACAGTCTTGTGTATATTGTAGCAGGGAAAACATGTTGCTTTTGGAATATTTTATTGCCATGTAAAACCTTCTAGTTTGTGTTTTTGTTGGGAAGAACATATTCTTTTCGGAAATAGTAATGGTTAAAAATATCATGGCAAATACATATTTATTTTTGACATTTTGGAGCAATTTATATATTTGTTCTTATTGATTTGGAAAGATATATCATTTTATTTTATTTTTGCTAGATTTACTTTTTACATTTTAGAACGATTCATATATTTATTCTTGTTAATTTGGATAGAGATATTCAATTTATCTTTTCTATAAGATGTGGAGAATATATAACAGGATTGAAATAAATTAATAATAGAACTAGTCAAAAGTTGATTACTAAAAATTCATAAAGCTAAGGTAATTTAGGAGTGGGCAAGGGTAGTTTTGGAAGAAAAAATTATAAATTGGTGGGTCAAAGTCAAATAGGACACTTTGGAGGGTGAAATGTATATATTCAAAGTTCAAGGGGGCAAAGTGTGACTACCCCATAAGTTCAGGGGGGCAAAATGTTATTAACCCTTAATAATATACTTCAAAGATGATTTTAATGCTTTAACATTCAGTAGAAATTAACAATTCAATCAAGCTAAAGTTACCATTTCCATACTAGGCATTTAGGGTGTTTTGAGGTGAAGATTGAGATAAAAAAAAAAAAAAAAAAAAAAAGTGGGTGAAATGACCACATTGCCCATGCTTGGTTACGTCAACAGTGGGCCCCAGAAACGAGAGTTTATTTTTCTTGATAAATATAGTTTAGCGGAAGAAAGTTATCTCATTTCAAGTCTATGTCAATAAAGCATTTTTGAGAGAATAATGGTTCTTAATAAGAGACAGTTAACAGTAAGACTCCAATTCAAACTTATCTTAAAAAAGTGGTTGAGCATTACGAGTTAAGCCAACAACCTTCATTGACTACTGAAAACTGACATGTCACACAACTTGGGCACTGCATTATGGACCTTGCTTTGCATGTTACGTGATTTTACAGGCTAGGTCTAAAGATTTGTTTCCCATTGTTAAAACTAAGATACCAGGTAAGGACATAAGATAACTATTAGATCTTTATTCGACTTTGAAATCCACTAACTGATGGCATGTGACAAACTATATCATACCAGATAACTGATGATATATGCGTAAGGATCCTCAACAATCACTAAGCCAATTATTTGGAAAATTCGCGAACATAATCAAAAGATGAAATAAAAATTAAAGGTAGAGATAGAAAGCATTTTGAGAATTGAGTCAAAAGATGAAATACAAATTAAAGGTAGAGATTGAAAGTATTTTGAGAATTGAATTGTGCTAAGTCTCGTGATGACTTGTACATATTTTTGCAACTTACAATTTTAATATCGACAATTGTTGAGTAATATTTACGTCCTAGTCTCTCGCAATAAATGCACTTGCAATCTACCTTGATCTATCACATCCCGTGCCTGGATGAAACATGTTGCGTATAAGCTAACCCAATATGCAAGGTTTAAAAATCATCAAATCACTTCTAAATCATAAATATCAAATACTCCAATTATTATAATCATCTTCGAATAATGAAATTTAACATCCATATAAAAGTCATCAAATTCTCCCAGTAGAAATAAATAACACTAATTATGAAATAACCTACTATTGTTGGCCCATAGCCATAAACCTACCAACTATTGATTCTCAAATATGTTCCATTATCCAAAAGATGAAACACTTGCTAGCCTATCCCGAACTAGCCATACCTACAAAACAAATGATATACGTAGGATGAGTAACCAACATGCTCAATAAACAATTTCATCCCTTTCACATCAGTTTCGTTATATACATACATACATACATACATATATATATATATATATATTAGGGGTGGGCACAGGTCAGGTACCTGACCCTAAGGGGATTTGGCTGACCTTACCCTAACCTATCTAGTTAGCAATTTTTTGACCCTATACCAACCCTAATGTCCTCGAGTACTGATAAATAGGGTCGAGTCACTGGGTACCCGACTCGCTCCTAATTTTTTTTTTTAACTAAAATTTGTAATGGTTACTTGGTTAGACTAGAACATAAAATCATAAGCCAAGATCCAACGCCTTCCAAAATTCTCCTCACTTCTCTAATTCTTCAAAAAATCATAAATATTCACTAATTAATTCATATTACTAATTGAAATGACTCGCTTTATGGTCTCAATTCATATTGATTTTGATTATTAACAAACTAGTGACAATGTATAATAATATTCTATCAAGGTGTATTTGTAGCAAAATTAGTTAGAAATAAAAAAATAAGTGAAAATGGAATGTAAAAAATGAAATGTAAAAAATGAAGCGAACGACCTCCCCAAAGGAAGCGAACGTCCGGTTAATCGTTTGCATGCTCCCTGGACTTTAGCGGACAACAAAGCTGCATGACAGTTAATGAAGCGAACATCTAGATCGCGTACTATGTGCATATATCCAGGATATCCTCTATAGAATAGTTAATAGTTTTAACTTTTGTTAAAATTACAACAAGGCCGTTATATTTTTCTATATTTACAAAATTACCCCTCGGGTCGGGTACCTGTGGGTTTTTATTTTTTTGACCTGTATCCTAACTTGAAATTTCAATTACTCGACCCTTTGCCGACCCGATGAGTGAAACAATTTCGGATATCCTATTTTTAGAATCGAGTCATAACGTGTCATGCATTCACACATCACACATGCATATGCATATACATATAAATAATCAAAGTGTCACTATATACAAATAATTTTCGCACATATTACCATACTCATTCTGAATTTTATATTACAAAAATATTGTGAAAGAAACATATATATACACAATAGATTTTTCAAAAACATAAGAAAAGGTAAGAACCATTTACCTTAGAATTCAAAATCAACTGCTTTAACTCAAATAATAGTAATCCTAAAAATACTCACCATCTAAATACCATCAAAATAAAATACAATTTCTATCTTAATAATTATACAACAAATACCAAAATTTTTCGGCCTACTTTACGAATAATGCTAAAACTTCCAAATTAATTATAGAAATTAATTATTCTTATATTATTTTTTTTGACTACTTAATAAGAAAACCTAAATAATAATTAACTCATAATCGAATCAATTAATTAACCAAAGACAATTCCTAATTTTTTTTATGCCGTGGCCCACCAACTTAATTCAAGCCCAAAGCCACACGAGTTGCTAGGCGCAACTTATTCAATTCTTTTTTATGGGACCCTAAATCCCGATGCAGGTGGAATCCGAAGTCACGTGGGAAACCCTTCTCCCACTGATCCCGCAAGTCCTGGTCAATCTGGCACGGATTCACCTTTTTTTTTGTATAACTGTTGCCACACGTTCTGCAAAGCAACGAAGCCGGCCATTAATTTTTTTTTTTTTTTCCACAATACCAGACCATCCAATTTTCGACTTGTACAAGCATGGCAGCATCGACATCTAATTCAACAACCACGAAGTAAAACGCTAACAGAGTATGATATCAAATCAGTTTATTTAGCCAATAATTTATTTTTTTTTCCTTACAAACTCATCTATTAAAAACTCTAACTCAAGGCACAATGGAACGTAAAGTCAAAAATCAAATTATCTTTGATCGTAATAGAAATTATAGATGTGGTCTGCAATCCTTGACGCAAGTGAACCCTCCACTATCTTCTCCTTCTTGTTCATTGGCGTAAGTTTCCCCCTCTTTCCCTCCCTTTGACGACTAAACAATAAGAGAGCGTAAGAATTATAAAACCTTAGTAATAGTACTTTATATTTATCTATTTATTTAAATCTTATTTCATAATTTTAAATATTTACAGAATAAACCCTTAAAACTGGGGCATGGATATTTCTCGATCCCTTAATATACAACAAATTATGTGTCAATTCTTTTGGATCGATGAATGTCACCGTATTAATTTTCTCCGTGAAATTTAGCTCGATCTCATGGCATACAACGAATTTTGTGTCAATTCTTATTGATGGGTGTCACCGCATTAGTCCCTCTTGACGTGCCACAGTAGTACTAGGAAAAATGACAAAAAAATGACATGTATGGCCAAAGGTTTGAACTTCGTTCTAAACTTTAAAGTTTCAGCATCTTGACAATGAGCTCAAACTGGGGAAGAATTGAGTTGGGGATCAAGACCATACAAGGATGCTCATAAAGGCAAAATCTAATTTTAATAATGTATAACTATAACAGATATTTTTCTTAGGCGGAAACGAATGAGTCTTGGAGGGGCAATAATCTTTACCTGAATCCCCCACAAATGATAGCTAGTCTATGACACTGTTCCAGCATATATTGTGAGCGCAATAGTAGCAAGACAGATGGTGGCAGTGGAGGGTGGCCGGCAGGCACTCAGTTGCTCCTCGATTTTAACAATATTCTTTTATCCATTGACCATGAATACATAAGAAATTTTTTTTTGACAATTGGGGGAAGGGAAAAAGGAACTTAACCCACTCAACTCCAATTGAAAGAAGGAGTGGTAACTAAGCGTAAATTATACCCTACAAATCTACTCCAAAAGCCATGGTAACTTTTAGAGGGACCGAAGGAGCTTAAACCTAGAGACCTAACAACCAGATTTCCCGATGTGGGATTTGTTCTTTTTGGACAATTGGGGGAAGGAAAAAGGGAACTTAACCCACTCAACTCCAACTGAAAGGAGGAATACATAAGAAATTAATTAATATATTCCCCCAGAAATTCTCTAGAGTAAAGATAAATGCTTGCTCCGATTTCAAGCCCTTTGTCCGCCAGCTAGTTTTAGGTCGTTACTTGAATGTTTTTTAGCCTTTCCTCCTTATGTAAGAAATTATGGACACATGTCACGCCTTCTGTACATTTCCTTTAGTCAAATGATCAATTGTTATCAAATGCCAACAAAGATATGTGATGAACTATTGTCAAAAAAAAAAAAAAAAGATATGTGATGAACTTTGCTGATTTCAAGAAGCAATACATCCCAAAAATTAGACGATTGCTGTACTTTTTCTTGTAGAACCAAATGGCATGCTTGTAAATACCGACGATCAAATCATTGACCAAAGAGTGTTTTGCTGCAGATTTTGCACACAAACAGTTATGGATCTGTGTTTGGCTTGTCATGACTAATACACATCCAGAAGTGTGATGTACTTGTGCAGTTACATATGCGGTTTATCCTGTGGTTGGTGTTTTCTTCATTTATTAAAAATTAGTAGCAACTATTGCTGGTATGAGGATTTATGACTTGTTCATTTCATTATATGACAACTGGTGGCATATGACAAATTACCACATCAGATTACTGATGATATATGGGTGAGGATCCTCAACAATCACTAAGACAATTATTTTAGAGCATTCAAGACCATTATTGAAAGTTGAAAAAAAAAATTGATGGTAAAAATTGAAAATATTCTCAAATTTGAATTGTGATAGTCTCATAATGAACTGTACACATTTCTCCAACTTACAATTTTAATGTCGACAATTGTTGAGTAATGTTTTGATCTTAGTTTCTCACAATAATTGTACCTGCAATTTGGCCCTTCACTCATAGCATACAACAAATTATGTCTCAATTCTTATTGATGAACGTCACCGCATTATTAGTTTTGTGCCTGCAATTTAGCCTGATCACTTGGTATGCAACAAATTTTATGTCAACTCTTACGGATGAATGTCACCGCGCTAGTCCCTCTTGACGTGCCAGAGTAGTACAAGGAAAAATGAATAGAAAATGACATGCATGGCCAAAGGCTTGAACTTCTGCCTCGCGGACGAAACTTTAAAGTTTCAGCATCATGCCAATGAGCTAAAACTAATGAGGAATTGAGTTGGGGATAAATACCACACGAGGATGAGTAAGTATTAGATACACTATGTGTATCACATTATACATTAGAACTAATTACTTATTACTAAATACTGTAAGGTGTGGCTCACTATTATTACATGACGATAATTAATTAGTTTTAGTGTATTACGTAACAATGCGTATAGTGAATCTAATACTTTTCCATATCACGACGTGCTTAAAGGCAAAATCTAATTTTAAAAATGTAAAACTATAACAAGTATTTTTCTTAAGCGAAAACAACATTTCAGAAGTCTTGGAGGGTCAAATACCTTTAACCCACTCTCCTACGTATGCTAGGTAGTCTATGACACTGTTCCAGTATATACCGTAAATTCAATTGTAGCAAGACAGATGGTGGCAGTGGAGGGTGGCCGGCAGGCAGTCAGTTGCTTCCTCGGTTTTAAAAATATTATTCTTTTTTCCATTGACCATGAATACTTAAGAAATTAATTAAGGTATTCCCCCCAAAATTCACTAAGAGTAAAGATAAATGCTTGCTCCCATTTCAAGTCCTTTGTCCGCCAGCAAGGATTAGGTCATTACTTGAATGTTTTTTAGCTTTTACTCCTTATATAAGAAATTATGGGCATATGTCAAGCCTTCGGTACAATTCCTATAGTCAAACGATCAATTGTTATCTAATGCCAATAAAGATATGTGATGAACTTTGCTGATTTCAAGAAGCAATACATGCCAAGAATTAGACGATTGCTGTAATTTTTCCCCTATTAGCATCCTAGAAACTCCCAAAGGAAAATGAATGGCATGGGAAGAAATAGAAAATCATGTAAAAAGATATATAATTCGTTATGGATCTTTTCACTAAACATGAGAAATTTAACAATTGCAAACCATATATGGAACATTAATCAACATTAACATAACCAAGCACCCGAAATAGTTCTAGTCCTTAATTATCCATACTAACCATAGCATTTGGATTTAGGTCAGCAAACTTAAGAAGCTCCTCGTCCTTCTCAAAAATGGCCATTTTTTCTTCCTCCAATGTCACCAAAGCTTCTACACCCCCTGGTTTCAGGCTATCCAGCAAATGAAATGTGTTCTTCATCTTACTACTACTAGTTCCCACCCATATTGGCTTTCCCCAACCAAAATTCATTTGATTAAATGGATATCTGCACAAGCTACTACATCTATAGGACTCAATTTCACTCTTATTTTCCCTAATCACTTTTCTTGCCCCTTCAATAGACTCACATATAATTGAGTAACATTTATCCGCTGTCAAACCGGTTCCGAACTTCTCAGAAAACCCTTTTGCCGCTTTCTTCAATGAAGCAACAATTTTCGCCATACTTTTGTCATTCTCATCATTAGTCATGATCGAGAAAAACCAAGAAAAGTTCCCAACAGAATTCTCAGGCAAGGGAGGGACAACTCGCGGGCGCAAATTTGCAGCCTGCATTAACATTGATGGCCTTGATAAGCCTGTTTTAGCCTTTGATGCTGCCATAGCACATTTGTATATCAGTGCAGTCACAACTTCAACCCTACTAGGATTTTGAAGTATTCCAGGATCATCCATTACGGTGGCTTTTAGATTGGAGAGCTTCGAGGGATCAAATGAAAACCTCCTCGTAACAACGTTGTCTTTCTCAAGCTTAATTTCTGGAAGAGTTAATTGACCATTAAATGGTGAAATCACTTGTCGTGTAAGAAACAACGGAGACACCTTTTCACCACGAGCGACGGCAGCCCAGTCATTGATAAATCCAAATAAAGCGCACGCATCAGTTACCTTGTGCAACATGCAGACACTTGTTGCTATTCCTCCACAGCTAAAATATGTGACTTGGATGATAAATGGACTGCCCTGGAAAGATTCATTAAACAGCATCCCAGGTGGAGAGAACATATCCATGGTTTCAGGATCAGGTTTTTCCAGGATATCATTGAGTTTGCAATCGAATCGAGCTTCGTAGAAATCAAGGCCTTCATCATTACAATCAATTATATCCTCACCGGAAAGTCTACCAGCAAACGGATAGTAATGAATCAGGGTTTCTGATAGGGATTTTTTGAGGACAGAAGGTATGTCATTGATGCGGTATGAATTTTCAGGACTCGGTGCCGAGTAGAAGAGAACTATAGGAAGGTAAAAACGCGGGGAAAGCTGATCTAATACAGAGAGATTGTAGGTTTTTATGTCTTTTGGTGTAGGAGAAGAGGGCTTGATGAGAGCCTTAGAGATTATCTGAGGCTTATCCTTTGCCATTGCAATGGTAATAGTTCTTGAAGAGCAATTTATAAACAAGTTTAGATCTTGGTATGACTTTAAACTAATAAGTTTATGCCAAATGTTGTACCAATTTAAGCCCTTTTAAGGCGATTTTCTTTTTTTCATACAACAACGATTTTTATTTTGTATACGATAACATTATTCATATATTAGTAGTGTATAAAATCCTTTAAACGGGTGGATCTAGATGCTTAATACGTTAGAGTATATGAAGATTACCAACTTACATATAATTAAAGTTATAGTTTTTTTTTTTTTTTTTACTTTATTATCCTCTTACACGTGAAATTTTGAGAAATTGACTGTTATAAATTGGCTTTTATTTATTTAATATTCATACTTATTAAATTCAAAAATGATTATAAAAGTTTTTGGAGTTACGACTCACAGATGTTTTTTATTATAACATAAATTTAGCCTATATCATTTTCTCCCATGGTTTCAATATTACACTTTAGATTTTGTATAGTGTCTAGTTTACTCTAGATTTGCCCTCATATTTGTAGTTTTAAATGGACAGGGAGGACGTCGCCCAGTGTATATATCTGCCTTTGCAGACATTAAATAGAGTCTGAAGAGTGAAGAAAACAGATTAAAAGAAATCAATTACCCAAAATTGCTCGAGATAAAGCAAGTTAAGAAAATAAGTGATAAGGCACTAAAGTTGTGGTCCATCCGTGGTCAGAAATGTATTTAAGGGAAAAAAACCTAAGTACATCAATCTGGTCGAAATCAATTGACATTTGTTGAAGAGATTGAATTTCGATCGATCACAAACCCAATACAACGGCACAATTATACTATCTGATCGAAATATGTACACATTTGATGTGACTTACATCTACCTTGGATGGAAAAGATAAAGGGGTAAAAGAAAAGATTTGAGAAAAAATTGGTACATTATATCTCTAGGGAAAATTATTGAAAAAAAGAAACCAAAGCACATTTAACATTTGCAAAAAGGCATCTCAAAATAATGCTATGCATGATTTTCATATTAAGTTAATGTTTTCATTTTTAATATAAAGCAGACTTGGTGAAACCCTTTCAACCATTAAAATTTTATAAATTTTGTAAATTTTCCTTCGTTCCCTTTTTGTGATCTTTGATTATCGAATCTTATATCTAATTCTTTTATGAAATTAAATGGCCGATAATATTAGTTTTGCACGATTGATAGGAGTGATTATGACTTACAAAAGAAAAAGAAACAATTCATTGCTTGAATATGAAATATAAAAAAAATAATATCATGTACATCATGGGTGACAAGATTATAAATAGAGATGCCAGATGGGCGGGATTTGGGCGGGACTTAATTGAGACTCTAAAATTTGGGTCATACCCAAACAGTCCCATATTTGTCATGAGATTAATATGGGCGGGACTAAAATGGGCTAGTCCCATTTGTACCGCCCAAATACCCAATAAATCCCATTGTATTATTTTTCAAAATTATCTTTCCCTTATTAATCAATTGTTATTTTTTTAAATTACTTAGTTTTTTTTTTTGGTTTAACCTAAATATTTTTTTATATCATTTATTTTTTTAATTTATTACCCTCAATAAATTTTTAACTTTTTTTGTTTTTATATTATTACTTTTAGATCTCATTTATTAATGCTCTTTAATCTTTCAATTTTAAACTGTAGTTTTCCCATTATTAGATTGAAGATATGTAGAGATTTAATTTATCTACCCTTAAAAAAATCAATTTAGGTATTATCTTATTAAAACTCCTGATATTAAAATCCATTACTAAAGTAATGAAGCAAATTAAAAATTAAAATAAATCAACATCTCATTCGTTCATGGACATTGCAAACTTTGATAAAATCCAACATATAAAGACTAATTTCTCTAAGAATAAGGTTGAACTGAAATTAATGTACTGAACATATAAAATTTACATGAATTTTTTTAGTATAAAAATCAGTTTAACCACACAAAATTGATATTAAGAGGAAAAATTTAACATAATATTCATAGGAGAAATAGATGAATCGAAGAGGGCAAAATGAATAAGCTAAGAATGCAAAAATAAATTTACAACTTGTCTATTCTTGAAAAAAGGGGTATTCTATTGTTATTGAAAAAAAATGTTAAAAACTAATAAAACAAATAAAGGATGATAGATATTTTGTTAATACAGCTTAAAATGAAGGATTCTTTCAAGAGAGAGTATGGAAGAAGTGGATATGATCAAATACAAATCATTTCAAGATTTGTTTATATTTGGGTATGGGAATCCCAATCATTTCCCAACCATGCCCATATTTAAATGGGTTTTAATGGGTATAATTTCAAATAAGCCCAATTTCATATTATTGATACCTATCCCGCCCAAATTAAATATGGGTATGGGATCTCAATGGGTCTTGGGACTGATTGCCAACATTAATTATAAAGCATTACAAGGGCAAACAAATGTGGTTGGTTCCCTAAGTACTTTTATTTTGTTGAATAAGTGTTTGGTTCAAAATTGTGCATTACACGTCAAACTCCAAACTCCAAAGAGTTCCTTTTTTTTTTTTTTTTTGGTTTGAAGAGCAAATAACACTAAATCAATCAAGGTAAACTCAACGTTTCCTGAAATTTATAAAAATGAAATCAAGCTAATAAAACTAAAACGAGTTTCTTCACAAAGGCTATCAACATTACAATAAATAGACATATTATCGAAGTAAGAATTTATATCATGGTTTACTTTGGAGGGATATTCCATTAGACTTTGTAAATCCTGCGTTTGGTTGCAAATTCTTCTGCTTTAGTTCAATGAAATTGATATGTTTTGTATTTTATATTTTATTAAACTAATGTGTCAAATTGCAATCAAGAGATATTTTACTTCTAAAAACAGCAGTATAAAAAAAATAGATGTATAAACTTCAATTTGTTATTAACTCATTAATGTTTCATTTCAAACGTTGCATCCTGGCATTTCTTGCTGCGTCCAAATTCTCATCTCTTTCGGTGTTTCTTTCATCCAATTAATGAAGGGAAAGAGAAGATGACAAAGACTTCTAATAGCTTCGGGAATTAATCTTTCCATTAATTCTTGAGTTTTATATGCCTTTCAAGTTCCAAAGCACAATCGATAAATGGATAGAGTTTTTTTGAAGTTGAGTAAATTTTCTTTTGAATTTTTTTTGGCATCATATTAATAAAGATCCACGATTTTTATCCACCAAAAAAACTTTTCTCTCTATTTTTTTCTTAAAAAATGACTGAATATTAATACTACCTATTTAAAGAATTGGTTATTCAGAGCCTTTGATGAAAACTCAGAATGTTTATGCTGATCCTGATCATGAATCTAGTTGTATATAAATGTACTTAAGTTTTTTCTTTCGTTTGCACTGAGAGAATAAAGTTTTCTTTTTCTTTTTCTTTTTTAAAGTGAAACAAAGTTTTCTTTAAGCATGACTAAAACGTAGACATCTAGCTCGTTTCAATAAAATAATATATACAAGTATATTATATAATTCACTTCAAGAAAAAGTATAGTATATAATTCATAAAGTTAAGCTATGCGGTAAGGATGCATGATTCAAATTTGTGCTGATAGCATATTGTGAGTTAAATGAGATTCATCTAATGGGATAGATCATCAATAACTTATAACTATATCTTGCCAAAGAGATAAAATATAAGATGGTTATTTGAATTAAAACTTCCTTAACTGATCATTTGAAATACAACTCTTACCTGTTTTATCTTTTTCACACTTGACTCCCCACTGCCCAAACAAATAAAAAATAAAAAATAATAATAATTAAATAAATTAAATTTCATGTCTGTTTGTTTGAACATGTTTTTTAGGATCATGTCCTTAAAAAAATTTTAAATATGATTTTCAATCTCACATCACATTTACGAAAAAAATATTTAAAATTTTTACAATAATGTTTTTAAAAAAATATTTAAAAAAAATCATCTAAATGAAATGATTTATCGAGGAATCCCCTTGTGTAAGTTGCTAAATAATTTGATTGGGCCTGGAGCACAATTGCTATTTAAACATATTGTTTCTGGGCTCAAATTAATGATTTTACCAACTCAACTACAAATAATTGGACCACCACAACTGCCTTTTCTTTTCAGTTTGAGAAAATTTAAATCGACAAGTTTCACTACCGGCGGTCGTGGGTCTTAGGATAACAATTGCACTCTAAGCCTGTATCAGTTATGTTTATTTGCTTTTGAGGAATGATTTAAGCCTGCTAAGACCTAAGTCTTGATTAATTGGATGGGCTTTGACCCAAACTATGACAAATTAGAGGCCTATTTGGCCCAATTAGAATCTGGGCGAGCTTGTATGTGGGCCAAAATATCCATTACAGTAAGGAGAAGTCTGATATTGTTTCATTAATCTAGAGAAGGTTTTTTTTTTTTTTTTGAAATTTCTATTCAATTACAAAGAGGACCATCGAGGGGCCTTCTATTGTAGGAATCGAACCCTCGACCAGTGAGAAAAAGTCGTAGAGCTCTAATCGCTTAACCCACTATTTGTTCAAAAAAAAGCTATCTGCAAAACAAATTAAATTATCAAAATTGTAAGACTGATCGTAAAACTAAAATGGAAGGGATTTACGATCAAATAGTGATTAGTTATTTAGCATTCAAAGTGTATTCTCAGCTCTAGTGAAAAAATTTTAATTATCGGTGTAATGCTCGAAAACGATCAATTAGGATTTTACAATTGATGCAAACCTAGAAGAGTTGTAAAGAATTACATCTCGAAAAAAAAGAGTTTATTTTCTATGCATTGACAGTTTGAAAAAATAGTACGTCAAAAATCTTTTTGTTGCATTAAGCACATTCTTCCTCAGAAAATTACTACTAAACACAATTCTGTAATTTCTGATTAAACTCGAATTTGTCAGTGGTGATTTCACTTAATCAGAACTTTGTGGATCTCCAATGTTGCTTTTAGGATTACAATTAAGATAAAACAAAAGAACAATTAGGATCCAAATTAAATCTGCACTTAATTTTTTTTAAAAGTATCCATAACCACCATAGGAATCAAGTATGATCCATGTTCATTTGTCACTGGAGATTGATTTTCTTGTGGTTTTATAGCTTTTTGGAATTCTTTGATGGTGGCTGATGGTTAATTCAGCCAATTGTAATTCAATCTGTACATTTAATTGGATTATTGTTATCATAATAGCAGCCAAGTCTAATCAGCAAATTATGGGAAATCAATTTTGTCTTTGGTACCTATTTATTTACTCTACGTAATTCAAAAAGGGAAAGGAAAGAAAATCAGAAAACTTAAATACCATCATCTGTCTAATTAAAATCAATGTCCCATCCGTATTAACCTCAAAAATCTCGTCATATAGTTTCAGCTGGAACAAGTTGATGGTGTGGATTTAAAAGTGCAAAAAATATATGGATGAGATACAATCAATAAGGCCAAAGAAGAGTGCAAAAAACGACGTTATTTTAATATAAAAGTAATTGTACTATAACGCTGAACAATTACACTAAAATCTTAAATAATTACACAAAAATACTGACCAATTACACCGAATGTACCTTCAACTTGTGAGGCCCGGTTAACACAGCTGTCACTTGAAAAAGTCTGGACCGACTAATTTATTTCAGCCTCAAATGTCACCACAAAATTTAAAATACTCCAGCACTCACAGTCTTAATCCTCATCTGATCTCATGTGGAATTCTCAACAAAAAAACACACACAGAGAGAAAGGTTTATGTCTGAGGGTTTCTTGCAGCTGACCATCACAATCAATTTATTGATCATGGGTCAATAGCTTATGAGTTTTGGTTTTATTTTGCTTTCAATTACTAGGGAATTAATTACTTTTCCTTGCGTAACAATTGGGACAATCGATTAGTCATGAACATCATTGCAAATTGGAGATGGATCTCATAAGTTGTTCAAATTACGAATTTGGACCAAATATGTAAAGTGGATATAAATTATATAAGTTACATAGTAAGAAATGTAATCGTATATTGTCTCAAATTTTTTAAGTTAAAAATTCTTAAAAAAATAATAACGTTACTTTATATAATTTACGCTACTTACTGAGCACTTTATAATAACTGTTCAAAATTGACGACTTATAGAATTTGTGCATCTCGAATCCTAAGAAATTAACTAATTATTTCATGTACATTTTCTGTTATTTGATTGTACCATGTAACAAATAGATTCAAATGTTAAAAACTCATTTAAAAAGAGGAGAATTTGGTGCTGTTAAGGAAGCGCAAAAAAATGATAAATTTTTTGGAAAAAAAGGATAAATAACAAAAATTTGTGTTTTTTTATTGTTATGGTGCTTTTTCGGCACCATATATAGAATTGTCCTTAAAAAGAGTATATGTATATGTATATATTGTCGTACTTTGCATGATAAAGAGGAAAATTCTAGAGTATTGTTATAATATGGTACGAAAAAGTCTTCAATTAAGCATATATTTGTCTTCTCCCTCTCTATTTTTTCGATCAGATCCTCTATTAAATTTTTTTGGTATCCAACCGTGTCTAACACGCATTACGTCGTATTATTATGAAACTATGTTATATCATTAAATAGAATAATGTAATTTTATATTGATATGGCGTAGTTTTATATGGGATACCATTAGATACAAAAAAAAAAAGTTGGACACAAGATCTGAATTGCTATTTTTTAGTCGTTAGTTCAAATTTTTTTTGACCGTACCATAACACAATGACACCGAAAAATCTGTCGCTGAAAAGATGGCATGCAATTAGAAAGTGTCAATTTCATATAAACCCTCCGAGTTGCCATAATTGCACTAAACTCCCACAAAACTTTAAAAAAAAAAAAATACCAACACTTTTCTCCCTCGGTGGCCTAAATCGTCTGCATACGCATACTTCAAGAAGTATTTAACCAAATTATTTTTTTTTAAGGACCAAAAAGAACGACCCCTCCAGGTGCTTTCCTACAGCTTCTCTTGTCACCTACCACCTATCTATCCTAAAATCTTATTTTCTCCATAACACTGGAAATTACACAATAATCCAACAATAAAAATATTCAGTTAACTAACAAGATAAATCATAATTACTATAGATTAAGTTAATTAGGTAGACGAACATAAATAAGTCTGCCAAGTCAACATCATTTTACATAGGGTATGATAGTAAAAAAAATATAAATTAAAAGAATTTAGTGCAAAATTTACCTTATTTTGACAACTACATAACACAAAAACCAAATGGACACGTTGTCATCGATAAACACGCATGCGAATGATGATGTCGGTTTTAGGTGTTGACCAGGCGAAGAAGCATACTAACAAGTGGCATTTGCATGAATAATTATTAATGTCATTTTGTGGTTGTATTAAATTTTTACCAAAAGAAAGCTTATGAAGTTAATTTGTAGCTCCTTCAGAAGGAAAAAGGACTGAAAAATGCTCATAGAGCACGAAAAATGAACATCAACTTATGTGGTATGACATCACTATTGTAAAAGAACTTAGCATTCAACTCCAAAGCAATTGATAATAAGTGTATTAATTTGAAATTTTTATTGAATTGTTAAAGAAGTCTTTGAGAAACTAATGCGAGACTTTGTTCTCACTAACTTTCTCACACTTGATTCGAGTTTGATGCTCTAATTAAATTGAAATAATTTGAGGAACCCTATTGATGTTGAGGACTTTACAATCCTTCTCAAAGTACCAAAAGGAAAGGACAAAGTTACACCTAATGCCTTTTGGCAATTTTGGTAGTGTCCTGTGTTTGTGTTGTGCGTGATTGATGGGCTTCAATTAAGTAGTAGTACTACAATCTCTAGTTTAATGTATGCTTAACTTTTTTTGGTACTTATCTAAAATAAATAGACTTATATTACTTATCACTTTATTATATTAGACCAAAAAATAATTATTTGAAGTACGGTAGATACTGATAAAAGCATTAAACTTCAATACAGGAGTAGTCATTGAGGGATGCAATTATTTTTCACAATGACCCCATCCCATCTCTTCATGTGACTAAAAGAGATTGTAAAGCAAAATGGACAACGACAATGGTACGTATATCACACGTTGTGACCATGGTCTATCAGTTTGTCAAGCTGGTAAGGGTTGTAACAATAGCAAGGAGGCCCCGTTAGTTAATGATATATATATATATATATATATATATATAGTTATTATTCAGACATGCTTAATAATTATATTTTTATCTCATGTACACGTCTTTTTAAAAAGTACTACGGTATCATTTTGAAAAAACATTTTAAAACAAGAGATTATATGGTATAGAATTAAATTTTTTATTTTTTTAATCACAACAGGATTCATGAAGCACTATTCTACAGAAGTTTAGCACCCACTAGGTAAATTCATAAAACAAATAAAAGCTACAAACCATGCTTACTTTATGAAACAATACATTAAATCAATTACTAAACTATTACAAAGGAAATATACCAAAAATTAATTAGAAATATTTTAATCTTGATTTACTTTTCCAACAACCCCTTAATGATATCAATTAGGATATGTTGAGATTGATCAACACTTGTTTGAACTTAACAATATCGAGTCAAATCGAGTAGTTAACAAATCAAATTCACAGTTACTTGTTGATATTTAATTTTACTAACACGTATCCTAATATAAATATAATAAGTTAAACAATGGAAAAAAATTTTGCGACGTGCACTTGATCTCGCAAGACACACAATTGCAATAATGGAATCCAATCATGGAGCAATATTTTATTAAAACAATTTTGCCCTTCTTCTTCTCAACTTTAGTCAAAAAGCCTCCATAAAATTCATTAAAGAATAATGGGATCCACATCTGTATATTCATCCCCTGATAAAACAAATCCTGTTTAACATTAGCACGACCATGCCTGAGTTGCCATCTAATGAAACCGACCTAACATGTATTGTCCACTAATAATAATAATAATAATAAGACATAAATACATGTCGATCTATGTATAGTTTCAATATGATCTTGATTAAACATCACTCTTTGCTATAAATTGTTTTCTTTCCCAGATCTAGAAACTGTAATTTCTCTAAGGATTAAAAAGATATGAGGCTTTTGAAAAAAAACATTTTCACGCACCAATTTCGGAACAATTTATTCTGAGTTTAATTTGGCAACGTTGTTGAGATATACAACCAGTTTTTATATATAAAGTTAATCTTAGTCGGCCAAACCTCAATTACATCTTTAAAGAGGGATAATACTTGCACATTGATTGTGCATATTTTCCACGTTTATTTGAACAATGTTGCTTATCTTTTTGTAGTAACTGACCTATGTCGCATTTATACAGCTATTACATATATTTATTCATAGTGTTTTTGAAAAGTTTTGGTAAATACATATACAAATAAATACACTTGGTAGTTGTGCAAAGGCGAAATAGACAGGACAATAATTTTAATAAATACATATATAAACAAATATACGTGATAACTGTGTAAAGATGAAACAGATGGGACAAAGGGTAATTCAAATACAAAGGATTCGAAGCAATTTCCATGTCCTTGGATTGTAATTGCATTAAAACGAGCTATCTATAGATGTATGATTATAGTTGGCAAATGTGGGGATGGATGGAATTTGATAACGACTAGAACAATCTAGAATCGTGTTTAAATATTCCCTTCTTTAATAGAAACTATGAGTTGGCTGGACTAATAGGAGCCAGCTAGGTCCAAATTAATCATGTCCAAATTCCTACATTCTTTTGCCCTTTGTGGCTTGACATCCTCTTTATCTACTTAATTTTCTCTATATTACAAATATAAGAAAATTATTAAACTCAAAAGACAAAATTATCCAGACGTAAAATTAGTTTTATATTGATACATAGATAATTGTTTAAGAGTTACTGAGAGAACTTGATTCAATATGTGGGGAATTAGGTTCTTAATTGAGATTAGGAATTGCCTTTGTAGTGATGATGAACCTCGGTACGTAAAATTAACAATGAAAATTCCTTATATTTCAAGGTCATTAATTTCCTAGGATTTCCATACATGATAAAATTTAACGCTGTATTTGTAACTCATACTGGTCAGATCCAAAGGCGCCTCTAACACAACAAAATTAATGATGTGATCCCACTTTCCTTCCATCATCTAGAAGGCTTCCTGGCACAACAAAGTTAATGATATGATGGAATCCTTTCATGTGATTTAAAAAATAAAAAAGATATTTCTAGAGGGAATTTGAGAACAACTGGGCGTACATATTTTTTAACTAATTTTTTATCTCAAAAATATAATTATTGAGAAAAATTTTTAAAACTGTTACAATAATACTTTAAAATAATACCTCAAAAAACAATCATTCAAACGGATTGATGTCCAAAAGTACACGATATTTCTAATTAAGTTATATATTTAAGTATCCAAAAGGAAAAGTATGAAGTTCTATTTTATATTTGGATTAAAATTACAAAATAATTAATCTTATTTGAAGAATCTCAAGTAAGTTCTTTGGAGATTAACTTTGAGCTAGCTATTTACTCGTAACTGTTACTTATTTTGTTATTTTTAAGGGAACTTTTTTTAATGTTGATGTTTTCGGTTCCATCGAGATAATAAACGTCATGAACTGCAACCTGCAAATATGATCCTCGACCGTGTGTGGTGATTATTTTCTGGAGTTTTCAGACAGCTGTAAGGTGAAACCCCCTCGAATTGCAATCATTGCAGCTAGGTACTATTTTCTTTTTCTTTGATAAGAAAATTAGACTCATGTTATGTCACTTTTTGATCGAAATTGACTTTTTTCCAAGTGCAGTTACACCAAAACAGGTATAATTATTTATACAATCCATTTTTTATATTGATTTTTAAAACATATTTTTAAAAAACTTTAAACATATTTTTTAATTTATGTTTTTATCTTACATACTTATCTACCGAAAATTTTTTAAAAATTATTGTAGTAATATTTTTAAAAAAATACATTAAAAAATAACTAAACGAAGTGCTCGGGCATTGCTTGCAAACAAGAACTGTCGTTTTTTCTCCCACGTTAATTATAGAGGTAACTGCCCATATTCCTTGTCGATGTATGAAGCTAATAATTGAAAGTTCTACATTAATGTTCGTTCACTTACCACCTTCCTTATTTGACTAGTGTCAAATGCTGGCTTAGCATAAATAAGGCAATTGAGAATATGTAAGAATACGAAATTCGCAGGAATTAATAAAAAGAAAATCTAAAAATTGTAAACACTGAGAGTCCAAAATTTGAATAAATAAGGTTCCTCCTACATAATAGAGTACACGCACACCTTTCCTTCTCCTTTCATCCCTTTCCGGAATGCTTATTCGGATAAATCATTCGGACTAAGAATAGATTAATTCCATTACATAAGTCCCAACAAAATGTTTTAGGACTATTAATTTCTAGTGCATGTTAGATTTAAAACAGATCTTAAGGTTTGTTTTCAATAACTTCTGAATTTTATAAAAATTAACTTTAAAAAAGTTGAAAATCAATTGCTTCTAATTTTAGCTTAAAAAATCGAAAAATATAGTAAAAAAGCAATTGAGAATATCACAAAATAGATTTTTCAAAAATCAAAAGCTAAAATCAGGTAGAAAAAAACTATTAAGAATAGGCCTTCATCACTTTACTTTTTTCAGTTAGCAATAATTCATTAACTAAATTTCTTTATTTTTTAAGACAGTATTTGACTAATTAATAAATCTATTACCTCTCTCTCTCCTAATTAAGCCCTTTATTTAAATTTATTTTTATTTCTACACTGTATATGAAGGATAGTATCCATTGGTCTATGATATCTCTCCTTTTTAATTTTTTTAAAAGAATAAGTCTTTTCCCTAATTATTCTTATCGTGGTATGAATCCAGGTCCAAAAAACAAAAAAGATATGATACAAAAAAATTACCCATAAACAAGGTAATTAACAGAGTATTAAATTCAAAAATCAATATACTGAATGTGAATCCTCAATCTTACTTTAGCATTATAAAAAATATTCACATTGATATGCTTGGTGAATTTAATCTAACTTTGTCATTTATCCAAAAAAAAAAAAAAATCTAACTTTGTCTCCCTTGCCACTTGCATTATATTTTTATAGGGATCTCTGTAGCTATTACACATGCTCTTTCAAATAGGCCACTGTATTGGCATCTAACAGTGAAGCCACCATGAGATCTCAATTTAGGTGAAGCTGCAACTAGCTAAAAATTTAAATAATAATAACTGTGAGAACGAATAAAGGGTCTAATATTTAGAATTTTATGATTACACCTCCAAGATTAAATATTCGAATTCCACTAACAACAAATTCTCTCCCTTATTATAATAGTATAAATTTGATAAAAAATAAAATAGTAACAATAATAGTAATAATAATAATAGATATTTTGGTCTTCAACTTGGTCGAATCACAATAATTGCTTGTCTTGTAGCAATTTTTCCACAAAGACAAGTTGATTTGACAAGGGCTCATGGTTTTGTTTGTGTATGTTTAATGATGGTTTGGTGCAGCACAGTACAACAAAAAAAATTATAGAAAGCTAGGTTACGGACAATCTTTTTTTTTTTTTTTTCACGTAGAGGTGGGGATGGGAAATATGGTCTATTTATCTATGCAATTGTGGGGCGGCAGAGGGCAATAATGAACTACCTACCAAGGTCATGTTTCGTAATCTTCACTTTCCAAAATAGAAAGAAAATTTGTGAAAGACTTCAAACATCTAGGACTAACAAGATTGGATTAAAGGGGAAAAGTCTTATACATACTCGATCCACGGTTTTACCATTAAATTTTGTGGTAAAAGAGTTCCATATAAATATTCTTATATTAGTTTTTTACATTAGCATGCATTATTATGCTTATATGACACTTTTATAGACCTGAAAGTCCATAAATGAAGTTATGGACGGGTCTACTTAAGAATCTCTTGATCAAAGGTATCACTAAAAAATAATTCTATCAAGTATAAAAGAAATCTCTATTAATTTACAAATATATTGTCTAGAATTTATATAATTGATTCAAAATGCACAAATTTGAGCCAGTATAATTCGAAAATTTCACGTTCTAATAATTATTAGGAAACTCGATCCATAATAGTATTTATATATTTTTAAAAAGTTCTATGCATTTCAACGAGTCATGTATCAGCAACCCTATTTTTACATTGGAAAAATCTACCTGTACATTGTCCAATTTTTTCATGATTTACATTTAGCAAATAAGAAAATTCATACATAGATTCGGTCCACAACTCTACATGTAGATCTTGTGATATAAAATAAAACTATATAAATATTATTATATTATTTTCTTACATTAATATGTATCACTGTACTTATGTAATGTTCTTTTAAACTACGTGATTAATACGTGAGGCTGTCAATCTAATCCACCTAAAATTTTCCAAAAAGACACAGTGGTCCGGAGATTGAACGAGTGGTAGTTATACTTTAAAAGGCAATAAAAATCATCAGGCTGGTACAGAAATGTATTGCATAAAAAATATTCATCATTATTGCCGAATGCTTCTTGAGGCACTGAAAGAACAGGAGTTTAATCTTGTCGGCCGCAAAAGTAGCTTTCCTGTTGCAGACTCAAGTCAAATGATTGATTCCTAATTGCTGGCAAACTCAGAAGGTAATTCCAATGGTTGAGGAGCTAACAGCTGTAAATCAGGTAAATGTGTACTTACACTTTCCTAAAATTTGCTTCAAATCTACAAAATGGAATGTCACTGGTTATTATAAATTTGAATTTCTTGATACAATAAGAAGATAAAAACGCTATTGGTTAGACAGAAAATAATTTAAAAAAATTCTAAACTAAATATTTTCAAATTTTTCTTGGTGCACTGCAAAATATTTTCTTGTATAATATATTTTCTAATTTTCATACTTTGGGCTGAAAATAATTTACAGATTTAATGAGTTTAAGTGATTTTTGCAAAGAACTAAAGAGTGACATTAATCTTAAGCACCTATTTTTCTGCTTTTAGTTACCAAATTAATTTTTATTTTTAATTCTTATCTACTCACTTTCTCTTCATTTTGGATCCCGCTATAATATATCTATAGCGATACATACTTTGCTATTACATTATATTAAAGATTAATTTTAAACATAATAATCTTTACTTGATTCGAATACTTGTATTTTAAACATAATAATCTTTACTTGATTCGAATACTTGTCAAGCGTGAATTAAATTATTATTAGTCTTTTTAAATCATATTAACAATATTAAAAGTAATAGAAAATTTATTTCAAAGATTTTCACACTATCATCCAAATACCAAAAAATTGCAGTGAAAAACTTTTTTAGGTAAAATGTTTTACATCCAACCAAATGGACCCGACTTTATATTTTTTTTCCACTTCTCCTATATTTTATTTCTTCAGAATGTGTTGCTTCATACAAACTACAGACCTTCGTCACAACCATATAACATATATTTCAAATCTCAAAAATTATTAATCAATTAATTGTGTAGATATAATATAAATGTAGACAGATTCATAATGATATAAACAGCGGTGTGAATAGTCGTTGTACATTCACAAGTAGTACAGACTCCTAAAGCTGTCTTTTGCTATTAAATTTTACTGTGGAAACTTGAAGAAACAAAGACCGACCGATATGCTATTAAACCCTGTTTTGTTTCATCCTTGCATTTTGTGTAACATTAAGCTTTGTGACTGTAGGTGGTCCTAAAGAATAATACATAGATGCAACTTCGATGAAATTAGCTGTGTTTCAAATATTGGACCACATCGGTTTGACCGGTTCAATTGAAAATGATAAGATGTCTAGTCCGGTTCTCTAAAAAATCATTGATCAAACCTTGTTAAGATTTAATAGTGACCAGTTAGACTTCAAGAACCGAGTTGGAACAGTTTTTTTAGATTTTTTCTTTCACATTTTTGGCCTTTTGATACTGGTGTGGCCTCGTTTGATTTCTGTTATGTGGATCTAACCTTTATTATGACATGAAATGTGTAGCCCCAATACTTTGTAATAAGTTTCTATTTGGGTTAAGTATTAGTTTTTGCTCATCTCAAAAAATAAAAAAAGTATTAGTTTTTGCATTCTTGTGATAATTTATGAGAAAACCTTATTTTTAATTTTTTTTAAAATAAAAAACAGCCAGCTCAATCTGCCAACTAGACAGAATGATTCGATATCTGGTCTATTTAAAAGGGGAAAATTTTTTGATGAAATGACGTTCTCTGATAGAACATTGATGATTTAAGTTGGAAGTAAATTTTAAAATATGATGATTATTAATATTTTCATCGATGTTGATTTTTTACTACGAGTACTCTTCCAAGGCATATTTACTCTTTTCTTAGAAAAATAAAATAGTAAATGAATTATTAACATGGCGAATTTCTTTAGTACATGAGAATAAAGATTCATTCATTGAACATATTTACTTTAAATTGAGTAGCTATTTGACTCAAGAACTTTAAGTTCATTATAACAATCTCGATAAAGTGCAATTCAACTAAGATGATTTCTCAGTTACATTTGATAAGCGTAACTCGTTGATTCAAACTTATGCGAAGCATATGAGGGCAATAATTGTAGGGACCCTCCTGAATAATTAGGTACAATCACGTGAAGCATATGGAAACATTTTGTGAATGTAGAATCATTTCTTTTTTGGAATTTAGTTAGGTTGTGATTTTGAAGAAAGCTTAGCCACTAAATGCAATATAGTCCTTAAAGTTGCTGGTGGAAGGGGCAGCTGTTCCAAAGGACAGGGACTCACAATTCCCCTCTATCCATTTCTTACAAGTTAGATGCGGTGTAATTGTTCAGCATTTTTGTATGATTATCCAGTATTTTTTTATAACTCTTTAGAATTATGGTGTAACTATTTTTCACACGAAATGACATTATTTTCTAAAATTATTTTTTATCTTGTTATTTCAATCTCGTCTGTCCATTTTTTAACCTTTTAATCTGAGCCGTGAAATTCTAAATGGAAATTGTGACGCTACATGGCCCTGTTGGAGATGATTAAGGGGCAGATTTGGTTCCAAATTTAAACTTAAGAAAATGTACGATCCAAATCATATCACGTACATCATTTTTAACCCGACTTATGATGTTCACAGAATAATATCGTATATATTTTGTATAAAATAATCTATAATGATGACGTATAATTTGTTTTAAGTTTTATATATCATCTTTAACAATTTGTCTCCAAACCAAACCCAGAGCTGGCAATGAGCCACCTACCACCTAGTTGCAACTATAAATATGTGGCTCTATTGCAAAATATTATAACATTTAGAAGAAGTTTTGTGATCAAACTTAGCTGGCTCTCAGTAACATTGCCTAGATAATTTGATCATGGATTCTGATCAAGGGTTCTATTTGACAATTTTGCTGGTGGGGATTTTCTTCTTGTACAGTTTGCTTAGGAATGTAAATGAGTGGATATACGTGAGCCGTTTGGGAGCAATGAAGAATACACTGCCTCCTGGTGACTTGGGCTGGCCTCTGATTGGCAACATGCTTTCTTTCTTCCGAGCTTTCAAGTCTGGCAAACCTGATTCTTTCTTAGGCTCCTTCACTTCAAGGTCAAATTCAGACTGAAAGCTTCCTCTTCTTTTTTTATATAGTTTAATCCATTTTCATTTATATAACAAAGAAATTGTGACGTTATTGAATTGGACGAACAGATTTGGCAAGGCTCCACTTTTTAGGGCTTTCCTTTTTGGGAAGCCATGCATCATTGCCACAACAGCTGAGACATGCAGAAAGGTTTTAACCGACGAGCGATTTGGAGCAGGGTGGCCAAAATCAGTCTCGGATTTAGTAGGAAAGAGAGGACTCCACGGGGTATCGAATCAAGAAAGGAAGCGTCTCCGGCAGCTGATTGCAACTCCTGTTGCAAGCCCGGAGGCCCTGTCAATATTTATTGATTATGTGGATGAAATTGCAAGAAATGCATTTGCTACATGGGAGAAAACAGAGGAACCATTTGAGTTCTTGACTGAGATGAGGAAAACTGCCTTTAAAGTGATGATGAATATAATTTTGAGTGATGAAGTTAGTGATGAGAAAGAATTGAATCGCATGGCCAATGACTACACTTTGCTTTCTCATGGACTCAAGGCCATGACCATTAACCTTCCAGGTTTTGCTTACCACCGGGCACTCAAGGTGAGAATTACTTTCTGACATCCTCTTCCTCCTCCACAAACACCATGAAGATTACGACAATATCTTTAGGGACCCCCACCACCAAAGAGAAACAAGATAGGTAAAAAGAAAATCAGTGGGACGATTATTTTATACTAAAAAAAAAACCTTTGTGAGCCCCTCCATTATTATATGCTAAGACTAGGCAAAAGCTTTTATTAGTACATGCTTGATTTCCTATGCTTAGTTATGTGGATTTTTATTTTAGAACTTCAATTATTAAGGTTTAAAATTTTCAAAAATTTCGAATGTTGTGTATCGAAAAATTTTTAGCTTATTTGTTGACAAAAATTTTTGTTCACTTTTTAAAACTTTGGAAACAAAGAATAATCTTAGCGTAAAATATGGTTGTTTATTTTGAATTTCTTTTCTTTTCTTTTCATGTGAATGTTAGGCAAGGAAGAGACTACTCAGGAGATTTTCTGCATCCGTCTCTAGAAGAAGAATGATGCCTAAAAGTGATGAATCGAAGACAAAGAAAGATTTGTTGAATCTGATGATGGAAATCCAAGACGACGAGGGGAATAAACTGACTGATGAGGAGATTGTAGATTTGATAATCATTTTCTTGATAGCTGGGCATGAATCTTCTGGCCATGCTGTTACATGGGTCATTATCTTCTTACAAGAACATCCTGAGGTCTTAAGAAAGGCCAAGGTAAAACAAATTGACCGATTATCTTTGAGTAGAAATTCAGCATTTTTCATATTTTCGATTAATTATTTTGACAATTTTGAAACATCAAATTATAACATCAATTCTTGGAAATAAGAGGATACCAAGTCCATATTTTGAGGATTTTAACTCTAATGGACTTTGCTTTTTCAGGAGGAACAAGAGGAACTTGTGAAGAGAAGAGAATGTCCAGATGCAAGGCTAACCTACACTGAAGTCAAACAGATGAAGTATCTACAGAAGGTGACTTTATATGTATTCATTTTAAACCGCACTAGAGGAGAATTTTTGCCTTATTTAACTGCATTATACCTACTGTATTTTTAAAATATCATACGAGAACATAATAGTTCACATGTGATCCCAACGTAAGTGGTTAATGATGTAAGGGTTGTAGAGTAATTATTTATGCACTCTGCTGTTTATTTTTTATTATGTGAAAAGCCTAAAAACTATTATTTTTGTACGGATGTGTGTGTGTGATTAGGGGTATAATAGATGAAAAGTAAACTTATTGTCTTAAAAGGGAAATATTTTAGCATTTCTATGTGATAAAAAATAAAGAAAGGAGTGCTTGCATAAATATATGTGGAGTATATAATCTAATTATTTCCCAATGAAAATAAATACATCTTTGCATTCAAAGAGTATACAATCTAATTATCCCCCAACTTAACTTTCTAGTTAACCAAAAAAAAAAAAAAAAAAGAAAGAGAGGCACATAGCGTTCTAATTCCATTGTCTTGGATCTGTTATGATAACTTATATTTTCGTGACTCGAGAATAATTAGTATTAACAAAGCTTGTGTTGTTTGTATTTTGCTTTAATTTTTAGGTGATCCTTGAAACACTGCGACTAGTAAACCTCTCATTCGCACTCTTCCGGGAAGCAAAAAGTGACATTAACATGAATGGTTTGTAGTTCAATTACAATTTTCTCTCACCTTTAATTTCTAATATTTTGGTTGCTCAATTTTCTTAATTATAATCCGAGTAAAAAATATTGTAACGTGTATCTGATAGGTTACACAATACCGAAGGGATGGAGAGTTTTACCTTGGATCAGGAGTGTTCATTTTGATCCTGAAAACCACGAGAACCCAATGGATTTCAACCCCTCGAGATTGGAAGTGAGTCGATGCATAAATGTGATATCATTTTGAGATTATTTTATCTTCTCTTGTTTCTATAGGAACGAAAAACTAAACCAAAAAAAGAAATGCTCTATCCTCAATCTTTTGAACGATGTTGGCAGGGTGAAAAGGTCAAACTAGGAACATTGATTCCCTTTGGAGCAGGCAGTAGGTTATGCCCAGGTGCAGATTTGGCCAAGCTGGAGATTTCTGTCTTTCTTCACTATTTTCTTCTCAACTACAGGTATAATTCCAAGATTTTCTTTGTCTAATGAATTTATTTATTTAGGGGGTGGTTTGGTATAGGGGATGGGTCAGTAGTAATGACACATTATTGATGTTTAAGAAGCAACTATCACTATCATTCAATTGGAATGAAAATAACTAATTGAGGTCTCTATGATTCTCCCAAAATACCATTTGATCAAACTTATTAATCCTTTTGAGTGAAATGATACCCATTTAATTACTAAACATGTTAAAAGAAATCATCAAATCACATACTCATAGTCATAGTAGAGTTAATGATATCTATAGTGATAGTGATTAAAGAATATGAACCGTCTAAACGGCTCCTTATTTTTTGGTTATCTGAGTTTTGATTGTAGTTGACAAATGATAATAAAAAGTGGGAAACTCATGATTCACCTCCACTTTTTACAATATAAAATTCTGTTTTTTAGGCCATTTCTGTTTTTAGTTATTTTCTTGCTTTGATTAAGCTAGGATATTCTCAAGAATTTGTAGCCTTATATACTTTTATGCTTTGGCAGGCTTGAACGAGTTAATTCAAATAGTGGAGTGCAATATTTACCAGCAACTAGGCCTGCTGACAAATGCCTGGCCAGAATAAAGAAACTGTCATATGCATAAGCAACAAAGAGGCTCACACCTTTCTGTCATTAGATAAATGAAAAACTGTTTGTTTCTTTTTTCTCTTATTACATACTTCTATATCCATGGCAGTTATTCACCATGAAGTAATGTTATTAGGAAATGCTTGTGAATAAGCATATTGGTCGTGTATGCAAGGCATGGATTAATGGGTATAATTATCATTTAATCCTTTTGATCATCACGCTATTATCGATAAAAAAGGAGGCTAAGACAATATCCTTACTTGAAGGCTTCCATTTATGTACATTTGATTTCTAGCAGGGCACTAGATCTTCTATCCAATTTTGTCATATTAATATGAAACTATACAAAACAACGTCATAGTTTTCATGTTTGTTCGTTGTTTCCACAATTTTAGTTAAACTTCTCCATTTTCAAGTATTTAGGATGGAACAACATGTTAATAAAAATTCACTACACCAAATTTACAGAAGCAGAACCTGAAAGTAAAATTTAATCGAATCCAAGCCTTCAAGGTTGTAGGAATAAAACACTGTAAATTCTTCGGGTTAATTCTTGAATGGTTTTAAGGTATATAACATATATAAACTTTCAAGATTATTCTAAATAATTAACATTCTTACTAAAAGTTTTTTTAATCCAAAGTATACTTTATAGCCATCGAATGGTTTTCCATGATTCATGATAAATAATTGTACATTGCCGAATTTGGGCATGAAAAACAAGTTTTGCTGCCTGAATAAATACGAAAAAGCAGAAAAAGTCTGAGATTTTTCAGGACAGGGGAAAAGTGCAGGAGAAAGACGCAGTCTTGACTGAAGTCTGCTTGGTGTCGGATTAGTTGGGGATTGATTCTTTCAATTATTTCTTTTTTTTTTCTTTGAAAATATACTACAAAACTTCCAATTTTTATTATTTTTCTTGTCGTAGGCAGTAGTGCTGGGCCAAATGTGTATTAAAGTTTAAGAATGAAAGGGACCCTACTGGCAAATTTTTTGGTGGAGAAAGACAGGGAATCTGTTGCAATTATTTATGTGATCCAGGATAACAATAATTGTTCTAGATCTAGGAGTTGATATTGTGATGAAATTGATAATATTATTTGATTTTTTTACATTTTGAGCGGTGGAAATTTAGTCCACTACTATTACATTTGTCCTATGGCACCGAGCTACGTATCTAAAGCGGCAAAAAAGAGTGGGATGCGGGATTGGGCACAGTATGAAAGATCTTTTAGATGCACATATTCCTCCGGGGGGACGATTGGGACCATGAAGCTCAGAATTGGGGGTACTCCCAAATAAAAGGAAAAATTGATCTATGTTCAGTTTCGTGACAAATAAATAGAAATAGGAATCTCTATTTGTACCTCGTAAAAAAAGGCTTTTTTGTTTTGTGGAATTAACTATTTCCTTTCTTTTGGAAAGAAATTCTGTTCAAGGACCTTTTCTTCTTTTACTACACACAGCTTTTCGTCCTTTTTTTTTTTTTTTTTTGGGAATTGATTACCTATGGGTCTATCCAAAAATCGGCATAACAACTAAAATTAAAAGGATTAATCTTTTGTAACGCTAAAAATTGTAGAAAAGTTTTTACTTGAATAGGTGTAAACTTATGGCATATTATTTGTAATAATATTTGATTTTTTTTTTTACATATAACATGCATTTAAATATGTTCGTGAAAATATTTTTATTTATTTAGATTTAACTACTTCGTTTATTGATAAAGGACAGCTGACACCAATTGGTTTACACCAAATCAATTCTAGAAAGTGAGAAAAGTGCATACTATTCTGGCTACGTCCATAACAAACTAGAGCATTTTACATAAAATACTCTTGCTCATGCTCCAAGCTATGCTAAGTTCCCAATTTCCAATATTTTTCCTCACTTTCCTCTGCCTTATTTGCACTTCATCAATGATTTTCTTTACATTTTCTTCTACAGCTATCGGTTGATTTCTTGCCCACCATACATAGTATATAGTGACAGCCAGTGATCATCTCACAAGCAGACCTTTGAACAAACACTCCAATCAATGCAGACAATGGCATGTGACCTCTATCCACCAATGACCAATATTGAGGGCCCAGTTGCTGCCAAATTTGAAAGGTTATTGGACAAGCAAAAAACAGATGATAACTTGTTTCGATATTGTTTCCACAAAACAGCCATCGATCTTCAGCAATGATTCCTCACCTCTTAATATTGCTCTAGTACTAGACTCCCTCTACAAAATACCCAAAGCACAAAAGCAAATCTGGGTATATAAGGTCTCAGTCAGATCAGTTTATATCAAGGCCTGTAGATTATTGCAGTAGCTTCACTGTTTCTCTAACATTAAACACACAATATTTTTGATGCAGTTTAAGATATACTATCGATAAGGATTTAGGTGATCGGGAGTAACTTCAATTCATTCTTTAACTGCCTCAGCAATTTCTTCTTCTTATAAGTCTGCATAACGGTTGCTATCTTAGCTGTTAGATGATTGTTTAACATTGATACTGCAGATGCTGGAAACACTCCATTAAAATACCTATAAGGTGCAGCCAAGGATCCTGCCAAAGTAAAGTAGTTTTACCATTACTCTCGCCACGTACTTAATGAATGGTTTGGCTATCTTTCTAAGTTGTAATGTTTTTCTTCAGCTCCAGTTTGGTAGAATTTTTGCTATTCATATAGAGCGATCTTTTAGCAGGTAAATGTGTACTCGTTTGACCAATAATAAATATCTTTATTACTAAAATTCCACAAACATTTCAAGATCAGACATTGATTATCTTGCACCAGTCTTTTAATTCCCAAGCCTCCTTCTCATACCCGCAAACCGTTAGAGCTCATAATTTGTCCCAAAATAAAAAAGAATAAAACTCCCAAGATTGGAAAACATAGTCCGTGCGTCTGACAATAAAACATGATAAGGGAAGATCAAGAAATTGCATAAATTGGTGAAAAACAACCTTCAAACAGTTCTAAAAATTTTAGTGTAACATCTGAGCTAATTCTATCCTTTATTTTCTTTTTCTTTTTCGCTCTTTACTTGGTTGAAAATTGCAGAATGTCTAGTCATCAGTTTGGTTGTTCAGGGGATTCAATGCACTCTTGAATAACCTGCTAAATTTAGCTCTCGAGTCCTATCCTTTTTTTTTTTTTTTAACTTTCTCTTTATAACATTTAGTCTCTTTCCTTTTTCCCCCTTTCAAGATCTACAATCTCTTGAACCAAATCAAGAAAAGGGGATAGACTACCAAAATTCTGTACAAGCTCTCTATTCTTTCATTCTTAGTTGAAGCCCAGAAAGCCAGTAAGCACTATCTACTTCCTTTCACTCCGACAAATTTTCACCGTGAAAGCATGACAACCATCTTTGATAACGTGGTCCTAGTAAGAACCAGAATTTTTTAGTATCTTAAGATGGGTTTAAAAGTAAAGCTTCCAAATGGTTACTCAATATCAATTGAAATACAGATATATAACCAACGTGGCTCCAACAAGAAGCAAAACTTGATGTTAGCCAGTCTGGACATCAATTTGATAGTTGTAACACCATCTTTCTTCTATATCCGAAGTAGTGGATGCGCTAAACCACTTTCTAAAATGATTCAGAAAGAGTATCAGAATGGGTTATTACAGCCATCAGCACAAAAAGGATTCGAGTTTTCCTTATCTTCGAGCAAATGCGAAAACAAAAAAAGATGAGAAAGAGAAGGATAACAACAATTCAATTGCAAATTTAATACTATTATGGTATGCTCTGATATTCAAAAGGAGAAATTACAAAAGCGAGCATATGGATTCTGCACCTTCTTAGAGAGTCAATCCTGACTCGCTTGGTTATATTGAGCTCCATAATAATACCAATGAGAATAAAACACCAATGTATTATTCCTTGCCCTTCCGGCATTTTTTATTATATTATTTGGACTAGAATTTACATGTTGGAGAAAAAATGCAATGAGGCCGGGATATCTAAACCCAGGCTGATAACATTGAACAAAGTTAAGTTAAACGACCAACTTCATAGCCTAATCTAAGTCGTGAAATTGTAGGATTGATCGACGCAGAATAAGGTTGGCATGTAAGATGGAACCTTTAAGATGGAAGATTCGAGACAACTTGTGTGCCAAAACATTTTTCCTATGACAGACTTCAGAATATATTGCCTTACTGCAAGCTATTTATCAATTTCCTCCTGAATTTGACCATCTGCAATGACAGAAAAATCAAATTAAGTTCAATCAATGAACAAGACTAGACGAAGATTCACATTAAAGCACAAAAAACTAACCAGCAAGATCAACGGCCAAGTTAGCCTGTTCATCAGCCTCAGAGTTTAAGTCCTGCAAAATTATAAAACAGATTATCGGGACAAGTTAAAATACAGTTCTTTTCCCCACAAGAAAGATATATAATGGTATTGTCAAATGTCAAAACTGTAGCTCTAAGAAACGGAACTAATCCCAAAAAAAAATTTATTCTGGATTAACAGAGATAGGCATGTCAAATTATATTAGCAAGCTCAACAGTGGAGGCAAGAAAAGAGTGGAGAGTGAACTTATGGACTTACTCTCAGCACATGAATGATCTGGAATGACATAAATTTATCCTTCAATCTTTTTGCCTCCTCATACAAGATGGAAATGTTTTGGTTTTTCACCTTCCATAAACCTTGAATCTATTTCACAGAAACAGTGTGAACTATTGAAGCAGAGAAAATGCAAAATGCATGCATGTGCACTTATTTTAGAAACAAGGTGCTACCACAGAGTTTTTATAAAGAAATGATATTCCTAAATGCTCCCAAGAAGGAAATGCACAAATAAGCAACTGTATAACACACAAGTATAATGTATCTAATGGTTCTTTATCTAGTGTATTAAAAGAGTTGTCTGCTTTTTATCTCTGCATAATCTGTCTGCCATATGAAGCATTTCAGAACCACATCTATGTTAGCAGCAACTTCTACAGAGAAAGAAATATAGCCACATCTTTACACCAACAATGCTATACAAAAAGAAATTGTCTAAAAAAAAAAATTTGCCAGATCAAGAAGTTATAGAATGTGTTGCAGCCTCGTTCATACCAAAACACCACAGATTACTATGTAACCTTAATTTTAGACCCCTAGATATAAAACTGAGAAAGACATTCTTATGGATGGAGAAGAAAAATTGCAAAAACACATACCACACAACTAGAAGTATATCAAACTGTATTCAGGGTTTTACTTGCTCAATCAAATAAATCCTGAATTTTTTGTGACTCACGTAGCATGGCAAAGCACCAAATTAGTTCATTCAGTGTCCAAAACGATATTATAAGCCTTGTGCAAGTCCTTTCTTATCTTGGAATGGATTATGGGTAAAAATATATCATCTGGACCGTTGCTATAACTGCATGCTACTCCCCATTTAGATATTATTAAATTAAAGTTGCTTTCTATAAATCACAGGTGGATAAGAATCATGTGGCACTTTGCTACAATTGCATGTTACTCCCATTTAGATATTTCCAAATTAAAGTTGCTATCATTAAATCATTTGTTGGACAAGAATCATGTGGTGCTTCGCTACAATTGCATGATACTCTACTCCCCATTTAGATATTGCCAAATCAAAGTTGCAGTCTTTAAGTCATAGGTTAGATAGAAATTTAAATTATGACTGCGCCTAAAACAAAGGAAGGGAAATGGAAGACAAAACAGTGAATTAAATAGAAGTGATGATTTCATAAATAAGCGAGCCAAGCAGGTCAGCAATAACCAAATAATTTCAATTGAAAAGATCAAAAAAAGGATCCAAAACAGATGTCTGTGTATGGCAAACCTGCATACAAACGAGTTTAGAGTCACCCCTAACACAAACATTTGTAAACCCTTTATCCAGTGCATATTTCAGCCCTAAAATTATAGCTCGATATTCAGCAGCATTAGAGGTTGCTATGCCTAAACCTTCACGTACCCTACAAATCTGCGAATGACAAAGGTAAGATGCGAGCAAAATGATGAAAACAGATATTCAAACTTAGCAAGATGTTCACCAAGCTTCCATCATCAGCTCGTAGCACAACTCCTGCACCAGCTTGCCCAGGATTTCCTTTTGAAGCACCATCAAATTCAAGAGTGCAAGACCTCTGCAAACAAGTAAACAATTAAGTAACAACTAACAAGTCAAACATCTAAGAACCAGGTGGTAAATATTCGTTTTAACTAACAGTTCTGCACATGTAGAAAATTTTGTTACAACACTCAGATTATAGTTCAAAAACTTAATGATGGAAACATTAACAAACTATTTTAAGAAAATTACATGGATCTTCCCTAAGGTCAGAGTAATTTCTCCAAACATAGTGGAGGTATCTGTATCTATGTGAAACAACCTCAAGAGGCAGAGAGTTGAGAAACCCTTTGTATTCTACAATAATACACTAAAATGACTAACATGCTGAGGAATCTTATATATTAAGATCTTGATCTACCAGTGTTTTGCTGAGCCAAGTGCAACTAAATCAAAAGGATCCAACCGACAGCTATACATATCCTGCAGGGATCCACAAATGATTTTCCCACCAACTAAACTACATTAGGTATCAAAAAAGATATTCCACATGCAAAAGAAAAACATCTTGACTCATTTTTCAACGACATAAAGGTGTAGCACATGGTTAAATATTGACATCTATACTATCATTATTAAAGGTTACTTACATTCACCTCCAATGCTTTACTAAAATATCCAAGAGACCACTGTATTTCAGAAAATTATGTTCAACACCCCCTTCCCTTGAGAAAGAAGTCAAGTAACAAAAGGCCCCCTGCCAGTACTTAAATGACGGCCCTAGTTAGACAAACACTAAAAGAAGTATGAACTTCCCAACATGACCTTTCAATTTAAGGAAAATGGACAAATAAAAAAATATAAATAAAAAGACCAACTTGAAACAGAAGAAAGAAGATACAAAACAGTCACATCCCAGATTTCAGATAAAAAACACCACAATAAACACAAAAAGATTTCCTAAAAAACACTCATGGCGTACTGCATAATTACATGTGTCCAACCCCAATTCTTTTCCCCTATCTTCGTCTGTTCTGAATTCGTACCCCATTTTCTTCTACTCCTTGCGTCCTTTTACTACCTCTTAGTTGTAGCGCAGACACACCCAAATCACACCTTAACATGTACATACTTACAGACATTCACATCTGATATTAGTGATGGGGTATCCTACTTTCATGGGAGGAGGCTGACACGGTGGGTGGTTGATGAGTGAGAGATAGAGCGCAAAGAGGTTTGTTGATTGGTTTGGGGTGGTCTGGGTTTGGGTTTTGGGACATGGTGATGAGCAAACAACTATAAGCTTTGCGGTGGAAGATGCTGGCTGAGGATCGTGGGTCTCAGGCTGTAGGAGAACCTAGAGATGTAGATGAGACAGGAATGGGAGGGAAGTAGGCCACCAGGGAAAGGGAGGGGACACCATTGGGGTTATGGCTGTATTGTCAAGGGAGAATGAGAGGAAGTGGCCAGGGGGACCAGTCCAGCAGGTCCAGTGGACCAGTTGAGAAGCCGGTTTTCCTTTTATTTTAGTTCCTTCTTTATTTCTTCTCTGGTCACATGGTTTTCTGGCAGAGGAATTACAATTTATCATCTAACACCATTCAGCTGTTGTTAGGACTGAGGGTAGCATGTAATTTTTGGAAAAAAAAGGGGGACATAGTAGTAATAGTTTGACCAAAACACAGGGGAAGTAGACGTAATTGACTCTTAAATAAACATGTTCAGGAAATAGAAGGTAAGAGAAAAGAAAGTGGAGATTGTAAAGCTGTTGTAAAATAACAATTGACTTGAGTTTTAGCATGTTCATAACTAAACAGCATCAGAAAACGGGACAATCTTAAACAGAAGTCTATCCAACATAAAGAATAATTGAACTTGTGCACCTAAGCATCGGCCCAACTTACCGCAGATCCAGAACATAATGCTTCATGTGGCCTCTTCTTTGACACAAGCTCGCTAGATGTTTCGCCTCTAGATGAAGAAGGAAGCTGCAAGAAAATGAGATATTAGCCCAAAATTAATGAAATATTAAAAAGTAACAAGGACACTGGAACAATATCTCAGCAATAACTCACGTAGCCTTCCAAAGTACTAGCTATTATCTACCTAAAGCGCACTAAATTTTACCTCAGAAAAAGAATTAAGCCCAACTTTGCGAACTCATGGAATGGTGTAGTCCAAAAAAAAATTAACTATTATCACCTACAATTTTAACAAATTCATTAAACTTTAACTTCATGATAAATCAACCAATACAAGAAAAAGAAAAGACTCAAACTCCTTTAAAAGTCAAGCTCCTGATGTATTAATAATAATAGATTGCTTTTTTTCCCCCTAATTTAATAGATGTTGGAAACAGAACTGTGCATCTGTACGCACTGTCACATACCCGTATAAGGTCCTGAAATTGTGTTTTGTTTCTTAATTTCACTTTCGTGTTTCCAAAAGCTTGCATTTAATAGCTGTTTTTCATTTTCATTTTGAAATAAGTTCTTAAATCAAGGACCAAATTGAAAGTTGCTTTAGAAGCAACTCAAAACCTCATGTCATTCTGTTTAAAAATGAGATTCATATATCACCATCCATTAGCTGCAACTAGAATATCTCGTTCTCCTTCCTTTCTCTTCTCACTTCCTCCCTTGCACCCAGCCTCTCTTTCTTCTCCCTTGTCAGACTACAAAATTGGAGGCATATATGCTTAGGATCTCTTACTGAGCAAGGACATAGCTCAAGTTTTAAAATAGGTAATTTATGAGAACCCCAGGAACCACTGCATTCCTAGTATGTAATTCCATTCCTTCTCTGCCTCTTTCTCCCCCTTTTTACATCGTTAGCCATGGTAAACCTTATGAGAAGTGTAATCACCAAGCAACAGTCAGTGACCCCATGCAACAATATCAGACCCATCGTGATGGTCTCATTTTCTTTTTTTTTTTTTTTTTTTTGGGGAGGAGGGGGGGGGGTGGGTGGGGGCAGGGTTTAGTACTATACAAGCAAACATTGCAAGAATTTATGCAATATGATAAGTCGTTGTGTTGTTTGTATGTGACACCAGCATCACCTTGCATATGATTCATAGACTTCTGTAATTGGAAAATCAAAAGGAAAGATAAAAAAGAAAACACATCACAAAATTTAAGTGAAGAACGATATCAGATCTCACCTGATATGAGTGGAGAGGCAAAAGAGTGCCAAAAAGTCCTTCAGTTAAATCATCAGCCTTTAAAGAATAAAGAGCATTTTTAAGGCCACAAGAAAGAAGATATTTCTCTGTGTTCTTGGGCATAGCATGACCTTTATATACACTAACAGGAGGATCACATACCTACAAGTAAATGAAAGAGGAAAAGTGTTTAATCCACCCTTCATCAATTATTAAAAGTTCCATACCAGCATGGAAAAATCATTAAAGTTTATATGTTTATTCTGAAGCAGTAACATTGTTAGAAAAGTTAGTCGAAGTAAATAATTCACATCTTGGCACCTAAGAAAACCCAAGCTGGAGCCCAACTAAGGAACACCAAACATAAAGTCATACAAGAACTCTTCTGCAGAAGTAAACATGAAATTAAAGATAAAGCTACAGGGCAACAAATCTCACTTCTTTTCTTCTCTGCCTCTTTCAACCCTCACTTTTACACACACCATAAACCTCGAATCTGAAAGTAGTTCAGGCATTATGATGAAGAAAAGACACAGTTAATTTGATAGTTCAGAAACAGTAGTATATAGAAGTCCTGAAGAGACATGCCTGACATTTTCCTGGTATGTAAAAGTCCTGGATGTGTACACATGATTTAATTTAGATTTGAAATCTAAAAATGTTGTACACACAAAAGCAAATAAAACGAGAGACATGCCTGACAAATGCCTAGTATATAGAAGTCCTAGATGTGTACACATGTTATCTAACTTAGATTTGTATCCTCAAAATATTGTGCATCGCCTTAGAATATAATATCCCATTTCACAGAAAGCTGAGTGGCTTAACCAAAAAATTTTCCCAGAAAACCTTTTATACTGCAAATTACTTTTCTGGCTTGCTCTCAACTACTTTCATGATCCTTCTACACAGAGAAAAACAGATAAGTATAAACAGAAACAAATTGCTGTGTCAAAACAATTTAAATATATTGTTTCCCTATAAAAAGAACTATTCAAAAAGCAGATAAGACATAAATTCACTGAAAGGAGCATATACCAATTGCCAAATTATAAACACCATAGGGAATCAAATTTGTTACCGAGGATCCAACTTGAGCTTGACAATCAGTTAAACTCTTGTAAACACCAACAACATCTCCTTTCCTCGCTACAAAGAATGCTTCTTTATCTTCCTTCATCACCGATTGCGTTTCAGACTTTGTCTTTTTTGCTGGACCTCTTAGATGAATAGCCCCGAAAACAAATCCACGTCAATAAAAATTCCGATTAGCAGCTCTACTACCCAAATACTGGGAACTTCTTTTCCATGAGGAGGATGAAAATCTACAAATGGCACTCCTCACAACAATCTGGCTAACCCTTGGTAACAATGCCAAAAAGTATGCATGAAACCAGCTGTTCATTACACTCTGCTTCCCCTAAGTTCTCCAAAAATCTGAAAAAAAAAATCTTTCTTAATTATCATAACAAGTTCAAAACTACAACGGGTCTTCTTAGTTCAATCAAAAATCACAGTTTTGGGCACCCCAGAACATATAACAACAGCAAGAAAATGATAAAGGGTCCTATTCATGATGAATCCCCAAAACGCAGTTGCAAAAACACAATCTTTTGCTAAAAATCCAAAAGAAAAAGCTGACAACAGTAGCAAATCTTCAAAAAAAAAATTCACCTAAGATATGAAGCATTGCCAAGGGTTGAATTGTGCCCGTGGTAGAGTAGTGGATGTAGATCGGATGCCCAACGAAAAGTCCTACAATGAGGGAGAACTGGAAGAGCTGGGCCGCGACGGAGAATGCTTGCAGAAATGGGGGAAGCTTCGCCGGTGGTGGGAACTAGAACCGCCGTAGGATTGGGGTTTTGGGTTGGCGTTTGACGCCTAAGTTTCTTTACTTTTCTAGCACTTAGGAAATTATATGGTGTTAATTGCATTCGCCTCCCTCAGCTATCAACTAATTCCATTTTGACTTCTAAAGTGTGTAATAACAAGATTTAGTGTTGGTTAAACTTTAGGATAATCACACAAACATCCCTTGAGGTTTATCACAATTACAGGTAGTCCTCTCAAGTTTCAAAATTTACACTTATCTCCCCTATTTTTAACTTTTAGTTAACAAAATTTCAAAAAAAAAAAAAAGATGACATCAGCACAAATTTTACATGCATTTACTAACTTACCCTCTCGATTTTACACAAAAGATTTTTTTTTTTCTCAAGCAACTATGAAAAATTTTAAAATCAAATGTTTTTCTAAAAAAAAAAATTTCCATTCTTTAGCTAATAACCACCGCCATTCACCAAGTAAAAGAAAATAAAATAACACCAATCGTGAATCCAAGACTACTATTCAGTACTATACCCAAATGGTGGAACGAACGTCACCAATATAATCAGCATCAATCAACTCTATCTCTATGCACAAAACAAAAAAAAAAAAAAAAGCCTATCTCTTTATCCAATTACAATTACCGCCCAATAGTTAAAAACAAAAAAAGGCACTCTATCTACCCATTCTCAAGCCTTCCTTCAAGGCTTCCACTTGATCTCAAACATCAATCACCAACATCGCAAGACAGAGACAAGCAAGTTTTTGCATTATTCATGGGGCATTAGATATTGAGCATTCCTATTAGGACTTTATTGGTACTTAGGAACTTCCTAACCGATTATCCCTCCTTAATCTCAATTAGCAGCACAATATACAAGCAAAAAGTCAAACAATCAGGAACCAAAAAAAAACTCCAACGTGATTAGAAACAACCATGCATTTGGCAGGGAAGCAAAATTTCGATTGAGGACTTTCAAATTGACAAACTAGAAGACCAATATCTCAAGACTGTTGGTCACAAATTTTATAATTGGGAAGAGGTATTAAGATGGAGAAGAATAAGGGAGGTGTTTTCAGAAATTAGTAAGGCTATTTCCATTTTGGTGCTTGGGTATTTAAGGAGAAAGGCATCATAGTAAGTGGCAGTGGGAGGATGGACAGAAGGTATGATGGTAAATGGTGGATAGATTTAGAAAGTTATGAAGAAGAATGGATATGATGGTGGGTGGCACAGGGAGAGGGAAGTAATGGTGGGCAACTGGGGGATTTAGAGAGAAATTGTGGAGAAGAAGTGACATGATCATGGATGGATAGTGAGTTGGTGGTGGAGAAGGGAGGAGAGGAATAGTGGGTGGCAGGAGTAGGAAGAAATTAGGAAGAAAGAATTGGGTGAGGTATTGTCATGGTTGGGGAAAAAAATTGACATTTTATTTTTTTCTATTATATTGTCTCAAAAAATAAAAGGGTATTGTTGTAAAAAGTATATTTGTAAGGATGTTATTGTCCTTTTACACAATGAGGAGAACTAAATGTAATTTTTGAAACTTGAGGGGCACTGTCTACAATTGTCATAAACCTTAAGGGATGTTTGTGTAATTATCCCTAAACTTTGAAACTTAATTCAACGAGAATCAAATTGAGTTATGTTTAAAATATTCAAGGCTCCAACTTAGGTGGTGTTTGGTAACTCTACTTAATTTTGAAAATTAATGTATTAAGAGCTTTTTGAATTCAACACGTTTGATTACAAAATTTTTCTATCACTTAATACATTAAGCACTTATTTAATTTGTACATAAAATTTTAAGTGAAAATTTTTCACTTAATTTGCTAAATTTTGGATACATGTAATATTTTCTCTCTCTCCTTCACACATGCACTCTCACACACCTATTGATGCGCACACATATACAAACATATTCTTTGACACACACATTTATGCACACACACACACACTCTCTCTCTCAATACACACACAATCACCTTTGCAAGCGCACGCACACATGTATATTTTTTCTTACACGTGCAGTAACATAAACTTTCTTTTTATCACATACACACACTCCTTCTCACACACGCATTCACATATCTTTATACAAATACACACATTCTCTCCCTCTCTTACAAAAACAAACGTACACCATGCACGCGTGCAAGCACATACTTTCTTCCATACGCATTTTCTCTCAAACAAAATCACATTTTCTCGCACACGCACTCTCCCCCCCCCCCTCTCTCTCACGCACACACATACATATATAATTATATTATTTTTTTGTCACGTCCACATATATATTTTTTCTCTCACATACTTGCATATACTTTCAAACATATATATTTTTACACTTTTACTTATATACACATATTGTCTCTCTCACACAAATGCACTTATCATTTATCTCTCACAAAAAAATAATATCTTTCTTTCTCTTATATATTATCAATAAATTATTTCAAAATTGTAAGATAAAATAATTATATTAATCAAGTAAATATTTGAATTCAGTGTATAAATTCAGTTAATTATCAAATAGGTATAACTTTATCAATTTAGCAACTTAATATTTTCAATACTTAAATTTTAGATTTCAGATTTCAAACTTCAAACTTCAGTTTTACCAAAAGGCGCCTTAGTCTTTTAACAACTCATTTGAATTCAGCTTAAAATATAATAAAACTTAAATGTAATTTTAAATTCGTTAAAAATAAACACACAAATTTGAACACTAAAGTCAGTTCAACTCAATTAGAATCGTTTATACTCCTAACTGTAGCCAAATCTGATATAATTAGGATTAAATTTGATTGGCTTATATTATGTTTAAATTACAAAGTCTAGTATGTATTAGAGATTAAACATGGACTTGTTCCCGACTAGTTTTGATTCTTGTAAAAGCTAAGTTTAGAAAAATTAAAAATCAAAATCCAAAAATAGATCTTTAATTGCCTTAATTTTAACTTAACAAATTTTAAAAGCAAAGGGAAAAAAGGAACATCACAAAAACTGTTTTTCTAAAATTAAAAGTTAAAAGTGGGTACAAAATAACCGTTCTATAGACTCATAATTTATTTGCAACTTTAAGTACTAAAAACTATATTTTACCATTAAACATCATTGTAGAAATTAGCCTACCGACCAACACTTTTATTTGATTTTCGTCTCTTAGAAAATGTTCCAATATATTCGTCCTTACGTTTTTCTTTATTTTTTCATTTTCTTGTTGAATTTACATAGAACCTTTTCTTTCTTCTTCTTTGGGACTTCCAGGAATTTTATTTGGCTGGTTTTGAGGAAACGCAAATTCAAGAATAAGAGAAAGGAAAAAAAGAGATTATTTTAATTAAAAAATAAAAATTATTGTAAAAAATAAAGTACAAAAGTACGTATAACTTTGTGTTATTTATAGATTACTCAAGTCTTCGTCCTCAATTTCAACCATTTTCCAAGTTATCAACTCTAATATGTTGTAATTTCACAAATCCATTTGGGAAATGATTTTGAATTGCAGTAAACATACGTTCATTGTTTGAGCGTTCTCTATGAAATGTCCGAAATTCGTGATGCTTATGAATAGTACATCTATTTCTCTTTGTCTTGTTCCCCCCCTTCCGATTTGAGAAAAACTTCAACACTTTCAAGAAATTTCCAACAAAAATGGAAAGAAAAAAACTAATTCAAGAGTCTTGGGCCGTTGGCTCAGTGTCATTTGTAAATGGCTGGAGATTTGTACCCCAGATTCACATACCAGAATTCATGTGTTTGCTAGAAACAATTGACAAATATAATTGACAAATAAAGACCTTTATTCATGTGTTTACCAGAAACCATCCCAAGGTGCAAAGTAGGAGAAATAGTTTTTTTAAGGGTTAAATATTTTTCTCCTTTTGTCATGTAAAAAAGGAAGATAAAAAGATCGATTATCAAAATTAAACTTTGGGTTATTGGTCTCAAATTTGTTGGTCTTCGACCATAAAATATTTAATCAAGTCAACATTGACTTCTCAAATCATGATTAGTTCAATTATAAATCAGGATGATCTTATCTTGATATCATATTAAAAATGTAAATATTTTCACACAGTTCAATGTTGATGATCACGAACTTGACAACCAAGGTTGAGGTGCACATAATATGCTCTCTTTAAGATGGTTCGCCCCGTTATCAATTTTTACCTCCGATGCAGAAGGTCATACCATGTTGCATCCAAAATACAATCCAACTCATAGTTGTTGCTTCTTTTAGATATGCACAATCAAGAAAAGCAAAGACTTTTCTAAATACCTTAATTTTGCCTAAAACTTTAGTAATAGAAATTAGGAGAAGAATTTTTGTTGGAAATATATTCTCAAGCCTCGAATTTACAGGCTAAAAATATAGGGATGATAATAATAAATATAATACTAATAATAATAATAACATAATTAAATGTAATTATTAGAGAATTAGGTAGAATAAATATAGGATAAAATTTAAATAAGTAAATTCATTGCATAATGGTCAAAATAATAATAATAATACAATATGGCTTCCCGTTTATGTAATCAACGTGTAATCATTAAATAATTCTATATTATTTGAATTTTTATTAAAATACGTACATCTACATCATTTTTCTCCCTAACACTTACAACTGAAAAAGAGAAAAAAAAAAAAGAGGAGATAAGTAAAAAGTTGAATCAATGTTTTGATAATTACCAGATTAATGTTTCCAATAATTGTATTGGGTCATAAATCTATTTCGTTTATCTTCGTACATCAGATTCAGTGATGAAAAAGCATAAAATGCACCACGCACATTGTCACGTGGTGCACTAGAACTAATAATTTATCGTCATAGGGTGATAGTGGATCATATATTTTATTATTTGACTATATGTGATTGGTTCTAATATACCATGTAATATGCCACGTTGTGTGCGCGGTGCACGCAATAGTTGCTCCTTCAGTGATGGTTTCCTATTACCTTGATTCTGTACATGTCTGAGCCAAAATGATGAATATATAGCATAAAAATACTCCAATCCTGGAGTTCTGAAATTTCAAGAAATTCATACCTTGTAATATATTCTTCAGTTCCACATATGCAACACCACTTGCATCAAGCTTGGGCCCTTGGCCATATGTCACATATTTCACATTGGAGAAAACATATAGGAAGCATGAATTAATAGTAAGTTTTTACAAGTCAAGCTGTGTTAGCAGCAGCCTAGCATCCTAGATTAGTTGTTTTTATTTGGTGGGCTTTGACAAAAAAATCAGAACAAAATGGTTGGTATACTTCTTGCAAAAAAAGATTCATATTCATACCATTAAATGTATAATTCACAGATTTTTTCCCCATGTTTTCGAGAGTAGAACATGTAAGAATTAAACTCAGAAAATAAAGATACAGACACCAAACCTAAGTCCTAATCCTGTGTTCTTTCCAGAATAATGTTCTCCTCTCCCTCTGGCCAAAGTTACATGTATTTTTTCACTTTGCATTTAGGATGAAAAGTACTGCAATATCCTCCAAAATTTTGTTGAAAAATAGAAATGGTTAAGTTCACTCATTTTGGTGCAAACAAGACTTTCCAAAACTTAAAATTTTTATTGAAGCAAAAATCAACATTTCGCCACATAGAAAAAAGTAACATTTCGTAAATTTGAACATGGAATTAACTTTTGGTGTTGTCAAGTGAATATCAATATATAATAGAAGATGCGAATCTTCGCCATTTTCCTTTTTTTTCTCAATTTTAAAGTTTCCAATATGCAGAAGCCAGTTTCAGAAGTTGGTCGCCAAGAAAAGCTACCATCTCAGGAACTTATATGAATTAAAGGTTTTTTAAAAGTTAGTACCTCATAATCTAAAATTTTAGACTTTAAAGATTTATTATACTTCCAAAAGATATTTTTCTTGAGATTATACTTCCAAAAGTATCAGAACATAAATATAAATATCGAAATTAATGCATTGCTGAGTATCTATTTAATTGATGTCCTTTTGCTGTCCCTATGAGGGCTCCAAAGATATTTGATCGACATTGAGATATGGTATAAAACAACTTAAGTGAAATTATATACCAGGACCAAAATTTATATTTGAGGATGGTATAATAAATTATTTGGTACAAATATTAAGTCATGCACGCAATTTTGTTTAATTGTATAACATATTCATGGCAGATTGGCCATAATTCACAATACGTAATATATTTGAAAATTGCCCTTGAATATACATGTCAATTAGTTATGCAGTGAAATTATGAATCTAATTACTTCTCTTTGTTAGTTATCATCATATTATCTGACTATTAATAAAGTGGAAGGGAAACTTTCGGTGTTAATTTTTTATTATTTAGTGTTTTGTTAAAATTATCTTTCAGAATGCAGTTTTAACTGCTCGCCATCCATAATTTTCTCATCTTTCTCTCCAAATAATGTTCAATAAATTATTTCCTCATACAATTAATTGGTGTATACTAAAATTTTCTTTTTTGAAATCTAGAACACATATTAGGTGTGCCTAAATAACTAATGACCATGCTTAACTCATGTTTCAACCAACTTAGGTACCATCTTAGCCTCGTACATTTTTAAGTACTTGGGATGAAACTGTATGAAAAAAAGGCAATATACTATAGAATTTTCACTTCAAGGAAGAGTTTAAAATTTACAATAAAAAACTTCAAAACAAAAGATTTGAAACTCGAGTGAGGGATTGTACAGTTACCAAATTAACTAGCTATGATCTCATGCAATATATGGATTGCTTTTCTTTTCTTTTTTTTTTTAAACCTAAGATAGTAATTATTGAAGAATGATTTTTAATAAAATTATCGTGTTAAATAACTTAATCAATTTATACAATTTAAACAAAAATTATATTAAAATTTTAAGTACATTTGATTAGGATCAGCTTAATAGATTTAATCATGTGGATCTTTTTTAAAAAATAATTGATTATTATTTAACAAACTGTACCAATAAATACTTATTTCCCATTCGTATACTCATAAAAACAATTGATAGTTAAATATTAACTCGTAATTAATTGTAGTTGTTCATAATTGAGAGATATAATGAAAGTACATGATTCAAGGAAGGGGAGAGAAAACATTGGGATAAGAAAAGCAAACACAAATAAAGAAGATGGTAAGCTATTCTGAATAAGAAATACTATTTGAGAAATTTTAGCAAAATAATTATATTATCACGATAATAAAATATTTAAAATAATAATTTAGAAAAGGAGAGGGAAGAGAAAATTATTTAAGCCAGCGCCACGTGGATGCTATTTTAAACAGATGGGGTGTGTGATGTGTGTGTAGATGTCTCTTCCAGCCATTATATATTGGGTTTTGGGGAAATATTCAAGATTTTTGGCTAAATTAAGTTTTACTTGATCAGAATTTGAAAGTTAAATTCATTGGGGTCCAAGCCTTCAATGTTGTTGGACAGGAATACATTTGTTCGCCAATGTTTGTTAGGCATTAAAGATCAGTGTTGGCAATAGCTCCAATTTAGGTAAGATGAGGCAAAAGATTCATTTAAGTGTTGGAACTTAAGTTGGCGTAATAAACTACAAAGTCAAGTTCATATATTTAAAGAAGAAAGAGTCAAGTTCGATAGACTAATATTCTATAAAGTGCACCTGTGAATTAATGGAATAAAAAAACATGTTTTTCCATATGATGAGAATGGAAGTAGTAGATTTTTATTAAACCTACACCAAACGACAAATGTGAATATATTTTGAGATACCAATTAGGGCCCCCTCTAGTAAGTTGACGGAAATTTAAAGATTTGTACAATACATCAAATATTTATTCTCAAAATTTCAAGGCATTTTTTTTTTATTGAAGTTCTGAATTACTGGTGTTCCAATTCTTCAAATAGTCTTAAACCATGTACTACCAGATAATTTTGCAAAAGTTCGTATATTTATTTGTAATCTTTTTAGGTCTACAAATTCAAGATTTCTATTAAATTGGTCCTAGTTAAATGCAATCCAAGATATACATTTGGCTAATGATTTTTAAACTTCATGGTGGCCCCTCACTTCACTTCCCATTTTGTTAGTTCGAAAAGAAAGAAAAATCTCGCAATTGACTTGTTTAACAATTTTATGAGAATTTGGTGTATTTTATTCTTTTAAGGTAGTAAAAGTGAAAATAGAAATCAAGAAATTAAAAGGGAAGTGCCAAAATTGCCGTATTTTTTAATCTTTGAAACAGTTTTTATTCTATTACAATAAGTAGTCGTATGAAAAAAACAGTCACCCAATATAACTTTGCCAATAGTAGGAATAACTAGAGAAAACATGTTTTTCCCCCCTCCTTTGACTAGGAATATATATATATATATATATATATATATATATATATAATTTGAAAGTAGAAAAAGAAAAGCTAACGAAAGCAAATTGGTTGAGGTAATAATATTAAGGATGCACTTTCAGATAAAGTTTTTGTGAGGACTGATACAGCACGTGGTTGGCTGGAGGCTTTTCTTTTTAAATTTTTGTTTTTATTTTATTTTATTTTATTTTATTTTTGTAGTGTCAAAAGTTCAACTGTACTATCAATTTCTTGTTGCAAACTAGACCTCGGAGATGGTTTAGAACAGTGGACCCATAAGGCTTTGCGCAGCAGCATTGGGGGACACCTGCTATTCTTAAAAAGCTTGAAAACTGAACTTGCATTCTTTTTATGGGAGAGAAATTGTGGATGAAGAATTTAAGGCAACTTTGTATTCTATTTCTTTTTGAAAAAGATGGACCAAGTATTAGTATTTCAAGAAATTATCTAAATGCACTGGGTTAACAAATGTGTATATCAATTTATGTAATAATTTGAGTGTGTTTAGCTAAGTACACATTAAATACCCCTTATCGAAATCATTTTCTCGTAACAGTACAAGTTAGATGAACTGCACTTCTTGGCCTTTCCATATATACTTAATAAAATTAGGTAAAACTTAACAAATTTACCTAACCTTGAAATGTATTATTTCATTGGTATTGAATAGAATAACAACTAAATAGTTATATGTAATGTGTGGTTTCCATGATTTTTTTCCCCTCGAGGGAAAAAAAAAATCAGGAAGCACCCATAATTAACCTATGAACAACCGGTTAGGTGTTAAGGACATTAACCTGGACATTAGAAATACTAAGTTCGAATCTTCCGACTTTAATTATACTGAGAAAAAAATCGTCAAAAGTCCTTGAATCGCAGTCGAGTGTATTATTAAAATTTCAATAAGAAAAGATTAGCTGAAAAAGAATTCTTTACTTAAAATAATATAAGCTATTAGGTAATCAAAATTCTATCTAATACAAGTGTCCATTATTATATACAGTGCATTGAAAGTTTGTAGGCAAGTTGTAATTTTGTTACTTAAAAGGCTACAAATTGACTCGATAGACGAGTCAGACTTCTGGAGTTGGACGCAAATTCAGTCAATTCTAAACTTGAGTCAAACCCTTGACCAAACTGCTCGTGAGTAATTGCGAGTAGCTCAGTTTGTTTACATTTCTAAAGTAAAGTGACAATAATGCTCATGCTGGTTTGATTTGAGTATATCCAAGTTACCATATAAATTATCAGACACTTCCCCGATTATTTACACTTTATCCCTCTTGGCTAGCATCTATTGGACACTATTTAGACTAACTGAAAAAAAACTTAAACTAAGGAAGACTATCACATTTCAACACCAGGACCAACCATCTATTTTATAGGAAGCTTGTCGTGATATATACAGATTTCCTACAAAGAGACTTGACTCCAGGATTCAAGCATTAACTTCACATTAACTTCTTGTGGGTAAGATACTGTGATGTGATCCAAGAAGCACTCACAATTGTTAGACTTGGGCTTGAACATGATGAGCTTAGAAAAGGCATGTTCTTGATGGAAGATGATCTACATGGTTGTTGGTTGAAGATTATACATAGATTTGGGCTTGTTTACAAGCTTGAAGCTCACATTAATCAAGCTAGCACATTGAGCCAAGGATTGGAGCATTGGCTTTGGATCAAATCTAATTACAAAGACGGTCCAATTAACGTTACTAAGCTGTTTATAACATGCATACAAGGAGTTGGTTACTTAAACTTACTTGGAGGGCTCTTCAAGTTGCTAAATGGAGGCTCAATGGAGCTTAATGAAGGATGTCTAGCCCATGATGTGATTTTGGACGAATTTTTATGTTTTTTTATTAGTTTCCTAAGTCTTACAAGTTGTAACTTTTAGTTAGTTACCCAATTGTGATAAGTTACAACTAATTTTAGTATTTTACTTTATTTTAAGCTTCTAGACTTTTCTTTATAAGCCTATAAATAGGCATGTTACTGTTTATACGATTTTAAGCATGAATTTATGAATAAAATTTGAGTGTTTTCTCTTAATTGAGATTCTTCTTGGTTCTATGTTGATTTAGAACTACTCTTGGTCTTATCAAGCTTGCTTGTGGCGACCACCAACTTCGCTTAGAGTTTTTCTTGTGCTTTTGATCAAGTCTTAGGTAACTTAGGTTAAACGATTGAATTCGCTCAACTTGCTTTAATCTTGCTTGTCTTAGGCGTGTTCATCTTCTTCAAGGGAGATTCAAGGCAAAACAACTCTACGTCAAGGGTTCCTTGGTTCACAAATCAAACGAGGTCTTGAGTTCAACGAGTTGCATACCTGAAATCCAAGACTTTCTTGGCAACGCAACCATGCGCACATCACACTGGACTTAGATTGTCTGATCCAATCTTCATTAGCTATATATATTGTGACCTTAACGTCACAATTTTTCAACCAATGCATCTTTGATCTAACATTATTTGGAATTTACTTCACTGGAATGTATTATTTGGAATTTCTGGAGTTTATCCGCGAGCATCTTCTTGAACTTTGCATTGAATTCTAATAAGGAATCTACTTTAACGATTTACATTCTAGGAAAAATTAATCAAACATATTTCTTCATTATAGATTGAGATCTTCTTCGAACTCGAAGTTGCTTGTAAAAATTGAAATAATAACATTTAATTAGTAATTTTTTCACTGATCGTGACTTTTAGAATGGCTAAAATATTCTTTGTTTTTTAGGTGGTATATTTGGCTCACAGTTATTCAAATTATTAAATGTGATGCCGTGTTCTCAGGAAAATTTAAATAAACTGGTGGGTTAGAGAGATCAGTCGTATTATCAACATGTTTATTAGGACGACAGCCAACGGCAAGCCCATGTGCCTCATGTACAATTATGCATTTATTGAAAATAATAATAAAGGAACTGTCCTATGTAATTGCAACTACAAGTATTTTCAGTTCCTTTTTTATTTTTTTGGCGCATAAATGTGTAGTGAAGACAGAGTGTGTGTGTGTCTAACAAGTGCCTAATAAAACATTCGTTAAGTACATACAAGTTACCATATAAATTTATGGGCATATACATAAATTTTTTCCTTTGTATTTAGACACTTCTCCGACCGTTTGCAATTGATCCCTCTTAACTAGTGTCCATTGGGGGTTGGACTAACTCATAAAGATTTAAACTAAGGAAGATTATCACATTTCAACACAAATCTTACCTGAAGCTTGTAGTGATATATACAGATTTCCTACCTAAGAGACTTGATTCCAGAATTCCAAGCATTAACTTCTTCTAGGTAAGATACTGGATTTAGATTGGCTGAACCAATCTTCATTAGCTAGATATATAGTGACCTTAACGTCATAATGTTTCAACCAATGCATCTTGATCTTACATTTTCTCTTTGTTTCCGTCCCAGAATTTACTTCACTAAAATGTATTGTTTTGTTATTCTAGAGTTGTTTTCTGCAAGCACTTTCTTGAACTTTGCATTGAACCATAATATGGAAGCTACTTGAACGATTTACATTCTAGGAAAAATTAATCAAACAAAGTTTGCTTGTAAAAATTGAAATAATGACGTTTAATTAGTAATTTTTTCACTGATAGTGACTGTTTAAAATGCCTAAAATGTTTTTTTTTTTTAAGAAATGACCAACTTTGAGAAACAAGTACAAATACATCACACAAACAACGGCAAGTTCAAACAAATTTAAACAAATACAAATACATTTAAGGTGTGTTTGTTTATCATTTTCTTAACAAAGTAATTTTTCGATATTTATTGATAAATTTTTAATTTAAAAACACACCTATTGGAAATTTTTTTAACAATTTTGTTGAAATACCTTCTAAAAAAGGACCAAAAATCGACAAACTTATTAATTTCGTTTAAAAGCACATTATTTCTTAGTCGGATCTTAATCCATGCAATAATTACCGCAAACGCAACATCAAGAAAGGGGGAAATTTGAAACTGATGCCGCTAGTTGCTTGCTGCCTCCTCATCCTCAATGATTAGGTACAATAATTTGAAGCATATGGGGTAGTGGTCTAAAAGTAGAGTAATTTCTTCTTTTGGCATTTTGTCAACTATTCTAGCCACACCACATGCACAATTGTTCTTCAAGTTGATAGTGGACCTAGCAAAAACCTGCTCCCTAGCTTACCACCATAATTATACACACATTATCATATGAGATAATTTCATACACCTCCCCTCAGGTTTTTGATAATTGCAGTCATTTCCCTTTTTCAGTTTTTAATAATTATACTTTTATATTTTTTATAACTAAAAAACTATTTTGATAAGCAACCCAAAAACACTAACCAAATATCTTAAATACCGTAAATTGCTGTTAAACACAAAAATAAGTAAACAAAAGTAAAAAGATACTAAATCCAAAGTCTTATACCCCTCCAGTTGGGCCTTTTAATTTGTTTACACGTGCTTTTTTCATTAAATTGGTCATCTCTTTCTTATTGACATATTTGTTGGAAAGATTTTGATATAAAAGTAGATTATTTAGATTAGCTAGATAATTAGAGTTTTAGAGAATAAAATAGTGGAGATTGAAAATTTGGTGTAAGAGTATATATAAATATCTTTGACATTTTAATAGATTAACAAATTAATTTTTTAATGTTTGTTTTTCTTTCTTAAATACGATTAAGGGTGTTCTAGGATATTTGATTGGTGATAGTGGGTTACGTTATTAAAATGAATTTTTTTGTTATGAAAAATATAAATTAGAAGGTGTAAGTATAATTTTCAAAATTTAACAGGAAGTGGTTATAATTATGACAAACCTTAGGCTAGATATGTGAAATTATCCTTATCAAATTACAAGATTAATCACTAGGAATACCGTGTGGTCGGTCGGTAAGGAAATTTCGGCAATTGCCCCTACAATTGTTTCGTGCAATTCTTGGCATTGAAAGTCAAATGAAACGGATAGTAGAGAGACATATCTTATGCAATTGTTGGCTGAGATCGAAAAATCAAATGAAATTGACAGTAAAAACTAAGGAGCCGTTTGGTCTAAATTCCTTATCACTATCATTATAAATATCATTAATTCTATTATGATTAGGAATTTTGATGATTCCCAAATCTTTGGATTAGTGATGGAATGGGAATCAACAATGAGTGTTATTTTTTGATGATTCCCAACAATGGGTATCTTTGGTTTTGATGACCCCTATTAATCATTTTAATTTTTATTGAATGATAGAATAATTATTTTTCAAACATTAATAATAAGTGTTATTAATTATCATATCAATTTTCTTCATTGATTTTCCTAAACCAAATACCCTTAAAAGTTGTATCGTGCAATTGTTGACAATTAAAATTTATTTGATACTTAAAAATGTGATACGTCCCATGATAAACCGTACTAAGTTTTATAAATTACATGCACTTGTTATTGTTCAGTTAGTGTTGATTGTTGAATCCTCGTGTAGCGAGCATATCCTAAATTTGTGTCGGGAAGTACAGCTTTTTAATAATAAAAAAGAAAGAAAAAAGATAAAATGGGTCACCAAGCTCAATTCAATACCTGCAGCCGAAGCCTTTAAAGGCGGTAGGACATGAAGTAAATTCGTGATATATTGTTTCTAGAACGTAGATTTAATTAAAGATGCTGACTGGGATCTAGAAGGTAGATTTAATTAAAGATGCTGACTGGGGGCAATCAGACTCCTGCAGTTAAATTGTCAGTCTCGTGAAGGTATATTTGGCGCACAGTTAATCAAATTATTAAATATGATGCAACTATCTGATGTGACTTTAGCTTGCTAAACAATTGAAGGCGGCATTTGAGGAAGGATCCATTCATGTCCATAAAAGACAATAGAAAAAAAAAAAAATTTTTGAAGCTTGTGGTTCTAGGAGTTCAATTTTTTGCTTCAATTTAAGTGGTCCTAAACAGAGTTGTTATTCGAATACAGCTGTTCGTGAACAGAGATTGACTCGATTCATAAAAGTTCAAGTTCACTTCATTCATGTAAATTAGTGAACGGAGTTGGAACATAAATTTTGTTTTGTTTGATAACCAGTAAATTCGAGTTCGTTCGTTTCCTAAAATAAGCAAGAGTTTGAATAGGAATAATCAACTCGAACGATACCTCTAATATTCAACTATTATTTGAATGAACTGTTCACGAACACTTAAATGCTCGGTTCGACATGTTCGTATAATTTAGTGAACCAAATTCAAACACAAATTTTGACTCGTTTGATAAATAAGTGAACTCGATGTCGTTCGTTTATTAAACGACCACGAGTTCAAATATGAGATACTCGACTCGAATAACACTTCTAATACTAAATCTTATAAAAGGTATTATATTTTTCTAAAATGGTGGAAACGAACTAGAAGTGTCTTCTAGATTTTCTGATTTTGCTCCAAATTGGTCCCAAAGGTTACGAACAATTATTTTGTAATCTTGGCGTTGTTTTCATTATTGCATGATAATTAATGCATTATTACATGATAATTAATGTATCAGCTGCAACCTATAATTGATAGGGATACTTAATTGACCACGTGTGGTTAAAATTTGCCAGAGTTATCACAGAGCTGTAAGGAGAAAAGATCTCGAATTATAAAATATTATATGTCGAAAAAAATCAGTCTATGACATTTTTTTTTCAAATAAAAAAAATTTAAGTTAGATGGTACCCCAACTTTTCTTATGAAAAGAGTCGTAGAGCACAGTGTTAGGTATGTTACAAGTGGTTAAGATCATTTGTACCGCAAGAAATTGGAAGGACTTGCTTACTGCAAGTAGAGCTGTAAACGAGCCGAGTCGAGCCGAGTATTGCCGGTTCGAGCTTGTGTTCATTTAATAAACGAGCCGAGCCGAGCCGAGCCGAGCTCGTTTATTAAACGAGCTTAAATTTGCGTTCGAGCTCGGCTCGTTTAGCTTCACGAACGAGCCGAACTCGAGCTTTCACGAGCCGAGCCGAGTATCTCATGTTCGAACTCTTGTTCGTTTATTAAACGAACGAGCTCGAGCTCGCTCGTTTAATAAACAAGCCAAAATTTGTGTTCGAGCTCGGCTCGTTTAGCTTCACAAACGAGCCGAACTCGAGCTTTCACGAGCCGAGCCGAGCTGTGTTCGCGAATAGCTCAGTTCGTTTACAACCTTAACTGCAAGTCTGCAGTGTGTTAGGTACATTGAAAGTGGTCAAAATTGCAATGTGATTTTGGAAGCCTTTAGACCTTTGTCCTTTCACATCATGTCACTGATAGGACTCTTGTGATGGCTTGGTTGAATTGTTATTTTTAATTAACTTTTTATCAACCAAACTTGGGAAAAGAGTACCTTAGTAATTCCCTCTTTTCAAGATTAGAAATTCCCTCTTTTCATATAATTTGACCAACTATAATTTTTTGATATGAATGTTCGAACGATTTCTCAAAAGATCACAGAGATAAATGAAATAAAAAGAACACAAAAGATTCAAAAAATTATATTTAAGTTAGTTTAACTTAGTTGATATCTAGACTTTTATTGACCTCTTTCAAAAAGGTAAGATCCGTTGAATTGGCAAAACTAATTGTTAAATTAAGAATTAAGAAATTTGATATCCTTGTTCCAATTATTATTCTTATTTCACTGGTTAAAGCAAAATTTTGTAACCTATCAGACATTTTATTATTTAGTCGGTTGGGACTAATTTATCAAATTATGATATTATTGACCGATTTGTACATATATGCAGAAAGTTTTCTCATCATCACAGCAGACCCAAAAACAAAAAAGGGTTTGTATCCAATAAAATATATATTTCAACTTTGTTGTACTAAAACTTTGGTTCAGAAACATAAAAGTACGCACTTGGCTCGAAATTTGTGAAAGAATTTCCGATGTTGGAAGAAGAAGTTCATTATTTGATATTCTCAGGACTTTTTTTCTACTTTTGAAAAGAATATAGTCAAATGTTTTGCATCCAATATTTTACTTTTGAAAGAGTGACGGATGGAAGATAGAGACTTTAATTTTCAGTCTCAATCTATTTTATTGACTTTAAGAAAAGAATAGAAATTCTCTCTTTTTCTTTTGAGGAGGAGTTTTTGTCAAGAAAAAGGAGATAGAACTAACAAAGAAAACATTACAATTAAAGAAAAATAAAAAGGAAATTAATAAATAAAATACCTTCATTCATTAAAAGAATTTATGAATATTTTTCTTTGAATATTTTTCTTTTTTCTCAATTTTGCAAACAATACCTAATAATTAATATTAACAAATAAGAACAAGAGGGGAGTCAGGTCTGATGATCCATCAATGAGAGAGGGGGTTGGAGTATTATTGGAAGAATAATATTACAACACTTTTTGGGATATGATGTACGTAAGATAAGAACATTATTCGAGATGTAAAAGCCTGTTAAAAAGTTTTTAGGATAATTTTCGGAAAAAAAAAAACGAAAAAGCAACATGTTATCAAAACAGACACAATTCTTAATGGTTGTAGCCGTGGAGGAATTCGGGTAAAGTAAAGGTTGTGGATTGAGTCTCTGCTAGGACTAGGAGGGACAGAAGGGGTTGCTTTGGATTTTTGCAGGCAAGTAGGGAAGAGAAGATATTAGCTGTGTTTGGGTAGCATTAATTGAAGTGTTTTTTGAGAAATATTAAAAAAATTATTTGAATTGTTTTTTGTTAACTTTTTTTGAAAAGGTAAAAAAATGTTTGGATGTGAAAATTTTTATGAAGTGATATGATGGTAATTTGAAAAATGATTGGAAAAGTGTTTGAATAGTTTAAAAATTCTGAAAAAAGTAGTAAAGCGGACGTCCGTTTCAGAGACACAAATGTCTTAACAAGCACTGGGCACGAACGCTGCTAATGTACGTGCCCTAGTGCTCGCTGAGACAATTTTGTCTCTAAAGTAGACGTTCGCTTAAAGAAGCGGATGTCTATTTTGTCGTCCGCTTAAAGAAGCAGACATCGGCTCCATTGTCCGCTTTGTCGTCCCACCTCAAAGCCTATTGAAAATGGATCTCATTTTGTTACTTGCGATTTTTTCAATTTTTCCAAACAAATTTTGAATGTAAACATTCTTGCTTTTGGAAATAATTGTGTAAAAGGCCTCTAAAGTTCATTTGAAATTTCAAATGAAAACCTTAGTGGGAAAATTTGGTGAAAAAATTTGACCAAAAAATTTTTTAACTTTTTGACCAAAAAATTTTTTACTTGTTGAAACGGATTTAGGAAAATTTTTTCAAAAAATACTCCAAAAAAACAATTCAAACAGAGCCATTATTTATCTGCAAAACAATTTTTTTTTGGGTACAACATCTGCAAATTTTAGTTTATCTGACCAAACACAATCTTAAAAAAAAAAGAACTTATAAAATCTACAGGTTACGACTTTTCTTTTTGCAGTTTAATGCTCTGTGATTTGGCTAAAATTTAATAAATAACATAAAAAAACATAGGTAAATGCATTTTTATCTAAAAAAAAATGGAATCAAAATACCATTATATTTTTAGTTGAACATAGTTAGTCAGTAAATTCTGTAAATAAACATGTTAGAAAATTCTAAAATATAATTTGAACAATCAAAACTATATTTTTAAGTGGAAAAAAAGAGTGTTTACATCAACAGAACTCAAATATTCTGAACATTTAAAACTAGAAAAAAAATATCAAATGCTATTGCTTATTTATTGTTATATCCGGTGTGTTTATTTCGTTTTTAAAATAATTAAATCATACTATAATATGCAGTTTGACATATAAAAAACTAAAATCATTATAATAATAAAAAACTAAATAATTATAATAATTTTCATGCTGCGATTTCTAGGGCGATGTTATGTGATCTGGTTAATGTAAGTGGCTATGTAAACCTTTTGAACAACCCTACTTCAAAGTTTATATTTACCATAGATTAATTTTAATTTAAAGGTTCATTAAACTAAAAAAACAATCTATAGTCTCATCACGGTATAGTACTACTGGATAAAAATTTCAGTAAAATATATTTAACTCGAAATTTTTAGTCAAATAGACTTTATTAGTAAAAGCATTCCCCCAACTGGATTATATTGTAACGGCACCTTATATTCCAATTAAGTTTTTGTAAGGCTCCAAATTTGACTTCGAATCAAAGAAGTTACATCTAATGTAGAATTAATATTTAATATAAAAAATATATATCGACACTTTGAAATTCTAGATGAAAAGTGATATCATAAACAGTCTATAAATGCTACAATAATCTTTCGATTTATACCACAGTATAATGGCAAAAGTAATTATTACTCGTACACAGATGGATGAAGAATGAAGCTAACACAACCCATTGGTTGTAATTTAAAAGAAAATTTATTTGCCTTTTTATATAATCACAAACAAGCATGAGCTTATTAGATTAAGTGACCTACCAATGATTGCCCAGTTTCCTTCAAATTTTGACTAGTATTATGTAACTTAAAGACAAATATATATGCCATAGCCATGTTTAACAAAGATGGAGGGACCATAACCGACCAAGAAAAAATGGATCGAGGTTATTGCAAATCTAAAAGAATCATTAATTTACAGGAATTGAGGGAAAGGAACACTTCAAAGGATATAAAGTTTGCATTAAAAATAGCATAGTATAGGTATATATTCAGTTCCTGCATAGAAACAAATTGCTTATATGTACCCTACTGCAGTGTTTCACGTGGGGAGAGAGGGAGAAAGGGAGAGAGAGAAGGAGATGGAGAAGGGCCGGGGGGGGGGGGGGGGGGGGAGAGAGAGAGAGAGAGAGAGAGAGAGAATAATTGAGTCTTTACCTGACAATTATATTAGAGATTGAGAGCAACAATTTGCAATTATGATCTACCTACCACATTTGATATTTTTCCAAATATAGACTTCAATTTCTTAGGGGTAAAAACGGTTACTTGCCAATTTTTATTGTGTGCAATAGTTTTCGGTATAAAACTCGTATCAGTATGAAATTAAAAAAAATATGTCATATCATTAAATGGTACGACATGATTTTGAACTAGACACAATTAAACACTTAAAAAATTGAACAAAGAATTTAAACCGGTTCAACAACACATTTTGTAATCACACAACAAAGAATTTAAACCGGTTCAACAACGCATTTTGTAATCACACAACAAAGAATTTAAACCGGTTTAGCAACGCATTTTGTAATCACACTGATGAAATGGTATACTCTGCAAGTTCTAGTTTTCCATTGAATACTCACTATTCTTTTTTCATGTCCCAGGTGTACAGCTTGAAGATCATTATCAATTATTATTGTAGAAATCAACATACATTTCCACATTAAAATTTTCCCCTGGAGTTTTTGAGAACTATTCAAAAATTATTTCAGATTTCCCCTCAGCATTTTTGTATGCCAAACTTGATGCGTTTGAGCAAAGAAACCCAAAGATAAAAGAATTATAGATGTATTAGTGTACTATAAAAAGTTATACACGCAGAAAAATTATTTTGATTTCAAAAAGAAAGATAAATTGGAGTACTTACTATAGACATCGATCAGTTATTAAACCCTTGTTTTCCCATCCTTGTATTTCATGTTAAGTTGATTCTTGTTGCTTAATTTTACCTTTATTTTCCCCAACAAAAAAATTAGGTGATAAAAAAATTTAATTTCTGTCTAAATTGTCTTAATATGGAAACGAGATCAACAAAATTGCATTCTTGGACAAATATTATCAAATTAAGTGCTTTCTAAAAATTAATCTAATGGGAATCAATCTTTTTATGAATATTCACTATTTTCAACTCCCAACATGCTCGGCTTTTGCAGTATTATTTCTTCTTTCTTTTTGAATAAAATAGAAGGTTGAAAGGGACAACCACGAGGTTCCATCACCCATGAGATGGATTACTTTTTCCTAGTGTTGGTGTAATTTTTTTGTTTTGCACAACTGAATTTAAATGCATTACACATATATTTAAATTAGTGTCGTACATCTAAATTTGCTTAAGTTAAAAAAAAAAAAAAACTTACACTACCAGCGTAGAAAAGATTAATCCAAATGAGATATTCTATTTAATTTATAACTATTTAACTTAGGGTAAACTCATCAAAACCGACTCAAGAAAGCCTATGTGGTTAAATTAAGAGCCATTTTAATTGGATTAGAGTTTATTAAATACGTTATAACGAATCTAATAAACTGCATCTTTGATTATGGTTTTTATTAGAGTTGAGAATTTGTAATTCAGGGAGGTATTCAGAGTTATAAAGAGAATACTAGTTTTTATTTGAATTATTTAACTCAAGTTTCATATATAATTGAGAAATGGGACCTCACAAATGCCATTTAACACAAATTGATGGTTCAAATTTAAAAGGTAAAAAATGAACAAATGAGATTCAATTAGCGAGGCAAAATTTAAAATGACAAAATAACGTTGTTTTTTAGAGACAAATGATTACACCACGCTTTAATAGTGTTACAATATCATTATAGCATTGTTACATCAATTAACTAACATATTATGCACACCTTAAATTGTGAGAAATGTAGAGAGTACCAACTTAAATTTGAAGCATATGTTTAGTATCTTAAAATGTGGACTACTTTTTTTTGGCTTTTTATTAATGAGAGAGAGAGAGAGAGAGAGAGAGAGAGAGAGAGAGAGAGAGAGAGAGAGAGAGAGAGAGAGAGAGAGAGAAGAATTAACAATTAACCTAACCATACACTTAATTCTACTTATCGACCTCTACCTACCTCCAAGTTGCATTATAAATATGCATGGCTACATGTTACAAGATTTCACAAAATACTACGAGTTTGAGATCAATCATATCAAGATCTCCATTAGCATTCCCTAGATTGATCATGGATTCCGATCAAGGACTCCTTTTCACAGCTTTGCTGGTGGGCATATTTTTCATTTATAGTGTGCTAAGGTCAGTAAATGAATGGATATACGTGAGTCGTTTGGGTGCAATGAAGAATACCATACCTCCTGGTGACCTGGGCTGGCCACTGATCGGGAATATGTTGTCTTTCTTCAGAGCTTTCAAGTCTGGTAATCCTGATTCATTCCTAGGCTCCTTCACTAGCAGGTATACTTCGTTAATTTTTTTCACGGGTTGCATACGATTTTTTTATTCGATTCAATACCTTCCTTGTTAGCATCAGTGTTGTAAAAGGCAGATGTTTTATATCATAATATCATAAAATCTAAATACTGTTATGAATTCGAAATATTTATTAAAAATGATAAGATAATTATGTTGGTCTAAGCATTATACGTGCTCAATTGGCGTTTGTGAATAGAGCGATGTATTAGTTTTCATTACAAAACTTGCTTTATTGAACACAGATTTGGCAAGGCTCCACTATACAGGGCTTTCCTTTTTGGGAAGCCCTGTGTCATTGCTACAACAGCTGAAACATGCAGAAAAGTTTTGACAGACGAGCGTTTTGTAGGAGGCTGGCCTCGTTCGGTCTCAGATTTAGTTGGAAAGAGAGGACTCCACGGGGTATCGAATCAAGAAAGAAAGCGTCTCCGGCAGCTTATAGCAACTCCAGTTGCGAGCCCGGAGGCGTTATCACTGTTTATTGGCTATGTTGATGAGATTGCCAAAAATACATTTGATACATGGGAAAGAATGGATGAGCCATTTGAGTTCCTAACTGAAATGAGGAAAACTGCCTTTAAAGTGATGATGAACATCATTTTAAGTGATGAAGTTCATGATGAGAAAGAATTGAATCGCATGGCTAATGACTATACTTTGCTCTCTCACTGGACTCAAATCCATGCCTATTAACCTCCCTGGTTTTGCATACCACCGAGCACTCAAGGTTTGTTGGAACTCTAACATCCACTTTGCATAGTAATTTAGAAGCTTATTAATTAAGGCCTTGAGTTTTTCAATCGGATGCCTACTATTTTGATGATCACTATGCTACTATCATGAGGCAAATTATATGTTTATCGCAAGAAGATTTAGTTCAGTTGGTTGATTATAGTTCTTTTAAGATAAATCGAAAGCTAGTTGAAGTAGCTTCTGGACACAGCTTTTAAACAATTGATAGGCTTTAGAATCTTTAAAGATTTCGAAATAATGAATGTTCTTGAGTTTGTTCCACAAAAGCTGTAGTGAAAGAGTACTTGAAGGCATATAGCTTACTTATATGTCTGTTGATTTGATTTTCCTTAGGCAAGGAAGAGATTACTGAGGACATTTTCAGCATGTGTCACTAAAAGGAGGGAGATGATGGCTACGGGTGATGAATCAAAGAAAGACTTGTTAACTCTAATGATGCAAATGAAAGATGACGAGGGGAACAAATTAACCGATGAAGAGCTCGTGGATTTGATAATCATATTCTTGATAGCTGGACATGAATCTTCCGGACATGCTGTAACATGGGTAATTATCTTCCTACAAGAACATCCTGAGGTCTTACAAAAGGCCAAGGTAAGAATATAGAACTAATCAAGACTACGATGTTTGTTTTTCTTCCAAGAAATATTTTGAGGGATTAATTTGACTTTAATGGACTTCACATTTTAGGAGGAACAAGAGGAAATTGTGAAGAGCAGAGAATCTCCAGATTCAGGGCTAACCTACAATGAAATTAGACAGATGAAGTTTCTACAGAAGGTAAGTTTTACATAATTCATTTCAGAGAACATGATTAGAGTAGGCTTTTTGCTTTATTCACAATAACATGTTCTTATTCAACTGTTTTGTATGACAACCATTAAGGCTCTATTGCACTGGTAATTGGTAATAGAATTCACTAATTTTCCTCAGCTGGTTGGAGCCCTTACAATATATCAGCTAACTAATGACATGGTGGTTGTAAATAGGAATTTGTTGCAACCAGATGATCGTGAAAAAAATATAGTATAAGATAAGAAAGTTGAGAGCTTTTAAAAAGTTGCAATATTGCATAAAGCGGTGTCCCTCTTGGCCTAAAAGAACAAAAGAAAATCTTCCTTTGTGGTAGTCTTTCTCAGCAAGTAGGACTCTCTTATCTGTTGCTACAAATGTACAATGTTAACTGTTCCACAACTTCAATTTCTAAATTGGGCTGTTCTCCAACAAACAAAAATTAAAACAAAAACAATTGGTACTAAAAACTTATTTGTTGTTGGTGTTGTACTTCGTAGGTGATCCTTGAAACGTTACGCTTGGTAAACCTCTCATTCGCACTCTTCCGAGAAGCAAAAACTGATATTACCATAAATGGTTAGTGTTCAATTACTCTTTTCTCTTATCATTAATTGTAGTGTCTTCGTTGCTCCATTGTTTTTGAAAACAAAATTGAGTAAAAAAATATTTCATATCTTGTAGGTTATACCATACCTAAGGGATGGAGGGTATTACCTTGGATCAGGAGTGTTCATTTTGATCCTGATAACCACGAGAACCCACGAGAGTTCAACCCTTCAAGATTGGAAGTGAGTGAAAGCATAAATATTTTGTGCCTTTATTACGCATAACCTTCCTATATAAAATAAAATAAAGCAAAATAAATCCTCAATCTGTGGATTTGAATCATTGCAGGATGGAAAAGTCAAACTAGGAACCTTGATTCCCTTTGGAGCAGGTAGTAGGCTATGCCCTGGTGCAGATTTGGCCAAGCTTGAGATCTCTGTCTTTCTTCACTATTTTCTGCTAAACTACAGGTGAAAAATCCAAGAATTGTTTGTATATGTTTTTTTTTTTTTTCCCAAGGCCATTTCACTTTTTGAACTTTTACTTCTGCTGAATAAAATTTCTCAGGAATTTGTAGCATCGTACTAATCAATTTCTTTTTCCTACAGGCTTGAACGAGTTAATCCAAAAGGTGACATCCAATATCTACCAGCAACTAGGCCTGCAGACAAATGCCTGGCCAGAATAAAAAAGTTGATGGATTCTGGTGCATAAAAACACCAAAGAACGTCAGCAGCTCCTAATTTGTTTCGGGATGCATGATTAGATTTTCTTAATAGATTGTGTATTCATTCATCAAAAAGATAAAAAAGACGGGTTATATGTTCAAGGCAGGTATTTGCCATGAAGTGCTGTATTAATATACGCTTATAAATAAAGTTGCTAGTGAAATGTGCAAGAAAATTGTGTACAGTAGTAGTACGTAAAATTTGGGAATTGTTCATCGTAAAATCATTCAACCTTTTGCCATCTTTTTGGATTTTTTATTACACGCTTGGTATCATTTGTTACACTATTTAGATTCATAAAAATAATATCCTCGTATTCAATGTTTACGTACAATTGATACATTATAATTTTTCACTTACGGTACTAAACGCAAAGACAAGTGTTGTCCTTATAAAAATGTATAGGAATGTAGCAAGAATTGTACGATTGAAAATCTAAAGTTGTTATTTAATGGTGTTCTTGGATCTTTCTTTAAAAGCCAATAAATAAAGAGGTAGCAAGGGATGCAAGCCAAAATTACCAAGCCTTCACTGTCATTTGGGTAATGTTCATTTTTACAGAAGTAGGGAGCGCTCGAGAATACGGTCTTCAGTTGCTCCAAATTTCTGTAAACAGCTGGAATGAAAGCACCTACTATTATATAGAATCCAAGAGAGATGTAAAGATGGACAACTTTCCATGTTTCAGGTATCTTTCTCTTCCTGGTTGACTTACAATTTCCACCTTAGCAAGTGGTGCTTACACTCTCTGGCATTGCCCGGTGGACTCCATAAGTTTTTAAGAAAGTTAGGCCACAATGCTATTTCAACATCAAAATGCAATAAAATTTGGCAGAAGGAATAAAATTTGGGAGAAGAAGATCACAAGTTCCAGTTGGACTAATTTATGGTCCGAATTAAAAGTGTAAAAAATGGACGGATGAGATGCAATCAACAAAGTAAAAAATAATATAAAAAACGACGTCATTTTAATGTAAAAGTGATTACGTCACAATATTAGACAGTTGCATCAAAATTCTGCACAATTACACAAAAATACTGAACTGTTATACCACCTTTAACTGATCCAAACTGGACGGGGACTTAACTTGTGAGCCCTAGTGGACTCCATAAGTTGGACTTACAATTTCCACTTTAGCAAGTGGTGCTTACTCTCTGGCATTGCCCGGTGGACTCCATAAGTTTTTAAGAAAGTTGGACCACAATGCTATTTCAACATCAAAATGCAATAAAATTTGGGAGAAGGAATAAAATTTGGGAGAAGGAGCTCATAAGTTCCAGTTGGACCAATTTTATGGTCCGGATTAAAAGTGCAAAAAATAAAAGGATGAGATACAATCAACAAGACAAAAAAAAAGTATAAAAAATGACAGTCATTTTAATGTAAAAGTGTTTACACCACAATACTGAATAGTTGCACTAAAATTCTACACAGTTACACAAAAATACTGAACTGTTACACCGTCTTTAACTGATCCAAACTAGACGGAAATTAACTTGTGAGCCCCAGAACCATTTTGATTTGGCATGTTGTCTGTCCCCACATTATTCATGCGCATCGACAATTATTGTAGGCCTTCCTCATTCTGCTCAACTTGTCTACTCATCAGAATGCTTTCGTGGGGTAAACTTCCCACAGAAGAAAGCCACCTAACTAGGTACAAGACGTTCCCCAATCTGAATTGAAGGGAACTAGTCGTTTGTCCGTTTATGACAAATAATCTGTCTCAAAAATCTCATTTGGCCTTTCTACTCCAAAGAACGGAATTGAACTACTGTTGATTAACAAGAAACCATTGTTTATTATCCCAACCCCACTCTTGAGTTGCTAATTGCCTGAAACTAGGCTGCCATGTCGCCTTATATTCATTGATTTCGATATATACATCAGCCACCTTGCCATGATCGTAGTATTGATATATGTCCCTCAACCTTGTTCCACCATACTAAAATATTATACCAAGGACTGTTTCAATTTCTGCCTTGGAATCTGAAACGGATGTGCCACATGAATGGTCATATTCTTTGATAATAGTACTATTTATAAGGATAATTTAGAAACGTACGTGATGTAGTAAATACAATTGAATCAAGAGTAGACTAGCAAGCTTTAAAAGTTACCATGGTTTTTAGAATGGTTTGTGGGATTAAATTTAGGTTCACTTCTTATTTCTTCTTTCAATTGAGGTTGAGTAAGTGGTCTTCCTATTTCATTTTCCCCAATTGTCAAGGCAAAAAAAAAAAAAAAAGAAGCTTGGCAAGCCAATTATTTTCATTTTTCTTTTTTTGCCAAAACATATGAGTAATACCAAGAATTTGAGAATTTTGGGGTAAATTGCTTTGGAATTCTATGAATAATCATTTAATTGCAGTTCCCAAAATATCCGAATAAAAGTTTAACTCTTCTCCTGGCTAGATGAACGTAAAGCCTCGATTGTTGAGTCCTGGTGATTTGTGAGTTTCTGTTTGCTTCCTCTAAAAATATTTTTTTGAAAAATATTTTTAAAATTTTTATTGTTCTTAAACATCATAAAATATTTTTCTGTGTAAAATAATTTTTAATTTTTCTCCCTCTGGCTAAAAACAACTTATGAACTTGATGAGAGCAAGTTATTTTTTGGAGGATTAAAGAATGGTATTAAATTTAAACTCCTACTTTTCTAATTTGATTTTTCAAACTAATTTTTATTTTTACTTTTTTTTCCGCTCATTTTCTCTGCATTTTGGACCCCACAATAATGTATCTACAATTATACATATTTCACATATTATTAAATAAAGCAATCTCTAATTGGCTTTGATTACATGTCAAGCATGAATTGAATTGTTATTAATCTTTTAAATTCATATTAACAATATAAAAAATTTAAAAAAAACTCATTTCAAAATATTTTCACATTATTATCAAAAAAACCAACAAACTACAGAAGAAATGATGTTTTCCACGTAAAATATTTTTCTAAGAAAATAATATTCTAAAGAAAATAATTTTCTAATATATTTCATCCAACCAAAAGAACCAAAAGAAAAATCTAAGATTAAGTTTAACTCTTGGCATAGCTATAGGGTGACAATTTTTGACATGATTTGAAAATACGACACAAATCTAATCCAAAAATAGCGGGTTTGGGTTTAAGTATAACGGGTCGGGTCGGACTCGACTGACCTGCAAATAAAACAGGTCGAATTCAGGTCAACCCACAAACCAAAAAAAAAAAAGAAACTAACATTTTGTGACTTTGTTTCACCCATCCATATTCAAACACAAATTTCACCCATTAGATAATTAATCAAGTACATTGTAAGAGAAATTAAGAATTCTATCTAGGTTTATGAAGAGTAAATTATAAGAGAAATCAAGTGTATATTAGTGTGTGAAAAAATTCTACCCTAGAGGTTGAGGGTTTGAATCCCACTAGCACCAAATTCCCCTTCCCCCATGTAATAGTGTAGGTTTAATTTAAAAAAAAAAGTGTGTGCAAAAATGTGTTTGATCATTGTGTGTGTAAAAAGTATATTTTAGTCTCTTTTTTTCTTTTATCTTTCCTCTTTTCGTCGTCTTCTCCTTTCTCTCTCTCTCTCTTTTTTGTTTTTTTGGGATCTACGGGTTGTGTTCCGATTACTCTTCACGGGTTGGTGGGTCGGTTTTGAATTAGCGAGTTGCTGTTATACTTGGGTTTCAATCCGACTCGATTGCCATCCCTCCACAGCTAGATGGAAAGAGGGCCTTAATTGTTGAGTTCTATTGATTTGTGGACTTTTAAGAGATGGGCAACGTACTACCAGTTTCTATGCAATTTCTTGAATAATGTACATGGTGTTACATGAAAAATATTTAGGTGGACCATAGGGTATACGACTCTACCTGTGAAACCAGGTCCATCTAAGTATTTTCTGTGTTACATTTGCCAGTTGCTCGAATTGTATGCTCATTTTGTATTTAACGAAATCTTACAAAACCAGAAAAGGAAAAAAAAAATTGCAAAAGTTGATTATTATGTGGGACATTTCTTGACACGTGTATATGTTGTCTTTCTTGTAATTTGCTTCTTAATTTGATCCTTCCCCCAAAAAAAAAAAAATAAATAAATATCATACATCATCAGATGATGGGGAACCTTAATTGAGGTTCGCATTTCAAGAAGACAGTAATTGGGCATGATCAGCATCAGGTCTTTACTTTGTGGGCTTGCAATATCAATAGCCCAAAAAAAGTTGGATCATCAGTTTTTGGGTAGATATAGTTTTTGACATTCTTATGGATTATTGATGGACTAGAAATTGGACAGAATGGAGGTCCCCACTAAAAGACCCGTTAGTTCTGGCAAACGGATCAAAATTACGGGTAACTTAGTGTGTATCGATTAGGGGTGTAAACGAACCAAGCCGAGCCCGAATACTACCGAACTCAAGTTCGAGCTTGTTAAAATTACTGTTGCTCGAGATTGAGCTCAAGCTCGATCGAGTTTGTAATTCGAAACTCGAGCTCGGCTCGTTAATCTTAAAGAGAGTTCGAGCTCGACTCGAGATCACTCGTGAAAACACAATCAAGCTCGAATTCAAACTCGAGTTCGAGTTTGAACTCAAAATTCATATATAATTAGTATGGATAAATTGTTAATTTTATATATATAATATTTAATATATATATTTCAAGCTGCTCAACGAGCTGCTCGAACTCATCTTTTAATGCTCGAATTCGAGTTCGTTTAGTATACGAGCTGCTTGAGCTCGACTCGAGCTCGGTCAACGCCGAACTCGAGTCGAACAGTAGACCGAACTGCTCGCGAGCAACTCACGAGCTGCTCGGTTCGTTAACACCCCTAATATCGATGAAATAAAAGAATTACAAACAACTAACATAATATAATCATAAATCTTCAACCCGGCTATTTCCTTGCTACCAAAGTTGGGATTCGAATCTTGACATTAGCAGCTAGGAAAAAGAGGAGGGAAAAAAGGGAAGGGGATTGGATAGGTATACGAGAAGCCACATCTCAAATTGTGAACGACAAAAAGTATAAGAACACAATTTTAGGAGTCTTGCTCCAATTGTATAAAGCAAAATACATTGAAAGTTAGATAAGTATAGTAGGAGGTACACTCCAAATTGTGTGTCTCAAAAAGTTTAGAAATCACATCCTAGCATAAATTTGGGAACTTCACCCCAATTATGTGAAGCAAAATACATTTTAGTAATAATTGATGATGATAAAAGAAAAAAAAATCATAGATCTTAGATTGTAATTTTATCGTAGCGAATTTGGTGATGTTGCACCCATGATATATGGAAAGTGACAATCATCGGGAACTACCAGCTCAAGGCTTCATTGAGGTGCTAGAAATATTACTCGGTAAATTTGAGTTTCTAATTCAACTTTTAAACGCTATCCTTTTTCTTTTCTTTTCAAGTTAGAATCTCTTTTGAACAAGAAAAAAATGACATATGGAAGCACATTTCCGACATTTTTATTTTGGTCAATTATAGATGCCTTGTTGACTATTATTGTTTTATTGGAAATGAAAACCTTTTGCATATTACCATACATCTTTGTTTCTCTTTTAACTTTAAATGGTGATGCGTTGTAAACTAAAGAGCTATTGAGAAGCCCTATGAACTAAAGAGGTATAAAGAGCGATACCTAGAGTTCACGACCACCCAGGCTTACTATGTAGTGCTGTACCGTACTAGCAGTGGAAAACATTCTGAGATAACTTCTTCAAATAACTGAGTTGCGTGTCTCAGTTCCAACTTTTATTCCAGGTGATCTTTTCTTAATTATAGATTGGCATAAAAAATCGATGCAACCCCATTGAGGCTCTTTTGTCCGCTGAAATTACCTTTAGGGGAGACAAAATTTATAGATCTTGAGTCATTTCTTTCTTTCTTTCTTTCTTAAACAGCTCAAATTAGGTTTTAGATACTATGCTGCATAATTGTTGCACTCTTATAATGATGACATGTGTCGTTTCATTTATATCAGTAAGAGTTCATAGTCTACCGACCATTAATAAATTTTAAATGAGAGGAAAAATTGTAACTTTAATATGTGGTGTAAAAGAAGCGTGACACTAATTGTGTAACTGTCAATCCAAAGTTTTCAAATTATTACAAAAATTTTTGCAATCGAGAATGCCTGAAATTAAAGCAAAAATATGCATATGTTGAACTGATAAATATGAAAAAAGAGGGTCTTAATTACAAGGAGAGAATGCATTAAGTGGAAGGGGAAGATAATTAAAGTAGCTACAAAGGCAAATCCAAAGATACTCTTGTTTGCAGCAATATGATTACGGACAAGAACTTCATTCTCAAGATGATATTGACATCAATCTCAACCTGGTTAAAACCCAGTTAGTCATTGAAGACAAATGAGAAGGCAAATTTCAATGGCCTTCTTCTTCTTCACAGAATTTTGTGTATTCTTTTGGACCCATTAAGGATTCTAGTTCTGATGGACTGCTAGGCTTTATCTTGATCATCCATCCCTCTTCATATGGGCTTGAATTGATCTTCATAGCAATAAAAACATAGCCAAGTTAAAAGGAAAGCAGATAATAACACAATCTTAGGTGTATGAATATAAGAGAGGATTAACATAATAGGACAAATGAAAAATTACCAAACCAGGGGATTCACTAAGCTTTGAGTTAACCTCAACAACCTCACCAGAGATTGGAGAATTAACATCACTAGTGGCTTTCACACTTTCCACATTCCCAAAACTTTTGCCTTGTGTAACAGCACCACCAGGTTCTGGCAGCTCTACAAACACCACTTCTCCAAGATGATCCTAAAAAGATACCATGTCGAAGTAAAAATTTTGCACTCTTTATGAAACAAAAGATACAACTTTAGATACAACTTTCTTTGATCCAAAATAACCCATCGGATTATTGGTGATTAGATCATCAGGTTAATATTTCTGCATCATTTTCACTGCAAAACTGGAATCAATGTCTCGATAACATGGTATCTTACTCCCTATTTGAGATTGAAATTTATGTTTCTTTTTGGCCAAAGATTTAGGAGACAAACAATACACATTTTATTAGGACTAGAGCTCATAAGTTCTTTCTTTCATGTTCTTTTATCCTTGTTCCCCTGTTATTATTTTCTTTAATTTTTCTCTATACACCAAGTTGTTAATAAGTCAATGCAAAATCAATTCATTAAGCTTACTTTTTGACATTACCAGCTAATTACTGGCCCATAATAAAAGTGAATTGGTGCACTTATCTTTTGCCTTCAGACCTCAGTGTCTCTAGCAAACTATGCCTCATATCAGCATGAAATGAATAAGTTTTATGAGTTAATTTTTTCAGTATCACCAGTTGCTGAAGTATTGGAAGCAATCTTGATTGCCACTTGTCGTGTTTCTCAGAAAACAAAAAACTCCACAGGTTTTTCTAAACAAGAAAAGCAACAAAACCAGCCCTAACCTGAGCATGGTCAGTAATGCCAATTGTAGCCACTGAGCCCTCATGCTTCACCCATTCATGTGAGTTTGCATACTTCAATCCCTCCAAAACTGCATGCCCAAAAATTATCTACCAATTGAGCGACCCAAAAACCAGATAATTATGCTTAATAAATGAAAGACAAAATCAGTCCATTGAAATGAGAAGCCTTTACCTGTAGAAAAGCACCTGGACAGAGAGAAAGCAGGGGATAAATGAGGTCTGATAGCAGTGGAGATCTTTAGTGCATTGGCTGTTGAAGAAGCCCAGATGCTCAATGCCATGTTATCTTCTTTACTACTATTACTTCAGGCAACTTGGCTCGTATCAATTAAGGAAGAAGGTGCTGTTACCATATAGTTCTTGTTTTTATTATCTATGATGAATGGTGGAAAATGATTGCCTCATCCTTGGAAATAAATTCTGAGACTAAGTGTTGTATTTCAGCCTAGTGTGTCTGTAAACCATCTTTTATGATGGAATACACGCATTCAAAAGCCGTATTGAAAAAAACCATATTAGTATTGAAGTCAAAGATATTAAATAAGAGTACTTAGGTAGTGTCACGTCCTGGGTCTATAGGCCCGATACGGGGCTAAAGTCTCAGCAGTAAAAAATAACTATTTAAGCTCCGTTCTCGTTAGTCTAATATAAATATCTCGAGTTAAATTTTTTTTAACGTGAGATGGGATATTATAGGTTAATTCAATTATTGTGTTATACAAAAATTAACAGGTCATATTGTCCCACACAAGATATACAATACTACCAAATTGAGTGAGGCTAACCAATTATTTTCAAGTTCAGTTAGTGGAGTTTCCTTACTTGTATTGAGGTATAAATTTCGTGTTCATTCGCCTGTTATCTAAATAAGCATGTAATTATTTATTTACTTATTTTTATTAATATTATCAGTATTATTGGCCGAGCATAACAAAGTTGTAGAGCAATGGTCTGCGTACGCTGTCCTAATAAGTGGAGAATGTTTCTTGTAATTAATTACCAAGAAAGGGCTCTTCCAAATGGAAAAATTACAGGTTTGAAGCCTCGACCACTTTTCTATTCACAAAAATCCTACATGGCAGCCTATGCAATGGTTGTGGACAATCACCGTCCGCCGTTCGTTAGCCGTAGCTAAGGACGTGGGCGGAATTCCGGGGACTTTTTGGCGAATGTTGTTGGGATAGGTTTTGAGCCTCACAACTTCCATTTTCTACAAATTGACGGTCATGATTTAATATGGCAAAATGAATTATTGAAATATGTGCTACGTGGATAAAATTTGAACTAAAAAACATAAAAAACAAGGTGGTTGGACAAAATTTGAACTAAAAAAACATAAAAAAACAAGGTGGTTTTGGAAGAAAATTAGTTACATCACAATCTTATATAGTTACATTAAAATGTTAGACAGTTACGTAAAAATATTGAACACTTATATTGCCTCTAACTTGCAAAAAAAGGTCAAAGGGCCAAATTAACGTCAAAGGGCCAAATTATAAGGATCGTGCCCATTGGGTAGTGCCCGTTGGACAGGCGTGGATGGCAACAGACATTGGCAACAAGCACCAAAGTTTAGGGGAATATTTTTTTTTTTTTTTTTTTTGGGTGGAATATATGCTCCACTCACCATGCAAATCATAGTCATAAATATGAGAGTTCAGCCGAATCTGACAGTTGAACTAGCCAACTCGGTGAATTGTGTATTGGACCGAGCCGATCGACTTGGCCAGCCCAGGCAGTAGAACTGGTCAATCCAGTAGAACGGGCCTTAGACCAAGAAGGACCGGGAGCCAGATCCGTTTTTAGTAAAACGAGTTGGATCGTTTTGCAATGAAACCGATAGAACCCAGTCTATCTGGCTAGGCCCCGACAGTTGAACTGGTCAATCCAGTAAAACGGGCCTTGGACGAAGCCAGTCCTAGAGTTGGATTGTTTTGCATTAAATCGAGTGGCCCGACTAGTTTTGTGATTGACACTAGGTCAATTTTCAGCAGCTTGTTGAAAATTATTTTTAAATATTTAATTTATTTTCTAGATTTAAAGTCCTTCAACTATTTCTATTCTTAAATATTAAATCTTATAATATGGCAAATGTAAAATCTCCCCAAATATAATGTCTTACTTTTCACATGGTAATATATTTTGTAATAATATGAGAAGCAATTAATACCACTATTTCAAAAAGTTTAAAGATTTTTCGTAGGCATATAGTACCTAAAACAAAATACACCTTTTCTTATATACAAAATCAAATTTGTAAAATATAGGAAAATAAAATTAGGTAAGTTAGTAATAAACAAACATTATTAACAATGATAAATCCTTTTAATTGCGAGTTGAAATATAAGCAAGGCATAGTTCTACATCTTTACATGTAATGCTTTACACAAAAAATAGATTACATGTACATAATTTTTGAAATATTAAAAGCTATATGCAGTTTATCATAATTTCTCTTTAACATTTATTTATGTTATAATTTATTAATTCAATAAACTAAAAAAATTAAAAGCATCTTTTCTTAGGATGATCAAATTATTACCAATTCAATCACTCACTAACCAATACAAATACAAATTGTAAAACTATAACGCTTTTATCTTGAACAACATTACAGATTTATTATTCCCCACTTTCAAATCAGCTGTGTCGAGTTTTCTAGCGTTCGCGGCCACAATCGATGATTGATGATCGGAAGATGGGCGAGATCGAGATGGAACCCTACCATGGGACTGGAATTGAAGAGAGCAGCAAAAATCCGAGAAGTGATTTGACGGTGGAAATTTTTCTCAAAAAAATTGGTCCCTCTCCTCCTTCTCGATTAATTGTCCCATCTTCAATTAAAGTAATTTCCGTTGTCTTTCATTGTAAATATGTATTGGATCTGACTTTTTTATCTGTTTGATTTGTGGGTTTTTGTTCTGAGGTTTTGTACATTGAATTTTTCTTGTTCTTTTTCTTTAATGGGGTTGATGATGTGACCAAGTATTGGGGAAAAAACTGAAGCCTTTGGGGTGGTTTTTGACCCCTTTTCTAGAGGGTTTGATTTATCTGGTATTCTTGGATTATTTTCTTCAAAAAATATGCGAATTTTGTTTCTATTTTTTAGTATTGAGACATTTGATTGCATTGCAGTTTATGAAGACAATGTTTTAACATGTTGTGCTTTAATGTTCTTCCTGTGAATAATAGGTGCATGACTTGAGGAAATTGATTGCTCGAAATGGTAATTTGCCTATTGAAAGTTTGAGGCTTATTTGGCGAGGAAATGTGTTGCACGACAACAAAAATGGAGATGAAACGTTAATTCGGCTGAATGATGGAGGTCTGGTCTTAATTCTTCTTTATCTATTGCTTCAACAAATAATACCATCGTGCGTCTTTTACTTGTCCTGAGATCGGCATATTTAAGTGTAAAGCCTCATCATAGACACGAGTGGGTATATAGGTAGAGACCTAGGGGATGTTTCGTTTAGGGGGAATCAGGAAGAGGAATGCCTGTCAGTAAGAATGATGCTCATTGTTGATGTTTAGGAAAAATTACTAGCACTATCCTTCAATAAAGTGATTAACTTGGATTTCTATGATTCCCTCTAAAATATACTATTCTATTAAACTCATTAACCCTTTTGGAGGGAATGATGCTTATTCTATTATTAACCAAACATGTTGGGGGCAATTGTCAAAACCCATACTCATAGTTGGGTTGATGATATTAATAGTGATAGTGATTGAGGAATTTAAACCAAACAGCTCCTTAGATTTACTGAATACGATAGTAACATGATAGGTGTAGTAGATATAGTGACTGGATTGAATTTAGCTTGCATCAGCTGTGGGATTTCCCTTCAGAAGTGGGCATTAACTGTCTAAAATATAAGTGAAATACATGGTTCATCTTGTTCATTTTCGATTTGAATTCATTTTAGTTTCTTTATGTTGAAAGCTACCATATTGTATGCATAAGGAGAAAAAGGGACTATTCCAGTGCATTGCTAGTGCAAACTGGTTCCTTTCTTGAAGTAGGTTTCTTCATCACACCAAAACAAGCCATTCGTGTACTTTAATACTGCAACTGTAGATTGGATTTGATGAATAACTTTTTAGGAACGGCATACTAAATTGATACACGGATAAAAGAAAACTTTAGAAACCGGTTTCTGAACCTTATACTTATTTGTGGTACACTTAACCTTTTTAGTGGAATTTTACCTAGAAACTGACAAACCTAGTATTTTTTTTTTTTTCGGTCTTAGCTTGAAGTAAATGACCTTGGCAACATTTTCCTCTTCCAGATCTACTACCTTCAAATCCAATTGAGGACCCAAGAAGACTTCTATTGCTGAAAGAATCACTTATAGAGATCATTTCAAAGAAATTATTATCTTGTCTATAACATTTTTAATTACACAATAAGCTAGGCTTGCTTTGAACACATGTTAGGCTTTCCTACATGTCTAAATTCACCTTTTTCTAATGTAATCTATTGCATGGGCACTTTCACTTTGTAATTGAGTTAATCTATATTGTTGTTTTATGGACACCTCTAGTCTTGCTGAAAACGGCCATTATTTGCCTTTCAGATTCGTTGATCGTTGCAACCAAACCAAAGCCGCCTCCAAAACATGTACATGATGATTTTGATGATGACGATGATGATGAACTGGTTTGTATAAGATTTTTTCATTTTAAGAATCTTTATGATATTTTTCATTTATTTCCTTTTTTTCCCCCTTTGGTGCTTTCTTTTTCGTCTGTTGGCTGTTGCCACTGTGGTTCTCGGTGTTGATATGTTCTGTGAAGTCTCATTTGTTTTATTCCTATTTTTCAGAGGTTTCAACTTCCACAGTCAATTAGCGGGTGGAAAAGAAAACTCTTCATTACATTACGTGAGAAGTTGAAATTCCCTGGTGAGAACCTGATTTTAAATGTAATGAGGAAATAAAATGGCAAACTTCTAATTAGTTCTCGTTTTGTCTCTTCTCTGTGCACCCCTCGTAGATATCCTTTTGATGGCAATTTTCTCTCTCAGCATAAAGACGTGGATTCTTATTGTTCTATGGTTTATTATGGCACCTGTTGCTCAAAAGTTGGATCTCGGCCCTTTATATGTAAGTGCTGTTTTTTTGTTTTTCTGTTCAATTCTATTAGATTCCTGGTTTCTGAGGTGCATTTTGAAATTAAGTTTTGCACTATAATGTAGAGTGCATTATTAATATCAGTAAGAATAGCTTATTGGCTTTCCAATATGGGAACTAATTATGATAGTTTTGTTTTGTCAAAAATCTGATACTGCCAACAATTTTTAAGTCAAAATATTTTTTCGCGATGAAAGGAGTAAAAAATATCCAGGAAACTGAAATAATTAAATTTTTCTTAAATGCCTCTTAGAAATGGATAGATCAGTAAAATTGGCTTATTTGGTCTGAGAGAGCTACTCTTTTAGTCATTGTTTTGAAAATTTTTACTGGTAGTATGTTCATCAAATGTCATATCCAATTTGAAGAAGTACTGCCATTTTAAAGAAATTAAAGAAAAAGGATGATCAATGACAGATTAATTGTCATGCCGACTTGGCAAAAACAAAAAAGGAAACAAACAACTAAGGCATTGTCTAAGTCAACACCACCATGGGCACAAATTATGACGAGTATTGACCAATGGCTCATTCTATCAACTAAATGGAATAAAGCACTTATTACTTGACCCTTTTTTTTGAAGAAAAACGAATTCATTGTCACTTACTCCTATCCTCTCTCTCTCTCTCTCTCTCTCTCTCTCTCTCTCTCTCTCTCTCTCTCTCTCTCTCTCTCTCTCTCTCTCTCTCTCTCTCTCTCTCTAGGTACTTGCAACAGGGTTCGCTATTATTTTCTACAATCTTGGACATCGACAGCCTGGTGATGTCAGGTATGTGCTATAGCAATTGACTGTTCTCAGTTTGTTGTGGTAATCTCCTGCTATGTAACTTCTTGTCTCTTCTACATAACGAGGTACATATTCTGGACTATCTCAAAATGGGGAAAAAAGAATTTGATCAATATTTGAGCTGCATATGTCATGAATTGTTCATTTTCATTGTTGGCATGGATTGATTAGCACTTTATATGTTCTTTTTGGGTGGCTTAGAAGCACATCTCTCCAGAATGGCATACTTCTTCAAGTTGGATGTGACATTGCACTTTCCTAGTTTCCTTTCATCATAGAGCTCTTGTTTAGCTCTATTTTTTCAACATTCCCTTATAACAAGGACATTCATTATTTCAGCCAGTCGTTGAACTTATGTAACATGCAAACAAAATGTTCAGATGAAGAACCACATTAGTTAAAGGAAAAACATCAAGCAAGTTGGTACATCTATCTGATTATTAAGGAAATTAATTGGAGTTCAGATTGACCCATAAGCTGAAGAAGATTGAACAAATTTAATCTCTAGAATTGTATACAAAATATGCTTTTTATGTCTATACAGGGATTGTGGGTATATTTTCTTGGAGGCGATGGATCGTGCATTGCTTTAAAGGTATCCTACAAAAGCAATAACATCTCCCATGTAGTATTCGTGCGGCCTTGCAGACATTTACATGCACTTACTTTTTTTTTTAAATTAAAAAGATAATAATAATAAAATCATTACATAGACTTGATTGCCTGCATTTTGGACATTGACTGTTGGGTTGCAAGGCCTGATTTTCAACTTTTGCCATGACTTTGAATGCACGGCCTTGTGCTTTTCTTCAGTGTAAACATGAAAGTGGGTCCACATGACTTGTGATTGTCCCTTGGTCCTTTCATTTCTTCAATTTCAGTTTGATTGCATTTTGTGATGAATTTTGATTGAATATCTGTAATTTGAAATCAATCATTGACCAAACTCTCTAATTGACGAAATTAACACTTGGAAAATTGGTGGTTTCACAAGATGATGTTGTCATTTACAGGGCCTTCTTTTATATTCATTTGTCTGCACATGTGCCTCAAGATTCTTTGTGTCTTTTTGTCTTGATGTGTTTGAGGAGACTACTTGGTCTCCATTTTGAAGCTCCCTTGACCAGTGATCGTCAAGATTTTTTGTCATTCTAATTCCCTTTCATCTCTGATCATCCTTCATCTCTGCAGTGCCTATTCTATATTCAATGAAGATTTTAGGGAACTTCCTGGGACACTTAATGCAGAGCGTCTGGACAGGGACATTCGAGCTGGTCAATTTTGAGCACTGCAGTTGGTTATCAAAATTAGTGTTGTCATGCTGTATGTATGTCAATGTACATGGAATATGCTAATGCTTAGGATCTTGAACTGAGAAATTGCAAATATTTTTCCCTCCACCGGGAACGGGATATACATTAGCTGTTAGTGAACAAATCTTGTCTCATTTCTTGCATTGGTAGTGGTATAGTATAGCAGCTTTTCATAAGTTGTTGATATATGCGAGACTAAGATACCAAGAAGTCTTTTGTCATAACTTCTTATTTCTCCAACAAGACAACTTCTGCAGCAATCTTGGGGAGTGGTTGGGTGGGTGGGTGTGTGTGTGTGTGTGTATTTTTGGGACGTAGTTTTTTTTTTTTTTTTTGAAACGTAGTTTGATGACATAATTAGCTAACATCACATATGCTTTAGCAATGTGCAAATTAGATAATGCAAGTAAAGCTTACTTTCTTTTAATTTTACGAGCAATTTGATAGCTGTCATTCATTTTCCTGTCACTAATCCAATGAAAAGAAATGCCCTGGTTAAAGGGCCTAGTCCTGACTCTTGCTTATTGGGCTTTTGGACAAATCGTATCAATGTTTTTGCTGCCTCAGGTTATGTCTCAAAAATTTCTACATGTGTCCAAGACTTACCCAGCCGGAAAATCAAATAATAGGTGCGGTCTTTAATTCTACTTTCAAGTCTTTTCGTCTTCCCCTCATCTCTTGTAAGACTTGGGATCTCCCTTAAACGAGATAAAGAAATTCTAGATACTGCGAAGCACAGGTCAAAAGTGAGAAAAGAAAGACTTAGGGCCACCTTTAAATGGGAAAAAGAAACTATATATAGCCTGAAGCAAAGTTTAAGAGTGGGAAAAGAAATTTTAAGCACCGTAAAGCAAAGGTCAAGAATTACCCTGATATCAATTGTTTTGGTCAAATTTTACATTATCAAATAACTTTTCAAAAACTTATTGTTGGGTTCTCCCTATTAATTAATCTAGTGCCACTAAAAAGAATATTGCTAATTGAAATATTCTCATGCTTCAAAATAATGAAGTAATTTGAATACTATGTACCATCTTTCTGATAATATGTTTTACATTTTTTGAAGGTATTGCTACTACATGATCTCGATATCAAATGTTGACGAAGCAATTATGGCATTATTGGAATTGTTTTCCAAAAGAAAAAACAAAAAAAAGGAAAGAAAAGTTCAAACTTCAAACCCGTTGTCATTTACACAAGGTAAAAAGAAAAGTTAACAATTTCTAATTTTGAGTAAAAGAGTAAAGATTGCTAAACTTTGCTAAATTTAATTGAAGTTGTAATACAATTCTCATATCCTTCTCCTCATTTTGAACGGGAATTCAAGAACAGGTCAATTTTCTGCCAAAAGGAAATAAGACACAAGCTTTCTCTGGGCCATCCTGCTGATCCAAAGAATGAAAAGAAAAAGAAAAAGGCTTTCTCTGGCAATGCCATTTTAGTACCGATGGCTTATGGCAGAGGGCAGTGGTAACAAACTCATCCTTAGTTACTTTCCCATATACACATAAACAAGGAAAGGGATAGATCAAAAATGGTCTCTTGACCATTTGCTTTAATGGATTTGTAAAATGACCCAAAATTCTTACATTTTGCTAAAAGATTTGGATATAAATTTGTCGTCGGAAACTGAAATTGCTTAGTAATTATCAATAATATAAAGCTTAAATGATGTTGTTTCCCTAATTAATCATGCTATAGGATGTCACAAATAATTCACTATTTAAAAGATAGCAAAGAAATGTGGCAAAGTTAGGTGAGCTATTACAATTACAGGTAATAATATGTTTCTGTCTTGTTATTCTCAAGGTGTACAATATTTGGATAACAATCAAAGTCATTTTCTTAACTAGGTTCACATCCTCTGTGCACTATTATTGCCCAATCTTCCCACCTACCTTGGTAGCTTATGCAATCTTAGCATTTGTCTTTTGTTAATTGAAAATTGAACAAGGATTCAACTTTGGAAGTTGACAACTTTTAGCTGTTAAAGCAGTATTCCATTTCATGTAAAGCTGGTTTACATAAACAAGGAAAATTTGCTTCATAAACTTTTCAGAATTCATCCTTTACACATTGTACTTCACACACAAAAGATCTGTTTGTGAGATCTCATAAAGGGCATATTAGTATAATTTTACACACGGTTATCCCTACTGGATTTTCTTTACACTAACCAAATAAATTATGATAAAACTAACTTCTGAAATAAAATATTATAAATTAAATTGAATGGAGCTTAGCAGATAGTTAACATTTAACATTAATAATAATAAAAAAGAGGATATTTAGTACAACGATTTCACCAAGTCAGCTTATGAAATCACTTCGTTTGGATGATTGTTCTGGGAGTTTTTTTTAATATTATTATAGTAGTTCTGAAAATTCAATTAGATAAATGTGTCCGTGAGATAAAAGGGTGGTTGGAGAACATATGTGAAATTTTGCAAAAATATGTTTTTTAAAAACAATCGCAAACGAACATTAAATTCTTTTCATTCACTAGTTTGCTATACTAAAAAAATGATGCAACGCATTGTATGCATTTGTATCTAAAATTTTCTCTAATCAAAGGCTTATAGACGACAAAAGTACTAATAAACTAATCTAATTATAAGTTACTTTGCGTGTTTCAACTTTCAATTAGTAGGGTATCCAGTTATTGATTTAAATATAGTTGTTAATTGTCTTAAACGTTACACATACTCCAGATGTTATGAATTTAAAATTAGATATGCAGTGAATGCTGAGAAAAGACTTTTGCATAAAATAACTTTTTTTTTCCTCAAATTTAGATAGTGACATGTTATAGCTTCTCGAAATGTTTTTTTAGGAGAAATTCAGGGCTCTTCTTTTATTTTTCTTCTTTTCAAAGTGATGGTGACTTGGCAGTGGATTCACTAATAATTTTGAATGAAAGTAAAATTATTACTTAATTGCACATGCAAAGTTCACAACTATGAAAATGATATGAGCGGCCATTGATTTCAACCCTCCCTCTCACTTTTTCTCCTTTTCCTTTTGTGTTTAGTCTTTTTTAAGATGATTTTGAAACAAATGGAGGGAGAACTCTTTCCTAACGTTTCTCTTTTTGTAATATATACCTATAAATGCAAATTTTGTTTATATTTTTTAAAGTTCCTTTTTGGATCTTATTTAATGGAATTGACCTTTGAGAATTAGATGCCTTTCTCGGTCCGTAGCTTGGACCTCGCCTGTGACAGTTAGGAAATGAAGGAAGGGATTTAATTTAGGGAGTATATAAAGAACCACACCCCAAATTGTGTACATCATAAATTTGGGAGTTTCAATCCAAATTGTATAAGCAAATATCTTGTAATGAACATGGTAATGATAATTGATTTCAAAATAATATTTGATACTTCTCAAAATCTTGAATATTGATTAAATTAATTTATTTATCAAATCAATTGACAGCGAAGAAGGATGTTCATGCCATCTTGAATTTCACCATATCTCAAATTCTTCTCTAATTCACAAATTTGAAAAGGCCAAGTTGAAAAATCAACGGAATTTGTCAATTTAAATTTAAACAAACCGAAAAAAAAAAAAGATGGTACAAATGGATGATTGATTAGGTGGCTGACCTCATACAAACAATTTTTCGTTACTCCACAACATCTCTACTAGGTAATCCATCCCATTCGGACAATTGCATCAACTACTTCATTAACTCAACAAAAAAGTTTCTTTGTTTTCCAAGAAGTCAATTTTTCAAACCAATACAAAATTCCCAACCCACAAAGTGGAAAAGAAAATATGTCATCATATTCAAAGAAGATGACTCAACAAGCTCCCAAACAAACAACTATAGCATATACCATATTCTCCTCAACCAAACAAAGGCAAGAAATAGTTAAAAAAAAAAGTTTATAATATTAAAAATACAAAAAAATGAAAAAGAAAAGGCAAAGAAAGATGCATCAATCACTAAAAAAGTTGTTTGTTTAAAATATACTGATTGGTAGAAAGAACTATGGGAGATGAGGAATTGGTCAATGACATATCAATCGCAAAGTATTTATTGGGCCAATACATCATTCATGTGTATGCATTAAAAGAAAAAACTGCACATAATAATAAAATCTAACTTGGCATTTAACAAAAACAAAAAATTTGAAACCCACAGCTGTGGAAACATGGATAATCTCTATCAGTGGTAGTTGCACTGCCAGTCCTTGACGGCACGCAATTAACAAGAAGTGTAGTAATGGTCAACACGTTGTATATCACATATTTTTTCTCATGTTCTCATGGAATATGCACTGGACCCGAGCTCACCTATTCAACTCCCAGCAACGTAGGCAGCGGTCTGTACAAACTGTGGTTTTGATTACATCCATGTGGTCTAGAGTAGAATTCAATAATATTTGGTTTTCTTAACAGAGTTATTAAGATTTCACAAATTTTTAGATTATCTCGATAATGTTATGACGTGCGTATCACCTCATTACGTACATAATTGTTCCATATTTATGCACAATAAATACGAGTGCGTTATTCGGACAAGATGCATAAAAATAACAAAATATGGCAAAACTAGATCCAAGATGAATACCAGAAAAACACGAACTGAACATCTTTAGATAATAATATGGAATTATGTTAAGGATAGTTGCCAACTTTTAAGGGGTATGTACTTTTTTTTCTTTTTTTTTTCAAATCTTATTCCGTTATAGGGAAGGATCTTGAGGAAGGGAATAGCTAAATAGGGCTGTCAACGGTTCGGGTCTAGACCCGGACCCGACTCGGACCCGTTGATTTTTTTCCGGGTCCGGGTAGGAATAAAATTCCGTTTACTCCGGACCCGGACCCGGACCCGTTTTTTCTTAATAAAAAACGGGTCGAATCCGGAATGTCATGTTCCGACCCGGACCCGACCCGAACCCGTATATATATATAACAATTATAAATTATATATACGTATTTTAAATTTTTAATACATAATATTCAATAAATAATAATTATAATATACATACATACGTATTTTACAATTCTAATACTCAATACTTAATAAATAATAATTATAAAATATATAAAAATATTTTATATTTTCAAAACCCGGACCCGGACCCGAATGGACCCGGACCCGAACGAACCCGGATCCGGGAAACCAAATGCAAGACCCGTCGGGTCCCGGGTCCGGGTCCGGAACCTCAACACAAAAACGGGTCCGGGTCCGGAACATTCAATTCCGGCCCGGACCCGGCCCGTTGACACCCCTATAGCTAAAACCAAACTTGGAAAGGGGAGTGGAGGGGGCACCTCCTGTAAATGCACCTGACAAAAGTAGGAATCGAACCCCAAACCAGTAGGAATTGAACTTCTGACTACCGAAAAGGAGTCATATAGCTTTAGCCATTTGATAGAATATTCATTACAAGTAGTATGAATTAATATCAGTTACATATCCAAAAAGAAATCGGGGTTGGAAGAGAAGAACATGGACCCCCTTGTTACCAGCACCAACTTAACTTCAACTAACCTTCTTTTTGCTGATGTAGAACTCCATCCTATCTCATTCTGTTATTAATAAAATGCATGTGTTATGTAATTAATTATATGTAGCTTTAGTCTTTAGATCATATCTGGAAGATACATTGAAATTGTTTTTAAATTATTATTTGAGTATCTATTTACTTTCTTGCAATGTCACACATTATCAATATCCCATAATCTGATTATTTTTGGTTATTAATTGTTTGAAGTTAGCGTTATCTTCTGCGTCATGAACCATTTAGACGGGTGACTTTACCATATCCATTAACTAACCTTTGTCGTAGTGTTTTTTTTTTTCACTTTAGGATATTGGAAATAAAACTTATGCTCCCTATGTATTAATGATGTCGAGGAAAAAAAAAAAAAAAAAGAGAAGCCGTAGCACACTATAAATATAAATACACGTAAACCGATATACTAGCGTAAACTTCTCGCTGTAGTAGTTTGTATCTGTCTAAATATGCTTTATTCTTACTAGACATTAGATACCGCGTAGTTTTGATAATGAGAAAAATGACAAACTAAATAGTAACAATTAGTGGGAGGGGACATGGATCGGATAACTAGTCCATACACTAATATCATAATCAGAATTGATTGTACCAGTTCACCTATTCTGCTAATTGTATTCGACCTCTGTTAGTCGGTTAATCGCTTAGTCAGTTACCTTGTTGGTTAACCAGAAGTAACGAAAACCGTTATATTAAGTTTATTTGAGAAAATATATAAAAATTTACAACATAAATACTTGTTCAAAATAAAAAAAATGACTTATATAATTTTAATTACTTTATAAAAACAACAATAGAATTACAAGTTGAAACTCCTACATCCACTTTTGTACAAGTAAAAAAAAAAAGCTAGAACAAAATTTTTCACAACACAAGAAAGAAAAATATTTGGATAATTTTTCGTATTCCATGTCTAAGTTATACAAAAGTTTTTATTTTTTTTGTTAGTCTCAAGAAAACATATAATAATCACATTGTGAAAGCAAAGGATAATATATAAATCAAAAAATTATATGGAAAAAAAATCAAATATGATATTTAGGTTTTTGAGTTATCTTGGACTTGAAAATGAAATGACGTAATAGTCCTCAATTCCTCAATAATATTCAAAAATATTAATATCTAAAATATACGTGTGTCTATGTGTATATCTATATCTCTATACACATACAAAAACACGCACGCGCGCACGCACACATACACACACATATGTATGTGTATGGACTGGTTTGGTTAATCATGCTATTTTAAAAATTAATATTTATAACTGATTTTGCAAATAAGGTTCATTTAACCTAACTAATTTTAGAATTTGATTCGATTACCTTTATTTTTCAATTTGGAACTAACCGTTTTTACGGTTTTCCAATTTTTCGATTATTTTGCCTACCCCTAATTGGTGGTGCCTCTATTTAGCATTGCCATTCCTATGACTGGATGGAAGTTTTTTAATTCATCATTTAAATTTAAAAGCCAAAAGAAAGTTAAAGGGGTGAAAGACAGACAAGAAAAGGAAATGAAACTTTGTTTATTTTTATTTCAACACAGTTTGAAATTGTACAAGATATATAATATAACGCTACAATTATGAAAATGTGTCCTCTCAAATATATAACGATTACATAGAATAATTATTTTTATGTGAGAGAAAGAATAATTTGCTCATTAATTGTATATTAAGTTTTGCACTTTAGAATAAAAAATGATAGAAACTTACTTAAAACAGAATAAGATAGAATTTAAGGTTAAAAAAAGAATAAGATAAATTTTAAGAATGTGAATCTAACATAACATTTTCTTCTATTAAGAGACTCAAATAATATTAAGTTGGAATGTAAAACCATGACTAAAACAAATGAGGACCAGCTAAAAAGGAGTTTAAGGTACAAAATCCACCATCTATTGCTAAGATTATGGCCCAAAAAAAAAGTAAACGCTTCTTATAGACCACTAATAATCGTTCTTTCCAATTTCAAATGGAGACATGACGAAGTCAATAAGTCTAATTTCAAAGATTTAGTTGGAAATTACCCAAAGATTCATCAAGGAAGAAAAGACTAAGTAATAACACTCCAAACTTCAACCTTCTACTTTCCAAGAAATGAAAGTGATGCGAGGATCAATTAATCAATCATCTACTTATTTGAAAGTTTGAAGAAAAAAGAGCTAATCCTATTTGTAGTAAAAATCAAACTAGTGATAATGACACATTGTGTATGAATTGTGTTCGTTTTGTCTTCATTACATTTCTCAAAATGAGCAAATACTCCTAGTTGTAATAAAGGCCAAACAAAAGAAGAAAAATTCTTGTGGTTAGTTTGAGAAATTGTTTAACATAGTCAAGATTAATCTAATTCATTGCACTTGGTAGTATACAACTGTGTGTAAGAGTTGGCTCAAATACTTAGGAGGTATTTGGTTTAGGAGAATTAGAGAGGGGAATAGACGTCAGTAGTAATGATATCCATTATTGATGTTTGGAAAATAATTATCACTAATTTTCAATCGGAATGAAAGTGATCAATTAAGGTCTTTGTGATTCATTCCCCTAAAATATTATTCTATCAAACTTATTTGCCCTTTGGGAAGAATGACACTCATTCCGTTAGTAAACCAAACATGCTAGGATAAATCGTCAAAACCGATACCTATAGTAGGGTTAACGATATTCATTGTGATAGTGATTGAAAATTTTGAACCAAAAAGCTCCTTAGTCACTTTTTCTTAGAATATATATTAGGCTATGGCTATATCATCCTTGCTATTACATTATACCGTTCTTGTTTCACTGAGAGAAGTTATGTCAAGTACTTGAAAAAGAATTGAAAACAAGGGTGTATCAATATTAACTTTTCCTTTATGAATATGACTAGGCTAGTTTATTTGTAAAGTTTACTGCATTTACAAAATTCAAAATTTAACAAACATTGACTTGGAAAATTCTGAGGACTAAAGATGCAATTTTTCTTTTTTTTGTAATACTTTTACTAATAGAACTGCAACTAGACACCTGTTACCAGCGGGCTCCTTGACCCTTGTCCGAGTGAGAATAGATGCCCAGATATTGAATTACTATTCATAAACTGCTGAACAACAAATTCAAAATATTCATTTGAAATTTGCTTGACTTGCCTAACCTGTGACGTGGTTCACATCCTTTAAATTAGATAAATGTTCGTCCAGAATATCAAAATGACCACTATCAACAAAAGATTCAGGGCTTGTTTTACCACTGATTCTGATTTTTGTAAAAATCGATTTTAAAAAAAAGTTAAAAATCAATTATTCTTTATTTTAATTTAAAAATGTAAAATTAATATAAAAAAATCAGTTAAGAACACTACAAAATAATTTTTTTAAAATCATAAATTAAAAGCAGGTGGAAAAAGTTATTAATAATATACCCTAAATAAACAATAAAATATTTTTCATTTATAGATATAAGATAAAATGGAATCGTATAAGCATTTAAACTCGAGAGGTCAAACAAGCCATCGAGATGGGCAGCACAAAAAGAAAAATTAGAAAGAAGAAAAAGAAGACGGTTTGTCCAATTATATGACGTTAAAAGGTTGAGAAAGAAGTCCGACAAAGATGAGATCATTTCAAACTTCAAAGAAGAAGTCCCAATTTCACACAAAAAAAAAAAAAAAAAAATTGGATTGAAGACCCCACATATCTCATCTGTTCGTTGACCAAACTGGCGCACTAGGGCCCATTTTCCAACCATACGAATACTGGTCATTTTTTAAACCTAATCAACTCACTCCCACTATTGCTAAAAAAAAAAATATATAATAACGTTAATCTAATCCTCTTAATCTTGATTTCTCCAAAAAAGCAAAATTAATTTGATTCTTTGGTAATCTCACATGGGTAGACTTTTCTTTTTGTAGTTTACCTTGAGAAACCTAGGTGGATCATTAACTCGTTAAGTTCTCATAATTCTAGTTTGAGTAATTGATTTGAATGGGATTAAGAGCTTTTTGGTTTTGTTTGAGAACCAATGTGCTAAAGGTGACACTTTAGTTAACAATGATGAAATGGACCAAACTCCACTAATCTCTTCACCTAAAACACAAAACTTGATTGACAACACTAAAAGACTTTTTCATTTGTATGATAAATTTATTTGTGTAAGTTGAAAATTGCATTTGTGGTTATTATACTCCATCCTTGATCATTCAATAAATGATAAGTGTGCAAAAATGTACTCAATATTTTGTCACAAATCCCATAATTGAACTTGTAAATGTTGATAATACCTACTTTCTTAATACTACGAGCACAAAGGCTTTTTAGATAATTGGGTTCTCTAACGCTATATTTTTAAATTTGTTTTATATGCTATTATAGATGCATACAGTGATTTACAAGATTTTACAAAATAATATTGAACACTTGACTAATTTATAACAAATATAATTCTCTAAAGAATTAAAGATGCACAAACATGGTAAGTTTGTATAAAGCTCATGTACACATAAACACATATTCTTTCGTAAGCTTAATATGAAGAACATTTTAAATAGTTCCAAGTCAATTGCATCTCAAAAAATAAAAATCCGAATAAGATGCAAGAGTGCCACTACACACTTAATAGACTCTTGAAAACCTAGTAATAAAATTATTAGAGTACTTTAATCATCAAGCAAGTTCTCAAGGTACAATCTAATTTTCTAAAAATATTTTAAATTGGCAATACATTAATGATGCACGTGTATAACTAGCATAGATAATCTTTGGTTAATAACATGAATTTTTAAACCCTTTTATTATTAGCACAAATTTTGTAAGCCATTTATCAACCAAAAGCAAAATATGTGGGTTTTCTTCCCCATAAACAGAATGTGGAATATGTAGTAAAAGTAACAAAAAAATAAATATTATTTTTATGGTCAAATCGAAGAGGTACAAATAAATTTAGTCAAAGAAAAGGAAAAATTAGAATCCACAAAATTTTCTTTGTTGAAAAATAATATTTTTGTCATTTAAGCTTTCAATTGAGGGTCCATTGGTCATTCCATTGAAAAAATAGATGGAATAAATTATTTGTTACCTTACAACTGCTCTAGGGGTTAAAGTACCTATAAAAATCTTTAAAGAGGGAATACTGCAATTAAGATAATAATTAATGAGGTTGAATGTTCTTTGGTGAAAAATAGTATTTTTTTTTGTCATTTAAACTCTGAATGGAGGATAAATTGATCATTTCATAACAAAATAGATGAAATTAACTTTTTGTTACCTTACAATGGGTTAGGGGCAAAGTACCTATAAAAATATTTAAGAAGGAAAAACTACAACTAAGTTAATAATTGACGAGATTTTTTGCAATTAATCCTTTTTTTTTTTTTTAAAAGGTACTAATTACTTAATATGAATAATTGAAATGTACTACTACTACTACTTCATATGGAAATACATTATTATCGTCAATCTGATCACTTGAAAATGTGTTCAATTTCTGGACATTGAAAACAACAATAAAACCAAAAAATTGACTCTCAGAAGTCTCGTGCCTCTATATTCTTCTCAGAACATCTAAAGCTACAACCTGTCAAATGCAATCAATATCTCTCAAACAATAATCCAAAAATAGTACTAAATCCAATAGAGGCCTGGATGTAAGGGCTTTCAGTTTTCAATTTCTCATTCACACGTACCGCGTGACCAAACATGCCCTTGTCGTTTACCTCTAAGATTTCGCAATACCAACAAACTCTTTTGACTTCTTAGAAAGGCTAATGAAAGCTTCATCACTTCCTCTCTTTCTTCTCCTTCCCGCCTTCACATGCAAAATTCCCACCATTCCTAAACCCAAACCCCACCACATGTCACTTTTTTTTGCCATTTTTACCCAAATAATTAGGGCCTCATTTTTTATAACAAAACAAGAATATCATTTCATATTTTTTGTAAAAAAATTTACTATTTATGATTAATTATACAATGATCAGTTGACAATAAATTGATCAAATAATAAAAAATTGTAAGTGATTCACGGAGTTAAGCATTTGATTTTTTTTTGGTAAAAAAATTATGATTTTTTAAAATTACCATTGTTTAAAGTTGTTGACAGATCTCTTATCTATGAAACCATGTCTAATCATAATTATTTTTCAAAAGACTTAAAATTTTGACTTCATATATTACAAATTATTATAATCATTTTCAGAGTCTTTTTATTTCACGTATACGTTTGAGATTACGGACCAAGTAGAATCAACTATTCATTTTACATAGATAAAAAAAAAAAGAAATTGATGAGTCCCCTTAATTCCTTCTTTCTTGTGACTTTGGTTTTTCTTTTTTTGTTTTGTGTAACTTTTTCTCCACAATTTATTAAAGTGCTGTTTTTTGACTAATGTTCCCGTGGTGGGACTTCCCAAAACTAAATACATCCCCTCACAAATATTTTTTTTCTATTCAACAAATACTATATATCATGTAATCATGTATACTATGCATAATTATTAAGTACTAATAAAAAGAAGAATATTTTAGTTCATTGAGAGAAACGAGGGAGGGAAGAAAAAGTTGCCTCCGCGCTTTGACTATTAGATTACGATCATATCCATGCAGAGAGAGTAGAGCTGTAAACGAGCCGAGTCGAGTCGAGTATTGCTAGTTCGAGCTTGTGTTCATTTAATAAACGAGCCGAGCCGAGCCGAGCTCGTTTATTAAACGAGCTCAAATTTGTGTTCGAGCTCGGCTCGTTTAGCTTCACGAACGAGCCGAACTCGAGCTTTCACGAGCTGAGTCGAGCTTTGTTCGCGAACAGCTCGGTTCAAATAAGCATAAAAGTGTTATTCGAGCCGAGCCGGGCCGAGTATCTCATGTTCGAACTCTTATTCGTTTATTAAACGAACGAGCTCGAGCTCGCTCGTTTAATAAACGAGCCAAAATTTGTGTTCGAGCTCGGCTCGTTTAGCTTCACGAACGAGCCGAACTCGAGCTTTTACGAGCCGAGCCGAGCTGTGTTCGCGAACAGCTCGGTTCGTTTATAGCCTTAAGAGGGAGGTGCTGAAGGAGGGAGGATTCTTGTAAATTGTGATCATTTTATCGTATTATGAGTTGTGCAATCTAGGCCGTTGAATTCTTGTTGAAATTCTGATCTCATTTTTTGTACAGCGTGGCACGAAAGATACCCGACCAGGATCCGTGAGGAGCAGGGTTAGATGCCTGATGGGGAAGGGGGATGACCATATATTAATGGTTAGTATATTTGTTTTTTTAAAGTGAGTTTTGGGCTTCTGTCAAGTCAAAGCTATATATGTACTTTTGAGAAAGTTAATGTATTTAATGACATAATTGCCCATGCAATTTATTCTCTTTGGTTTGTTTACAGTAAAGGGATATCAATACATATTTTTTCTTTATCAAACTTATACTATTATATTGGAAGAGGGGAATGACATTTGTGAGATTCAATCTCTAGACCTCTGGAGGGGAGTAATAAAACTCTAACTATTCGATCCTCTATTTGTTCCCGATATCAATACATATTATTAGCTATAAGGGATAGCAATATTTCTTTTTTATATTTCACACAGTGTAATTGGTGAGCATTAAATCATCTATAGCCTTTGGCAATAATCAACTTTAATTTTGTGCTTGTGCATGCGTACTTGAATAGTTTCATATTTTTTAATAAAAAAATAGTTTCATATTTGAAGCTTTTTTGGCATTTGTGCAATTTATAATGTCAACATGTTAACTTGTTATTTATTTATGAGAAGTATTGAACTTCGTCAAACTACTTGATATACTCAATAAACATCTATTTAAATGTTTCATGATTATTGCCTTGAAGATTGTAATTTTTAGAACAAGTATTGTACTACCATTATAAAAAATTATTTCACAGGTCTACATGCTTGATACATAAGCCACAACAAGTTCAATAAAAGCTTATTAATTTCAAAATGTGCTTACTTGTGAAGAACCTAGTCTAGTGCGTAAAATTTTTTCTAAACTAATGCCTTATACAAAATAAACTCCTATTTCATAGAACCTAAACCCAGTTGGGTGTTAAAAGACAAAAATGCTAAGTCTATCATAAATTTATGTAAATTTTAATTTATAATTGGCAATAAGGACTACCATCAATTTGACGTAACATATGGCATTTACATATATATTATTATAAATTTTTATAATACACACACCTATTCAAAAACTATGGTCAATATGATATATTCAATACATCTTTATTTAGACCTTAAACTGTGCAAAATTAAAAAAAAGAGTAAAAAGTTAGATGTTTATAATAGAATAATTTTGAATCTTAATGTTATCAAATAGTGTTGTGCATAATAGTATTACTAAGAATGACATCAGGAATTCAATAAACTATAAAATTTGAAAATAAAAAAATATATATCTATTTTCATGTCTAGGGTAGTAATTTAATTCTACCTCTATTTTCATATTGTAATGGGGGCGAAATTTTATATTATGGTGGGCTCTTGTAATTTATCCCAAAATACAAAATGCAAGTATGCAAATAAGCAAGGGGTAGAACCGTCCAACAAAAGAAGACCAGAACAGTGAATATTTGCTTTCAATTTCACGACTCAGCGACGGTCATAGACAGAGGGTAGACTTCCAACATGGGCTTCACCCTTGGGCTTTAAAACGAATAGTCAGTCCCATACGCCAAAAACAACCAAAAAGACAAAAGCACCTCATAAAGACAAAATTTACCCTCTACCCCTACCCCCTACCCCCCTCCACGTTGACCCTACTTACTTTTCTCAAAAGCCACATGAATGAAATTCCCCTCCAATTTGTCCTCTTCCGTCATTCTCTCTTTCCTCTGACCCCATTTTCGTCCATTCACATTAAAGTGACCCTCCCACCTGGCACCTGACGTGTCCCCCTGCCCTCTCTTCTCCCGAGTCCCAACATTTCAAATTTGCCAGGTCATCCCCAGTAACAACCAAAAAAGTAGAATCTTTTTCTCTTTTTTTCCTCTCTTTTTTCTCTACGCCCGGTTTCTCATGGACCAATTTTTTGGGTATAATATATTTTTATTTTTTGCAATACATTTTGAATTACTGCTCTTATCTAAAAAAATTATTACAGTATTATTTATTTTAAATTTTGAAAAATAGTGAGATATAAATGGATTGTGCCTAAAATTAATCCATCTCTCAATATATATAGACTGCTAGCTGGCTCAATAAAATTAATGAGTTCTTACGAAATTAATTGCCTCTAGTGATCACATCAAAATTATACAATTTCAAGGCTAAATCATCAGTTGATTTGAATTTTGGCTCAGCAAAATTCATAAGTTCCCACAGGCGTAGCTAGACCGGTAACAAAGCAAATTTGTATAAACTGCTCAAGCTTTTTAAAAGAATTAGGGTTTGTTTTCAACATATTCTGTTTTCTTGTAAAAACTGATTTAGAATAGTTTAAAATCAGTTGCTGCCGATTTTAGGTTAAAAATTTGAAAAGCAAAATAAAAAAAAATCATCGTAACATCACAAAAATAAATTTTTTAAAATCATAAACTAAAATCCAGTGAAAAAAAAATTGTTAAGAATAGGGCTTTGGACTAAACTTAAACATTGTTCAGCACGACTTGACTTGTTTATCTCTAGTATTCACCCATGATTACTACTATAATTTTCATCAAAACTCCCTCCCTGTATGTCTCTGCAACAACCCAAAAAAAAAAAAAAGTCATTGTTTCCTAATCGGAATTGATTAATAAGATAATCAAATGTCAATTTCTCGAAAACATTAAAATAAAATCTAGAAATTATTTTGAAGCAAAAGTGTAATAAAGGTAAGTTTGATCATTTAAATGGCAAGGTAAATGAAGCAAAAGTGTAACAAATATAAGTATGATTATTTATATGGTAAGTAAGTTAAAAGGTAAATGATGTGCATTGACCGTATTTAGTAGTCGCCGTTACAAAAAAAAAAAAAAAAAACTTTTATATATATATTTTAAATTTCATTTGTCAAAACTCACTTTATCTCACTACCAAATAAAAAACACGCACAACACACACTAGGCCTCTCTCTTTGTCTCTCTCATACTCATTCTTTGAATTTTTGTACCACTACTACTTACTGCTCGTCGTGTAGCAGTAGCAGTGAGTAGTATATTTTGACTTACCTCACTCACTCCTCTCTCTCTCTCTCTCAACAACAAAATCTCACACACTACTGCGTGTTTTTTTTCCACTTTTTCATATTCATTGCTGCAGCAGCACCTAGAAAGAAAGAGAAAGAAAGAGAAAAAAAAAAAAAAAAAAAAGGGCAGCTCCTTCTTCCTCTTCTTTCTCTCTTCTCCTGTACATACATTCAGGCCTATATATACAAATATATATAAATAGAGAGAGATAGAAAAAAAGTGGAAGAGGTGAGGGGGGGAGGGAAATGAATCGAATGTGATGGGAGGGGGATTTTCTCAGCTGTTTCCATGTTTTAACCCGGCGGTGAACCGGCGGGATGAACCGGAGGATCTTTTTGCGGCCTCCGAACCGCTCGACGAAACCCTAGGTCATTCATTTTGTTATGTTCGCTCTTCCGCCCGTTTTGTTTCCCCTACTCACTCCGATCGCTTCGTTTCGCCTTCGCAGTCCCTCCGGTTCGATTCCGACCCGGTTCAGAGGTCTCGACCGGTTCTTCCCCCGCCCGAAACCGGTTTCCGGGCGATTTCCGGCGCTTCCGTCAGTGCGAACACTTCTACTCCCCGGACTGTCCTCCAACTTGACGGTATTTACGACGATGCCACTGCCACTGAGATTAATAATACGACCACGGGGGTCGGCGGCAGCGGCGGCGGTCTAGGTTTTTGCACTGGCATGAAAGGGAGTGTTGTTAATGGTTTCGAGAGTACGTCGTCGTTTAGCGCCTTGCCTTTGCAGCCTGTCCCACGTGGCGGTGCCCCTGGCGGGGAAGCCTCAGGTCAGATGGAGCGGGCGTTTTTCATGTCGGGTCCGATCGAGCGCGGGGCACTCTCCGGGCCGTTGGATATTACTGGAGGCTCCGATGGGGGTAATAGAGTTCCGTTCTCTGCGCCGTTGGGGGGCATGTATGTAAAAAAGAAGAGGAAGAAGGGCATTTCTGGGATTCGGAAGGCATTTTACCGGAACTTCCCTGAGAAAAAAAGACCCTGGGTTGTGCCGGTGCGAAACTTCGTGGGTGGCCGGAAGGATGTTCCCGGTGGGGGCTCCGGTGATCCGGAGGTGCCATCGGAGAATAATGTGCAGTGGGCTTTAGGGAAGGCGGGCGAGGATCGGGTGCATGTGGTTGTTTCGGAGGAGCTCGGCTGGTTGTTTGTTGGGATTTATGATGGTTTTAACGGTCCTGATGCGCCTGAGTTTTTGATGAGTAATTTGTACAAAGCAATGTATAAAGAGTTAGAGGGTTTGTTTTGGGATAACGAAGAGAATTGTAGTAGTAATCGGGAAGTTACTGTAACTGCAGAAACTATAGCTACTGTTGAGAGTTTGAACCCATCAACTTTGAATCAGTCAGTAGAGGGCACAGCTGGGGAGGGGGTTACAGAAATAGTAGAAGGTGAAATTGAGTCAAATAGGGCATCAACTAAGAGGGTGACATTCGAATCAGGGGAGATTCAGGTTAGAAGGAGGAGATTATGGGAATTTCTGGCAGAGGAGGATCCGGAGGACGGGCTTGATCTCTCAGGTTCTGATAGATTTGCATTCTCTGTTGATGATGCAATTAGCGTAAGCAATGCTGGATCAGCTGTAAGTAGAAGATCGCTGCTGTTGTCCAAATTGAAACATGGATTGTTGATTAAGCATAAAGAAAGTAGGAGTTTATTTCCTTGGAAGTTTGGGTTGTCTGGGAAAGAGAAACAAGAAGTGGAAGTGGAGGAGAATAGAGTAGAGGAACAGATGAATAGTAGAAGTGGGAGGATGCGGAAGGTTGGACCTGTTGATCATGAGCTGGTGTTGAGGGCAATGTCTAGGGCTCTTGAAGTGACTGAGCTTGCATACTTGGATATGACCGATAAGGTTCTTGATCGGTATCCAGAACTTGCACTGATGGGTTCTTGTTTATTGGTGGCATTGATGAGGGATGAGGATGTTTATGTGATGAATGTAGGTGACAGTCGGGCAATTGTGGCACAGTATGAGCCTGACGAAGTTAGTTCTAGTACAGAAGTCAAAGGTCCAGGTGACAGTGTGGCAAATGCAGAAGTAGGTATAGTTGAAGAGTTGGCAGATGCCACTGAGAGGGAAACCAAGTTGGCAAATGAGGCTCCTTTTCAAGCTATGAAGTTGACTGCTTTGCAGCTGTCCACTGATCACAGCACTAGCATTGAGGAAGTAAGTGTTTTTAATTTGTCTTTTCAGCTGTTCAGTAGTGTATCTGCTTACCGTTTGTACCAGTTCATTAAAACATGTGAAACCATTGTGTTACTGCTGTGCTGCTCTGATAAATTGGTTACATATTTTGTTATAGTACGGATTATGACACTTGATCTAAACGTTAAACTAGTTTCTAGTTTAGGTGTTGCTAAATTTAGTACTTGGCATGCCTTTCATCTTTAGCTGGACAACATCATTTTGGCTTACTACTGGTATTGAATGCACTTTTCCTCGTTCCTTACGTTCCTGTTTTGTGATAGTTATTAAGGCAATTGCATACTTAATATATCATCAACTAGTCAGATGTTTAAATACATTGCTAACAATAGAAGTGAGAAGCAGCTAGGCTTGTTTCTAGAGTGGTAAGGTTTTGCGCAGCAACTATTGTTGCCTGTTAAGGAATTTCTGACTGAATCTGGCAGGCCAATTTTTTTCCTTTCAACTTTTCATCAATGCAAATAGAAATTTTGTGAAGAAAATTAGCCTATTTGATTGGTAAGTCTTTTGAAGTGATGATTTGGTTGCTTGAGCACAAGCTTATGAAAGGAAGATCAGGAAGTTTCCCTTCTTTGGTTCTTTCAACTAATAGCTGTTGTACATGTTGTCCACTTTCATTTTGGCATTGTTAAAGTGCAAAAGAACAAGAAAATAAAGAAGCTTCCCAGTAAGCTTCCCACAACTGGTTGGATGCTATTCCCTATTTTGGACTATTATTTGATGGCCATATAATATCCAGGCTGATTCATTAAAAGCCGATGATCTGTTTGCCTAACAAGTTATGGTGGAATGTTAGATAATTTATACTTTGTCACTGCAAACTTAAGTAGTGGTTTGTCTTTCTTTTTCATTTTGTTTGTCCGATTATCGCGTGTTACGGTGGAATATTAGATAATTTATACTTTGGCACTGCAAACTTAAGTAGTGGTTTGTCTTTCTTTTTCATTTTGTTTGTCCGATTATCACGTGTTAATTCTAGTTTGTTGCACCTTTGCTGGTGGGTCCTAGAATGAGGATGTGTTTGTTTGTTTAGAAGTGATGAACAATCAATACATGAGCTATGGTTCTTATTTGTGAGTGCCACTTTTGCTTCTAATTGGTAGTCGTGGCCTTGGCCCACAAATTGTCTAGGATAGACTTGGGTTGTCCAATCAGCATTACTGTTTTCCATTTAGTTTGGATTTTTGAGTGGAGAGAGATTCTGATTATGATGTAGTTTGTTTGGTTTTGGGATTCCGTTTTCTAGTGCAACAGGTTACTCTATTGCTTTCAAGATATTGGACTGCTATTGCGTACCAGAGTTGTCTTTTGCATGTCAATTTTGTATGGTCTTAGTTTGCTTTAGACTCAAATGTCAATAAAATTGTTTGAGGCAGACCGCGGACAATTAACTCTCAGACTATTCATATTTGGACCAAGACTAATTGCAATGGTTTAGTTGCTGAATATTCTTGGGAGAATGTGGATTCAATTTTATGCATGTGGCTCTGTATGTAGGTTAGAGGCTTTGCTTATCTAGGACTTCTTGTATACTGCAATGGTGGTACGCTTATATCTAGTTTTCTATTTACTTCATAAACTACTCGTAATATGTTCCGTTAAGTGTATTGAGTTTGAGTAAACTTGTCTACTATGGACTGTTGCGGTATCTTGACTGTCTTTTCTAGGATGACTAGCTATTATTATTCAGAGCCTTTGATGCATCTCTCCTATCTGCAACTGTTTCACGTCAATTCATTTGTGGCTTCACTTTTCTGCTAGATTCTAATTATTCATATATCATCTGCAAGGAGTCCTGTGGGGTTTTGTTACTGATATGTTATCAACATCTCAAGGGCAACTCGTAGTTTCTATAAACTGGGGACCACCTTGCAGAGCACCTACTATGGATGTAGAGTTAGTGCAATACTGACTTGTTGAGAAAGGAAACATGGGGATAAGAGTAGTTGACCTTACAGATAAATTAAGAGAGGCATTGCATATGTTGTCTTGCTTCATTTTGACTTCCAATATCATGAATGTAAATCTAGGGAAGTTAGAGGAGTTGCAATGTATGGCCATTTTGTTATATAGTGGTTCAAATTTGACATGTAAATTTGTCTATTTCTCGGTGGAGGGCAAGGCCTTGCAATTGCTAATCTCTGTGTCTTGGGTTTTATGGTTCAATGGAATTATAGCTTCCGTCCGATGTAAACTTCATATTCATGGTTATGAGTCAGTTCAGTTTATTATTGTTCTCGGCAATGCGCGGAAAGTGTGTTATCATGTCTGTGTACCTTAATAAGAATGTTCAAAATTTCATGACTTTAAGAATGATTATTATCATTTTGTGAATGTCAAAGGAAATTTCTGGCATGGTAAAATTATCTACATGTTTTTAGGCATGATACTTTTATAAAATAGGATATTTGTATTCCCTTTGTCCATTTTCATTTTCGTCTTTGACCAAGAACATAGTTTTAGGAAAGTACATCCTCTAGATTTGTAATTCACTGGTTTTTGTCAAAAACATTACATTATTACCCTTTAGTGGATTTGGAAGCTTGAAATTTTAAATTTTTGATGAATTTGTTTTGTGGAACTTGGCAATGAATCCCTTTTGACTTTTAATTACGGACAATAACTATGGGACAATTCAAAAAGGAAAGATGGCCAATAAAATGGGATGGCAGGATTGGGATACTGGGTATACACTCGATTCTTTTGCATGTTGGTTTCTGGATAGCAACTCCTCTGTTTGATGCCTCAATTTCTTGTGCTGGACTTTTATGAAGTTGTAAACTTAAGACTGTTGCTCTAAGTGCATTCTTCCACTCGTTCCTTATGCATTGGATAAGCACATGACAGTGTTGCTTTATGTTCGCTGACATTCTTAAATATATCTTTTTCTATTATCTTATGCCAGGAGATCATTAGAATCAGGAATGAACACCCTGATGACAGCAATTGTATTGTCAATGATAGAGTCAAAGGTCGTCTAAAAGTCACTCGTGCATTTGGGGCTGGTTTTCTTAAACAGGTTTGTTCAAAGCTTCTGTGTTATACAGTTATCTACACTTTAATCATAACCATCTGTACGAGGAAGGTCTTTAGAAATATGTTTGTTGTACATATTTTAGATAGTGTCACATTAAGTTCCTTTTTTGTCCTATGAGGGTAGGTGTTTTCAATCTGTATATGAATTGAGAAGAAGAGAAGACCACAAGATCATGATTAATAAATACATCCTGTTTCCATGTCATATCTTGTGAAGATCATTAGTGCTTGGTCAATTTTATATGCTATGAGCCTCTGCATACGACTTCTTGTCTTCTGTCCTTCTTGAAACATTAGTCTCTTCTCTTGGAAGCATGCCTTAGCAACAATATCCAGACTTGAAACTGAGAAACTCTTAATTGCTGTGTTAAATAATTGCAACAAGAAGTAGCTGGAAATGTAAAATTTGTTGAATTCGTAGGATTGCTCTTTGTTCTTATCTGTCTTTCTTAATTGCTGTCATGAATATTTGGAGATCTGAGACGTCTTGACAAACATTGATTATATTCAACAACATTAAATCATTTACTTTATGTCTTGCATGTTGTTTTAATATGTTTTTCTAGTCTGGATAATATTTCGATGTGTGTTTGGTGCAGCCTAAGTGGAATGATTCGTTATTGGAAATGTTCCGGAATGACTACATTGGTACTGCACCTTACATCTCCTGTTCACCTTCTCTTCGGCACCATAAACTGTGTCCCGGAGATCAGTTTTTGGTGCTGTCATCTGATGGCTTATATCAGTACTTGAGCAACCAGGAGGTGGTTTCTTATGTTGAAAATTTCATGGAGAAGTTTCCGGATGGAGACCCTGCTCAGCATCTGATAGAAGAACTTCTATTACGTGCCGCTAAAAAAGCAGGTATATTTACACCCTATATGTCTTGGTCTGAGCTCTGAAGCATTTGTAACTCCTGTGCAAAATTGGTTTATCTGGTTTGTCTGCAATACATGTGTGGATATTATTAGTTTGATCATTTGGTTTGAAATTTAGATGGTGTTTTGAAACAACCTGTAATTGTTACTTCTTTTCGAAGTTAAGTTGGAATGGTGTTTAGATATTTATCTTTTGCTACTAAATGCCCCAGAAAGCTAATATTTGCTAAAATAAAAGTTTACTTACATCCATGGCAGTGCAAAATTTTTAGCATCCAATCTCAGGTATAGCATTTTTTTATTTCACATCTTTTTTTTTTTTTTTTCACCTCATCACTTAATATTCCAAGTTGAGTAATCCTAGATAGTACTCAGTTCTCTTGTTTTCATCTGGCATTTAATTGGCGAAGAGTTAATGCAGTCACAACTTCTTTGAATTATATGTTGTTATTGGAAACAAAAGTCAATTGTACATAAAGCCTTCTCACAATCCCCCTCTAGCATCTGAAGTTGTTCGTCTTGCTTTCTTTAATTGCAATTGCCCTGACTTTCTTACCCACTTGAGCACAAAATGGGGAGTGCAAATCATGTGCTCAATGACATTTGCAATGTATTGCTTTTACAGATAAAGACCACATCTTGACAGAAGGCACATCTGCTTCCTTGGACTATTTTGTTCCCCTATCTCTTCACAACTATTTGATATATTCTACGTGATATTTTTTCTGGGCCTATATTTCTGGTGGTAGGATGAAAACATGTGAGACAAAGTTATGATCATAGCCTAACTTTTTAGAGAAGTGGATTCCTGCTTGGAGTCAAGTCTTAACATCAGCCTTCACTTTTCAATCTCAGAGATTTCCACAGCAGTTCTTTAAAAAGTTAAACATTACAATCGAGGCAGGGCTGAAACTTCCACGAAAATTCCTGCTGCTCTAGAGCAGGAATCTACTTCTCTAAACATATACAAAATATTCCTGCTTGGAGTAAGGTTGGCTTCTTTAAACAGTAACTCAACAGATTACCAAAATATTTAAGTAGGGCTTTTCAGATCTGTAATGTTTTAAATACAAATCAGAATTGGGTTTTTTTTCCATCAATGATGAAATAGATTGAGAACCAGGCAAACTATAGTGCGTTTTCTTTAAGTGTTCTTTTGTTTGCTTGCGGGATTCTGAAGGTCTTTTATAGATTTCTGTTTTATGAATGATCATCACATTTCTGGATATATTTACTTGTGACCTGATGAATAGTTTTCTTGAGGTTAACTTGTCAAAATTTACATGTTATTTCTCACCTAGTGAACAGTCAGAAGCTTGGTTCCCATGGGGAAATACAAAAGAACTTAGCTTTATGCGTCCCTTTTTTGGACCTTGGCCCATTAATGAATCCCAAGTATTGCTCAAAATTTTGTCCTGCATGAATTGATTCTATTTTAACTGCAACTCAGTCGAGTGACAAATTGGGCAGACAATCTAGCTCAATGCTAATCACTTTCCCCTCCCTCAAAATTTATGCCTATCCTTGACTTCTGAAGCCTGGATAGTGTCAAGTTGTGATACTCTGTTCTATTTGCTATGCATAACAAAATGGTTTGTTGTTCAACGGGATAGATGGTTCTGTAACTTTGTGCAAGTCAGACACTTGCCCTATCTTTTCTGGAGTGTCATCCTGGTGCTCATTGCATGTTTTCTTTAACTTCCCTGAAAAATTGGGTTTATCCTCCCTGCTTCTGGAATTTTACACGTTATTATCATTCTAGGCAACAGTTGAAATTTCAACCATCCAACTTTTAGTTCTGTTTTCCTCTTCATTTTAGGATATGCTTCTTTATTATCTCCGTTTGAGTTATTGAACCATTTATTCTGTCCGTATGTACACATGCATCAGCTTTACTATATTTTGGGGTTGGTGGGTGATATATGATTTTTGACGTGTCAATTTAATGACGTATTTCTGAAATTTTCTTTTTTTTTTTATAGTTTTTCTTTTGCTTGTGGAAAGTCACGAATGATGATGAAGCTTTGGATGAGTTCTTATTGTTCACTCCTGTAAAATATTTTTGTTCTGCATATATTTTCCTATTTCTGATGTGAGGGTCATATTTTTGCATTTCTGGCTTAATGCATGAAAGAACATCCTCTTGACCAGCATTACCTGGATCTGAATTCTCTTTTCTCTGCAGGAATGGATTTTCATGAGTTACTGGACATCCCCCAAGGTGATCGCAGGAAGTACCATGATGATGTTACTGTCATGGTGATATCGCTCGAAGGAAGAATTTGGAAGTCCTCAGGAAAATATCCTTGAGTTTGCCTAACTGGTCATGCCTCTAAATGACGTAGTGTGTACAAAGTTGGTGCCTAAGCTTTTGATCCTCTGGCTGTTGTCAGCAGAGATTGGGGAAGTCCAAAGACCCACTTTTTTGGTCATCATATCATAAGCATACAGTTACAGGGGAAAAACGAGAGCAAGATCCGTAGTACATTTTCATCAATGCTCAAGCAATGTGAAAAAATGGGATCAGGAAAACGTATAGAAATTTTTGTAGTTGGGACTGCTGGAAAGTGTTTTTAGGCAACAAAGAAACAGGAAAATTTTTTCCCCTTCTCTTATCTTTCTTTTTTAGTTCTACATTTGGCGTAGATGCAGGATTTATGATTCATTGTGTATCTCTCTTCTTTTGCTTTTTAGCGCCAAAAGCCGTGTTTGTAATATGGTGAAGTGTAGGGGACCTTTTTCTGGGGGGTGCGGGATGGGGATTAGAAACGGTACTTAGATCCGCAATTGTCACAAAGGCGAGATTCTGTAATTTTGAAGGTGGGGCTTCCACCTATGGCGGCTTATAAATAGAAATTTTACCAAAATGTTTTGTGTAGAATTATAGTACAGTTGCCAGGGAAGAAATAAGTAGAGTCGATCTATGCTCCATACTCCCGGATGTGCGAAGTCAAGATGGTATAAATTACAACAAAGATTCTAGCTTACATTTAGATTAGAGAGATTCCAGATAATGAACCATTGTGATCAGGTATCAATCTCGAGCATTTACTGAACTACGGTAATTACGATTACTTCGCTTATGCCATTGAGGCAAGTGATGTAGCCTTTGATTGTACCCAAGATATCACGTCTTCCCGAGTTGCCACAAAGATACCAGCTTTGTCTTTGCTTAGTCTAAAAGGGGCAGCAAGCTTCTCTATATGTGAAGCAAATGCATTGGCCAGGCCTTGAGAGTACTTGTGAGTACCCGCGCCAGTGTTGGCAGACAGCAATTCTGGCAATGCCTCTTGGCGCTGGACAATTTTTGTTAGAGTTCCCATCCATTCTTCAAATGCAGTGTATGCTGCTCCAACAGAGAGTGAGCGAACATTTAATCGCCACTCCTCTGCAGTCTTAGTATGTAAACCTGGATATAATCCGTACACGGTCCCCATATAGAGAAGCTCATGAGCTCTTTCATGGAGACCTCTGTTTCGACAAATGTCAATCAAACAATTACAGAAAGGCCTTCTTGCATCAACAGCAATGCTGCTGAGTATTCCCTTGAACTCCTCCTTGACATTCCCGAACTTTGTCTCTTCTTTTTCCAACAACTTGATAAAGGCAACCAAAGTTGGGTTAGCTCTATGTAGACAAGCAAGGACCTTGTTTACATCTTCGCCTTCACAGTAGGATACGACAGACAACAAACACCCACAAAGCCTATCATCTGGTTTGATACCACTATCAACTGAAAATTCAAACACCCTAACCAAATCGTCAATTCTCTTAGCTCTTCCCAGACACTGAATCAGACAAGTACATCCCATGACATTCAGCTCAACACCTTTCTCAGACATCTCCTCAAACAACTTCATTGCCTTGTCAACATTGCCACCACTTCCATATATATTAAGCATTGCTGTATAGCTCCAACTATCCGGTTTACAATGTTCTGATCCCTTCATGTCTTCAAACAGCCCCTCAGCCTCTTCTTCCAGTCCAAGATCAGCACACATACTCAACAACGAATTGTACAGGATGAAATCCATAGGCCATCCACTTGACTTCATCCGATCCCAAAGCTCCAGAGCATCTTTAGCCCATCTTGCCTTACCATAGATCTTGATCAATGCTGTTAATGTCTTCTCATTTGGAGTAATCCCTGAATCCACCATTTCCTCAAACAAACTCCTAGCCAATCCAGGCTTCCCAGCCTTGCCCATTGCCTCTAACAGTGTATTATACACAACCAAATTGGGCTGCACCCCAAGTGACTTCATTTCTTCAAACACATACCTTATACCATCATAATCTCCTGCTTCACCAAACATCTTCCCCAACACGGCAAAAGCAATAGGATCAGGCTTCCACCCACTAGCTCTTCCCCTCTCAGTACAAACTCATCACCTCCTCAACTTTTCTCAACTTTGCATACACATCAAGAACAGCAGAGTAAGTCACCTCATCAGGCATCAGCCCAGTTATATACATCCTCTCAAACCACTCCACAGCCTTATCAAAAAGATTGCATCTCTTTGCACAAGTGATAACAGTAGAATAAGTAATATTATCAAGCTCAACTCCATTCTCAATCATCTCATTAGCAAGATTCTCAATGTGCTGAAACTGCCTACCAAACCTCAAAGATTTCATTGTTACATTGTAGAAGATTGTTTCAATGGGAAACAAATTCAGGGTCTTAATCCAATTGAAGAAAAAAAGAGTCTTTTGCCAAGGTCTCAAACTATTTAGCACCAAAAGGGCATTTTCTCTAGTTGGGGGATGTGGGATTTCTGCAAGAATGGCTTGGAAGGCAGCCTCATCAGAAGGGTCACAATCATTGAGTTTCTTGGCAAAGAGCTTCAGGTCTCTGATTTGAGGATTGTATGAATAAGAGGAGCGCTTGTGGCGCTGGAGAGAGAGCACAGAGGGCTTAGGCTTTGTAGGGTTGACCCAAACAGACTTTGGTTTGGATAAGAGTTGTTGTTGGGATTGATTTGGTTGGTCAGCAAGAATGGTGGTGGACAGAGGCTTCAGCTGCTCAGATAAAGATGGGCTCTTTCTCTTTTGAGATTCTGTTCTTTTGGGTGGAAGTTTTGGAGGAGATTTAGATGAGCTGCAAAAAATGGTGAATCTTTTGGTTGAAACTCTCAATTGAGAAGTAAGACATGGGGGTTGATTTTTGTCTGAAGGATATGAGATGCTGCAATGGTGAACATCTAAAACTGCAGAGAGTTTTGCAGCCATGGAGGAGCGGGATGGGACGTGAGGTGTGGTTTGTGGTTTTGGTAGAGAAGGATTGGGGTTTAATGGAATATCTGTTCATATGTTGAGAATGGCATGGATATTTTTGAGACCTTATCCGGTGACAGTAAATGTAAAAAGAAAGGCCTGAATACAGTAAGAACGGACGAATGGTTAAAAAAAATGGTCCAAGAAAGCTCTAATTACAGTAAAAAGTTGGGGGAAAAATGGGCGATTGAGATTGGATTAAAGATGGTCGAAAAAAGTACAGGGGATGAAAAAGAATTGTTGATATCGAAAATTGTGGTCACGTGAAAAAGGACGGACGATAGGCTGGTGGTAAAGAGGGGGCGTAAAAAAAACAAAAATGGCTTATGGATCCACCTAACGGCTGATGGACTGGTGGTAAAGAGGGAGGGTCAAAAAAATTGGGTTATAGATCCACCGAAGTGGGTAGCCTTAACCGAATGTGTGGTAACAGGTAAAGCCCGAAAGCTGTTCCCGTCCCTGTCGGGGGAGATGCCAACCATCTCTCCTTTCATTGAACACAAGCATGGCGCTCTTCGGTTTCATACATATCCGAAAAATAACAACGTTAAAATTTCGATGTGGTACATAGAAGGTCGGTCCACCGCCCCTGCTGCCATTACTGTTCACAATACACAATCATCAATCATTATTAGCATCGATTAAAAGCTTGTCTGAACTTGGATTGAGGGTTTAATTAAGCCGTGTTCAATATTGCAGGTTAGACAACAAATTTATCCATCCGTGAAATGACTTCATTAATTTAGAATGTTCAGTCCCAGCATATTTTAGTGTTACTTGGAAACCTTAACGTAGTATTGGACAATTTCTTCGAGTTTATTGATTTGGAAGCTTATTATCCGCATAATTGTTAACTGAACGCATACTTGTTAACTGAACTGACACAAATGATTTACACTTCTACGATGGTGTAGGATCCTAAGAGTTTCCTTTATATGATTCTCAACTCTCTTCCGGAGAGAAGAATCAGGAAATCGCTCAGTCACCTCTGCTGCAAATGAGAAGATGAGAGCTTTTCTTGCAGTTTCTATGTCAACACCCCTTGCCCGGAAATAGAAGAGCTGATTCTCTTCCAGGTCACTGATTGCAGCTCCATGGGAGCATTTAACATCATCTGCGATAATCTGGAGATTAGGTTTGACATTGACTGTTGCCCTTGGCTCCAGGAGCAGGCTCCTAGTGAGCTGTCCAGCATCCGTTTGCTGCGCAAATCTGCATGATCAGATACAGCATATAGATTACTCTTGGAAAAAACTTAAAAGAAAATATCTGCACAATATGGTTTTTCTTTCAACATCTTTCACACATTTATTCCCAGCACTCATGTTTGAGCAAATGAAATTACCAAAACGAACAAGGTATCAGGTAAATGAGAACTTAGAATGGCTCTCTTCTACACTCGGTATGGTTCACAGGGCAATGCCTCTTAGGGATATTATGATTTTTTTAGGGCCACGCACATCTTCTATTGTTTAGTAGTGAACACAATTCTTAGGAAGAGGTACTTGATGGAACAGGATGCGTTAAGATTTTTCTTGTGGGAAATATTAATTTTATAAGAACATTTGTGGGTCTGTTTCTTCCAGGGATGCAGCCCCCAGAGCTTCAAGTCTCAAAAGGACAAAACCTCAAAAGTAACCCGTAGACGGCAACATTTCATGTTGAAATGTTCACCTTCCTGAGCTTCAGATTTCAAGAAACCTAAGGGAGGGGGTCTATTTGATCAATCATGAAGATGAAGCATTGACTTGGAATTGGATGAACATGACAAGCTATCATACCTCTCTCTCTCTCTCTCTCTCTCTCTCTCTCACACACACACACACACACACACGCACACATTTTTAAGAACGTATGGACAAGGTGGAAAGGGGCAATCAGCAGTAATGAACAGCATAATCACTATCTACCAGATTGATAGAGACTAGAGACAAGTGGCAACAAGACACTAAGGTTTATAGAAGACGGGGTAAAGGTGTTTCAAACTCCCAAGCATTGATTTGGCATTCTTTGGAAGACAAGGAGCCGACTTGGGAGTTGGTTTAGGTGTCTTTATTTTAGTTTTATAAGTAGGGAATTTTATATTAAGTGTTTTAGGTGTTTTTAGATTTTAGTAGTTAAGGGTATTTTGGTAATTTGGCTGTTTTGCAGGAATTTCTGGTTTGAGTATTTTCTATTTTTGTGTCCTAGTTAATTTAGGAAATAGTTTTTAGTTTGTTATTACCAATAGGATTAGGGTTTGAAGGTTATTCCAATAGGGAATAGAAGATGAATCCTTGTCACAATAGGATTTGTCTTTGGAGTCTATAAATAGGTGTTTCTCCTACAAGAGAAAGAAGATTTCAGTGAATAAATTTCCAACAGCTTTTGTTAGCTTATTTTAAGGATTGTGAGATACAATCTAGCCTTGGGTGTGATACCTAAAGGTGCCTAGGAGTGATTCCTAGAGTCTTCTAAATCTTCTTATCCTCAATCTTGAACTTCTAGCAGTTTTTGTTTATTTTATTTCTAAATTTTCGTCCAACTTATTTCTACAAAATTTCTGCCAATATCTTGCAAGTTTTAAGCTTCAAACAACTACCTACAACCTTTGCCTACCAATAGCTTCTAGTGCTGCATCAATTTTTGGTATCAGAGCAGGCAATTAGTTGTCCCATGACGACTAGGAGTGGTCAAAATTTTAGGGGTCGATACACTGACAAACGGGATGAAATCATCAATCTTCTCTTGCGAAGGGTGAATTCATTAGAAGCCAAACTTCAGGAGATGAATTTTTCTGGTTCTCAACACCAAGAAAATCCTGAATCTAGCAATGCAAGAGGGTCCGATTTGGTGTCCAAAACCAACGGGAAAGAGACAGAGGTTGCTGGACATGAAGAAGCAGCCTATAAGCAATCTGATAGGGGAGGAAATAGGCCAAATCAACCTCTTGAGAGGCCACAAGCTTCTCTTTTAGAGATGGCTAATGAAATTGTGCAATTAGAAAGGCAACAAGGTCAAGATCCTTATGATATGGCTGGAGATATTACCAAAAAGGTGAGAATTGACATCCCAGATTTTGATGGAAGAATTGATCCTAAAATTTTTTCTGATTGGCTTGCAACTTTAGAACGTTATTTTGATTGGTATGACATGACTGATGAGAGGAAAGTTAAGTTTGCTATCATGAAACTTGTTGGACAAGCCCAAGTTTGGTGGACAGGAGTTGAGTATGATCTCCGACTTGCTGGAGAATTTGATATGACTTGGGAAGAGATGAAGCTGCGTTTGAAGAGGAAGTACTTGCCTCGACAGTACCAATCTGATCTCTTTGATGATCTTACCAGTTTAAGGCAAGGTGGGATGACGGTAATTGAGTACATGAACAGGTTTGAAGAGCTAAAAATTCGCTGCAGAGGATCTGAAAGTCCACAGCAAGCTTTAGCAAGATTTAAGATGGGTTTAAGGCCTGAAATTCGCAGAGAATTAATTGGACGTGAGGCTTATACAGTTGATGATGCATTCCAATTGGCTCTTCAGTTTGAGAAAATCTTGCGACCAACACCAATTAAGAAATTCACCTCTCAAGATGGGGAGACAGCCACCAGAAAGTTTGCTGCAGTTGGAAAAACTCCGAAACCAGCAAGCACTCAAGCCGGTTACAAACCTGCAGATCCTAAAAATAGAACTCCCATGATTGAGGAACGAAGAAAAGACAACAAAGATGGGTGTTTTAGGTGTGGACTCAAGGGCCACATGGCATGGGAATGCCCAAATAAGAGAAATCTGCATATAGGAGCTGATTATGGGGAGAAGGATGATTTTGGAGTTGAGGAAGATGAAGGTACAAATTACTTAGATGAGATGACAATGCTTAACATTGATGATTTGGAAGAAGAGGAGGAGGATACGTCTTATCTTTCCGTTGTTAGGCGTATTCTTAGTGCACCGAAGTCACAAAAGGAAGACTGGAGAAGAACTTCAATTTTTCAGACATTAGTTTGCTGTGGAAAGGAGACTAGAAAGCTTATTATTGATGGTGGCAGCAGCATGAATGTTGTTTCGCAATCCACTGTGGACAGGTTGAAGTTACCTACAGAGCCACATCCAGAACCCTATAAGGTTGCCTGGATCAACAGTAGCTCTATTCCTGTGACAAGGCGCTGTTTGGTTTCTTTAAAGCATGGGCCTTATAGTGATTCTATATGGTGTGATGTCATTCCAATGACAGTTGCACACATTCTTCTTGGCCGACCTTGGTTATATGACCGAGATGTGAATCACAATGGCAAGGCAAATACATATTCTTTCAAGTTTCAAGACAAGCAAATTGTTTTAAAGCCTTTGAGTGCTGAAACTATCAAGAAGTACCAGGAACCAAAATTAGCCAAGCAAGATGAATCAAAGGCAAAGGAAGTGAATGAAGTAAAGAAGAAGCCTCTCCAGATTCTTAACAAGAAGCCTTTTGAAAGGGAAAGCATGGAGCAAGGAGTTATGTTTGCTTTAGTGTTCAAAGAAGTGAAAATTTCAGCAACTACCAATTCTGAAGTAGTACCTCCAGAAATTAAGAAGTTGCTGTCAGATTTTTCTGATGTTGCTCCTAAGGACTTACCAAGTGAACTACCCCCTATGCGTGATGTTCAACATGCTATAGATTTACTACCAGGTTCACAACTCCCTAACTTACCTGCCTATCGCATGAATCCTAGTGAATCTGCGGAACTTAAGAGGCAAGTTGATGAACTTTTGGCCAAGGGATTTATCCAAGTCAGTCTAAGTCCTTGTGCGGTGCCTGCACTATTAACTCCAAAGAAAGATGGAACCTGGAGAATGTGTGTTGACAGTCGTGCAATCAACAAAATTACAATCAAGTATAGGTTTCCAATACCTCGACTTGATGATATGCTTGACATGATGGCTGGTTCAACTATCTATACCAAGATTGACCTACGAGAAGGGTACTATCAAATAAGGATCAGACCTGGAGATGAGTGGAAGACAGCGTTTAAGACTAAGGATGGTCTTTTTGAGTGGTTGGTCATGCCATTTGGTCTTTCTAATGCTCCTAGTACCTTCATGAGAGTCATGACACAGGTATTCCAGCCATTTATTGGTCACTTTCTGGTTGTTTATTTTGATGATATTTTGATTTATAGCAAGACTAAAGAAGAGCATATTAACCATCTTCAACAAGTAATGAGAGTTCTTCGTCAAGAAAAACTCTACATTAATCTCGAAAAGTGTTGTTTTATGAGTTCAAGTGTCGTGTTCTTGGGATTTGTTGTCACGGATAAAGGGATTGCAGCTGATCCTGAAAAGGTGAAAGCCATTATAGATTGGCCAGCTCCTACTACATTACGTGAAGTCCGAAGTTTCCATGGATTGGCTACGTTCTATAGGCGTTTTATCAAAGGAGTTAGTACTCTTATGGCCCCGATTACTGACTGTTTGAGGAAGGGACAGTTTGAGTGGACAAAATCAGCTGCCCAAGCTTTTGAGAAATTGAAGAAAAGAATTACAGAGGCTCCAGTACTTAAGCTACCAGATTTCTCCAAAGTGTTTGAAGTGGCATGTGATGCTTCCCATGTGGGAATTGGAGGAGTTCTTAGTCAAGAGGGTCATCCTATTGCCTATTTTAGTGAAAAGCTAAATGAGGCAAAACAGAAATATTCTACTTATGAGAAGGAGTTCTATGCTGTGATTCAAGCTATTCGGCATTGGCATCATTATCTTATTTACAAGGAGTTTGTACTATATTCTGACCATGAAGCTCTCAAGTACATAAACTCTCAAAAGAAATTAAATCATCGACATGGTAAGTGGGTTTCTTTCTTGCAACAGTACAATTTTGTCATCAAACATAAGGCTGGAACGGAGAACAAGGTGGCTGATGCACTTAGTCGTGTACATCTTATTCTTACATCTATGGCTGTTCAAGTTGTTGGCTTTGATTCTCTCAAGCGCGATTACTCCACTTGTAAAGATTTCAAAGTCATATATGAGGATTTAATGGCTGGACAGCAAGTTGATTCTTCAAATTTTTCACTACATGATGGCTACCTTTTCAAGGGGACTCAACTTTGCTTGCCAAATACTTCCCTAAGAGAACAGGTCATTTGGGAATTGCATGGTGGTGGTGCAGCTGGACATTTTGGGCGTGACAAGACAATAGCCATGGTACAAGATCGTTTCTACTGGCCAAGTATGAGGCGAGATGTTGGGAGAATTGTGGCTCGATGTCGAGTTTGCCAATTAGCTAAAGGAAGAAAGAAGAATACTGGACTTTATATTCCATTGCCTATACCACATGAACCTTGGCAAGATTTAAGTATGGATTTTGTCCTTGGTTTGCCAAAGACACTACGAAGTTATGATTCTATTCTTGTAGTGGTAGACAGATTCTCTAAGATGGCGCACTTTCTTCCATGTGCTAAGACATCAGATGCTGTCAATATTGCGAAGATTTTCTTCAAAGAAATTGTTCGCCTTCATGGACTACCTAAGACTATTGTTTCTGATAGAGATGTAAAGTTTATGAGTTACTTTTGGCGAACATTATGGAAGATGCTGCAAACAAAACTTAAGTTTTCTTCTCCTTATCATCCACAAACGGATGGACAAACAGAAGTTGTTAATCACAGCCTTGGAGATCTTCTTCGATGTTTGGTTGGTGATCATGTTTCTAATTGGGATCAAGTTCTACCGATGGCGGAATTTGCTTACAACAGCTCGGTGAATAGATCAACTGGATATAGTCCTTTTGAGGCAGTAACGGGAGTAAACCCGCGCAAACCAATTGATTTGCTTCCCCTACCATCTAGTGCTCGTCCAAGTGTTGAAGCTGAAGCATTTTCTAAGCATATTCTGGACATACATGATGAGGTGCGACGCAAAATTGCAATCAGCAATGAGAAATACAAATTGCAGGCTGATTTGAAGAGAAAATTTGCAGAATTTGAGGAGGGGGATGAAGTATTGGTTCGTATTCGTCCAGAACGGTATCCTAAAGGTGTTTACAAAAAGCTCCACTCGAGAAACGCTGGACCTTTCAAGATTAGAAAGAAAATCAGCTCCAATGCTTATGTTCTTGAGTTACCAGAAGACATGGGAATTAGCAATGTATTCAACATTGAAGATTTGACTCCATATACTAGACATATGGATGATTCTGCAGGGGGAACTGCCACAGTTTCTCTTCCGCCTAGTGCTCGCTTGCACGAGAAAGTTTATGATGTTCTTGACCATCAGATTGTGTCAACTAGAGGTGGTGGTTACCAGAAATATCTTATTCATTGGAAGGGGCGTCCACTTGCTGATTGTACGTGGATCACAGATGCGGAATTTCAACAATTGGATCCTGATTTTTATGAGAGACATCAAGCTTTTAACTCGCCGGGGTCGAGTCTTCTCAAGCCGGGGAGAGATGATAGAGACTAGAGACAAGTGGCAACAAGACACTAAGGTTTATAGAAGACGGGGTAAAGGTGTTTCAAACTCCCAAGCATTGATTTGGCATTCTTTGGAAGACAAGGAGCCGACTTGGGAGTTGGTTTAGGTGTCTTTATTTTAGTTTTATAAGTAGGGAATTTTATATTAAGTGTTTTAGGTGTTTTTAGATTTTAGTAGTTAAGGGTATTTTGGTAATTTGGCTGTTTTGCAGGAATTTCTGGTTTGAGTATTTTCTATTTTTGTGTCCTAGTTAATTTAGGAAATAGTTTTTAGTTTGTTATTACCAATAGGATTAGGGATTTGAAGGTTATTCCAATAGGGAATAGAAGATGAATCCTTGTCACAATAGGATTTGTCTTTGGAGTCTATAAATAGGTGTTTCTCCTACAAGAGAAAGAAGATTTCAGTGAATAAATTTCCAACAGCTTTTGTTAGCTTATTTTAAGGATTGTGAGATACAATCTAGCCTTGGGTGTGATACCTAAAGGTGCCTAGGAGTGATTCCTAGAGTCTTCTAAATCTTCTTATCCTCAATCTTGAACTTCTAGCAGTTTATTGTTTATTTTATTTCTAAATTTTCGTCCAACTTATTTCTACAAAATTTCTGCCAATATCTTGCAAGTTTTAAGCTTCAAACAACTACCTACAACCTTTGCCTACCAATAGCTTCTAGTGCTGCATCACAGATGTATGAAAATGTATAGGATAGGACAAGAAGGAATACCTGTTAACTTGTATATTACCATCAAAAACAGCCTGACCCAATGAATGGGCCACAATGCACTTGTGAAGTTGCCGAGAAAATCCACGTGGATGATCCAAAATTAGCCTACTATGCAAATCTTGTATTTGATCACCAGAAGATAAATGAAATGTTGATAACTCTGTAATCGTGTCTGGACCATACTGCTGTACATGAACATTGTGCCGACTCAACTTCCCACCAGTACTCAGCTCTATTAGTTCATAGGTGCTAGTTGATTCCTGAAAACAAATGCATAACATTCAAAACAAACAAAAGAACGATATAAACTTGATAGACCACAAAGTTAATTATATATCTGACAAACATAAGAATCACTACAAGTGGCACCAATATCATAAGCGTAAGATATTAGGATGCAACTGGAGAAAAGTGCCAAAGAAATAGGAAAACAAGGATGGCTGTATTTCAGAGCAACTAGAGTTATATTTAGAATTTCATACCAAAACCTGCTACATGACAATCCACTCAAATCTTCGAAATATTAATCCCTACATACCGGTAATACCCCATCAAGATGAGTGCTCAATTCAGCTCTAACGATTTCACAAATCAGGAGGAGACACTGTAAATTTTCCGGCTAAAAGACGGGAAACACCGGGCAGCAAAAGAGGGATGAAATGTGAATTAAACCCTGAAAGTCCTCGAGTATTTAGATTAAAAGCAACCATTGAATATATACATTTAATGGTTAAACTTCTGTAAATGCTTCTGAGAGAAACAAATGAAGATATTCAGAAAATGAGATAGCTTCCTCAATGTGGCAGACTCTAAGAGCTTTGAACTTTGGAAGACAGTAAACAGATTCATGACGTGTGCTATAATATTGCTACATGCTGACACTAGAGGAATATTAGGGGAATATTACATTCTTTAAGCTGCTTTTCCTTTGTTTCTCTTTTTGTGTTTTTGTGTCCAAGTTTCAACTTTCAAGCAGTATTGACATTTTAAAGCAACATTAAAAATACTCAATGCTCGTGACAAAACAAAAGGAGACTAGCATGTAACTCTGACCAATCAGAAAAAGTCTTCTTTTATATGCCACATTTCCATGCTTCTGATCACTAGGAGGCCCTACTTTCCTCTCAGAACAGTACAAATTTATGAAACTCTTATTCTAATTTCCATATCACAGTGTTTACTTGATTAATGTCAAAAAGCCAACTATTAGAACAGCATTACTATAGTTACCACTAAATGTTCGTGTTCTTTCATTTGTCTCTTTCACTTCCCCGCTTTTTGGGGTAAATTTAGCAATGAAGCTATTGGTGACATCAAATCACAGTGGACAACTTCATGTCTCACTGTTTTTTAAGATCCTGAAACAATGCAGTTGACCAACTCTCATGTAGGTAAAATCAATTCAGAATCTGCATGCTTCAAACTTGTACTCTGTAAAATGTCACCCCTAGAAGGTAGAGGATAAAATATCAAGGACACAAAAGAAGGCAAGGGGAAATAAATTCGGTAATGCCAAGCTAAAAGGTTAAGCTTAGTTCCAAAAGGATTTTCTAAACTAGCCCCCTAGGACGAAGATCATGAAGAAGGAAAGAGAGGATGTAATCTCAAATTCAGGTACCTAGGGGCTCACTTGAGCTGAGAACTTGAGAAGTAAAAGAATCAAGACGACAATTACGTTCTTGAGCTGAAAACTAAGGAGCTAACACATATCAGCTGCATGGAAATGTTCTTCACTAACTAAAAGAAAGGTAAAACATAAAGGTGTTGATGGGAACTGCAACTCGAGAACCACATACTTTTTGTATCCACCTAATCAGACATGAAGGAACTTGATCACTTGTAGCTATGCAGTCCTTCACTAAATTTCGTTCATATTGCACAAGAAATCGACTAATGACTTGACAAGGAGATTTCAAACACAGTAGTACGCTACAAAAGCCAAATAATTTCTCTAGCAGGAAAAAAGCTGAGAAAACTTCAATACAATCTAGCTACTATTGTTTTTTCTGATGAATAAACATGGCGATACGATGCAATACAACAACAATAATCTACACTCTCCATTTACTGAAATTCTAAAATATTTTGGCCCAACCATGTACCGCAATTATTCTTCAGCAATCTAGTTAAATTCATCTTTTACTCGGTGTAATTTCTTTAAAAGATCAATCTGGACAACATCAGTGCATAATACATGTTCACTGGTGCATCAACTAACAACAATAACAAGGATAAGAGACGCATTGGCGTCATGCCAAGACAATGACCATAACAGGTAGAGTAGAAAGTTAAAAATTCACCTGCCGAACTGAAGTCCACTTAATGTGGGCAGCACTAAAAGACTGAGTTTGAATGTAAGAATGGTTTACTTTTGCTCCTTCACCAATCACAACATCCATTACTGAATTAGTCCAGTAACATTTATCCCCATCTCCTCCCAAAAATTCCTCAACTATACCAATCTCACCTCCCTTTTCCACCAACACCAACACCCTCGGATTCGAAATCGGTAAAGCTTTCAACTCCTTTTCAGTCCCCTCGACCGAAAAATACCTCAAATGCAATGGTTTCTCAACTCTGCACCCCTCAGGCACGTACACTAAAATCAACTCAGGCGCACCAACACCGTTCAAAGACCAAAACAAATCCCCCTGGAAACTAGACACATATTCAGACACCTTATTCAATATATCCTCAGAATTCAGGCTTGACAACCCTCCAACATAAACCCCATTAGGCAAATCAGATAATAAAGACAAAGACTTTACTATAAAACCATCAACTACAGACAAATTGGGCAAAAGGGTCTCTGTAGAATCAATCAAAGAGGTTAAATTCTGGTGGGGTGGGGATTCGATCGGTAAAATTTTCGAATTCTTGAGGAAAGAAGTGTCTGTGAACCTAAAAGTCTCATCTTTTCTTGAGGGCCAAGAAGTGGAGAGAAGGGATTCAGAAGAGGTGTCTCTGAGCTTCTGAAGAGGTGGGGAAGAAGTAGAAGGGAGTGCATCTTCAAGAGTTTCAGCTAACTGAAGAACATAAGGGTCTGATAAGGCTGCTGAAACAGGTGTAAAGACTCGAACTTTGTTGGATTTTGGCCTGATTCTTGATATGGGGTGTGTTGATTTTGGCAGATACGGCAAAAAGTAGGAAGATGGTGACGAAGTTGGGGGTTTGAGAATAATGGGTGAGAAATTTGATAAAGCCATTGACGGAAAGAATTTGTTCAGAGTTTGTTTTATGAGTGCGTGCCGTGTGTGTTTTGAGGTGGATGGAGGATGCGCTGAATGCGTTGCACGAGGATGAATAATTTGATCTTGGATTGTCCCCTGCTGGTTTGGGCTTTCAAATCCAACTAGAATACAAAGAGAAACCAAAAGACCCCAACTTTGTTCATTCTTGGCCTGATTTTTGTTCTGCGATGCGTTGGATTTTGAGCCTGTTGCAGTTGCATCCAACAAAAAGAAAATGGTGAAATTGGGCGTCTGAGGGTTCCATTTAATCAAGAGACTCGTGTGTGTCGTGTGTGATTTTGAAGTGGACAAATGATGAGTCTTTGAGATTTTGGGTTTGTCAGAGTCTTGAATTTGTGGTAGTTTTGGGCTTGTAAATTTTCCCACATCAATTTGCTCCTACTTGCGAGAGCAAACAACATACTGCCATGCTCGAGTGGGCTTCCAACGTTTTGGGGCATTAATGTTCTTGGATGATGGGCTGCAGTGTGGGTTGTCGAGACTGGAATGAAACATATATCTGGTCCAACAAATGAATCAAAATGTCCACACCAACCTTCACTATAGCATGGTGCAACCCACTAACTGTCCAACGATGTCATGGGTCGGCCCATCAGACTTTCACACTTTGATACTGGTTTTTCAGTTAATTTTGACTGGCTAATTTTTCTTGAAAACTAATTTAAGCGAGTTATTATCTTTGTCTCTTTTATTTGTTTCTTTAAGGTATTCTATAAGAATTATTGTCGACAATCCTCTACAATGCAGTGACTAGCAAGAATGTCACAGAAAGAAATAGAAACTACAAATCAAAGGAAAAAAGAGTAAATTTCACCAATTATTTAGGGCTTTTGATTTTATATTGAAAAGTTCTGTATTATTGTATTAATTTGATCTTTTATCATGGTATTTTGATGCCCCATCCCACAAGGATTAAGAAAAAAATTGCACAACAATAGATTTTTTATTTGTAAGCCTTTCAGGTCCGGAAATAGGTAATGCTGCTTTTTGTCAAAAATCAATTGCATTATTGTGTTTCATTTTGATCGGTGAGATTATTATCTTACTATATGTAAATCACAAGAAAAAGTGATTTACTATCACTAATAAATTTTCACAATTGCCTTTTAAACAACATAATATTTACTTTCCCTCAATTATAAAGCAAATGATTTCAAGTGTTATTTTGTAAATTAAACACTCACTCACTCTTTTATTTTTAAGGACATTCATGGGATGCAACTCATGTAAAATGATAAAGTACACAAAAGTTATGCCATTTTAGTTTTGTTTAAGCTTTGCATGAATAAAATTTCGTGTTACAGTTTAAAAAATATAATCATCCACTACTTGTAGAGAAGCAAAGGTCGAAATTGCAACACTATTTTCTTTTATTTTTACAAATATGTAGTTTCATAACATAAAAGTTTTAGCTCTACATTTCAAATTTATCTGAAAGTTTGTGATTTGATAATATAGAAATAAAATCATTCATTACTTGCTCATAAAAAAGATCGTTACTTTGCGAAAATATTACATTCACAATTCAAGTGATTATACATTTTTTAAGTTACTCAAAGTTCTTCACTTCTTTGTAATCACTTTTGACATATATATAATCAGATTGTTACTGACATTCCGGAAAAAAGCTACATGTTAATACGTTGGAACTTAAAATTTTGGCCCAACTACAATAATTTTGAATATTAAGCATTGAAACGAGATATCCAACAAAATTTAGAATTTTTGCGACTATCCACCTTATGAGATGGCAATTGCGAATATTAGACTACAAAATAAAATTTTAATTTTCTTTGAGCAATTTGGGCTGATAGATGGCAAATTGTGAATATTAGATTACAAAAAAAATATTGATTTTGTTCCATCAATCATAGTTGAGTTGATAACCTAGATATCGAAGGTATAATCCTTTTCAATCGTCAGCCTCACCTTCACTTGTGTGAGGTAATAGACTTGTAATACAACAGTGATTGATAAAAAAAAAAAAAATTCGGCAGACAATAAGTATACCATTGAATTACTTAACCTTGCATGTGTCTAAAAAATATAAATTTTAACTCTTGTGTATTATAAAAAGACATCAACATAACATTCATGGTTAAAATAAATTTTCCAATTAACCAGCATACTTTATAGAAAACTTCAATTGTATCCTAAACGTATTCATTTAGTCAAACAATAAAATATTGACATTTGAGATTTGTCAAGAAATTCATAGCAAAAGACAAACATAAAAAAACAACTGCCTTGCAAAAGGGCCTTTGCACAACCTTTTTAGATTTTGCATTAGATGGATTACGGCAAAATTAGACCCAAATCCCACATCGAGCCGGGCTTATCTGCGCTAGCTTGCCAGAAAGCGGCCATTAGTGTGTTTGTAACGGTGGGCCATTGCCCAAGTGGAAATGAATAGGCTCTGGATCGAGCTATGTTTATTGCACAGGCATCGGAGGGTCCAAACACCAGCACCCCTGATGAAAGGCCAGCGTGTCCACTGATGCGACATGGTCCATCTAAACTAATTTGAGCGGGTTTTGCTTTGATCAAGCCCAGGAAGGCCAGTGGACCCGGCTTTGACTGCCCAAGAGCTGGTGTATGTACCCATCCAAAATCCTCGGCGCTGACCCATCAAAATTTCACATTACTTTTGATTTGTAATCGGATCTCGATTTGTTTATTATTTTTATTGTTCATTCCTTGGGCAAACGTAAGAATTGAACCTACATAAATTTCATGATTTCACCCTCGGACACCAATGTTAAATTAACCATAATTTAGACTTCATAAATCCAACTGATAATGATCATCATAAAGGGTCCATTTGGTTGGATGTAAAATATTTTTCCTAAGAAATTATTTTCCTAGACAAATATTTTACATGAAAAATGTCAGTTTCCTTACACTTTTTTGGTGTTTGGATGACAATGTGAAATCTTTTAAAATAGAACTTGTGTGATCTTTTTTAATTTTTTGTTGTTAATACGAGTTAAAAAGACTAATAACAATTATAATGGATGTGTGACAAGTAATTACAGTTAACTACATATTACTTTATTTATAATTAATCTTTAAAAATATAATGGTAAAATATATATATAACTATAATTATATTACTGTGGAGCCCAAAATAGTGAAAAAATTAGTTGATAAAAATTAAAAACAAAAATTAGTTTGGTAATTGAAATTAAAAAAGTAGGTATTTAAGGTTTAACATCACTCATGAACTCTTAGGAAAATAACTTACACTCATTAAGTATGCAAGTTATTTTCAATCAGAGCAAGGAAACTTGGAAAATATTTTACAAGAAAAATATTTTCTAGTGTTTGACATTGAGAAAAATTCTGAAAATATTTTTCAGGAAAATATTTTCAGTCCAAACAAACAGACCTAAAAAGGAAGAATTTGCAATTATTGTTTGAACGCTATGAAATTATAGGGATTTTTAAATCTTAATTAACATTCAAAGATGATTTATGAGCTATAATTCCTATATTTGAAATTCATCATAATACACAAATCCAAAATCTTTGTAGACAGAGCCAACCATTAGATCCCACTACTCGTCATATTTGGTTTGGTATTGCTATCGCACATGACTTCTTCAGACATGATTTCAATGCTATCATAAACTCATGGTTAATTTGAAATTCACTAATTCTAAATGTGATAAGCAGAGGATTAATATGTAAAATTGTAAACAAGGCGAGTTGAGCCAAATATCTCATGTTTGAGTTTAGCTTGTTACTGTTTAAAGCTTATTCGAACTCATCTCATATATTAAATGAGTCAACTTGTTATTTGAGGTTGGCTCATTTAACAAAAGATAAAATTCAAGCTCGAACTCAGCTTGTTTATGTCACACTGAGTAGAGTACGAGCTTCAATTCAAATTCAAATATAAATTTTCTGAAAAATAGAATTTTAGCTTGTTTTATTTCAAAAAGTATTAAATATTGAAAAAAACTAAAACACAAACTACAATAAAATAAATCAATCGAAAGGAAATTAAATCAAATATATAAATTTATAAACTATAAAAAGGTGAAAATAATAATTCAAATTTTAAATATTAGTTATATTTCACTGTTCATAAATACAAGCCAGTGTTTGCGAACAAAGTTCATATTTTTTCCTTCAATAATTAAGCCTTATTTAGTGTACTAACTTGGTTCATTTCATTAAATGAATGAGTTATACGAAACTTCGTTTGCTAACAACTCGCAACTCTATTAATATGGCCCTACAAGAATGATACGCCAGTTGACGCAACAAAGTATTATACAAAAGATTAAGAAAAAGAAATTGAAAAATACAAATAAAATTCAGAAGGCGACGAGTTTGCACTACAGAAGTCTTATCATTTCATTTATTTAAACCTGATTAAGATGATTCGTCAAGATTTAAGATATGGTAATTATGACTTGATAAACATTAACACACTTGAGATTTCAAAGATTCTCCAATGGCATCCTTCCAAGTTGCTTATGACTAATTACACTAATCAACTATTGTATAATGACTTGCAGACAGCGACCAGACACCATTGGACCTACGTGGTGTTTTTATGTAATTTAAACTAATATCCATAGATGATTAATGTCGTGCAAATGCTACATAATCTCTTTCGTGTTTAACGTTTTGAGAAAGTTGGCTCCACTATGTTTTCTTGGTAAAACAATCTCTACATGATTATGAGGTAATGATTTATAAATTTTAATATTTTTATCAGTTCATTTTATTTAGATTAATATACCCATAAATTATAATAATATTTCAAATTTCCGTTCAAAATTGGTAAACCTATATAATAACTTTTGGTCTAAATGTAAATCAAAAAGTGAAGTGTGTAAATTATTTCCCTAATTACATTAGGCAATATTATATTTAGCGCACCATCTTTTTATCGCACATGATATGTGGCACTATAATACTGAAATTGTTCACGAGACTATAGTTTCGAGCTGGTAATAACAAGAGTTTAAACATTCTACATTTCAAAAATTTGTTGAGATAATGCTGGCACTTATCTCATTACTTTTACTAATATTGAGGTTTTGCCCTAAAAAAGAAGAGAAAAAGAAAAGTTATGATTGTTTTTCGGTTGTTTGGAGATTTTAACTAGGAACAAAACAAAACTAAAAAAATTAAAAAGTTGGAGAGATTGAACAAATCAAATCTTTGTACTAGCCAATATCATTTTTTGCCCTTGAAAGATTGAAGAAAAGAATTATACTATAGGCTATGTCTTTAATAATATATTTCTTTATGAAACTTGGAAAGAAGGAAAAAAATTAATCAATATTCTCTGTTTTTTCTACTTTTCTCACATAGCTTGAGCTTTTTAAATATTATTCAATTGTAATATGTTATTATTAATCCCACCACTGTAGGTACGTACAATCTTACACTTCGATTTAAAAGTTATTTTATGGGATAATTTCAAAAGATTTCTAACAATTTTATTAGCACCCCTTCAATTTGAAACATTACACTAACGTACCTTGGTTAATTAAAATTACTATTATGACCTTCTAAAATGTTTTTCTTAAAGGAACTTTACTAAATTAATTCAATGACATAAAAAGCAAAAGAAAAAATAAAATAAAATAAGCAAAAAAAAAAAAAAAAAGAAGTCATTCCCTTTCTCCTCCTTCATTTGACCTTTTCCACCTTTCTTTTCCCTCCCTTCTCCCTATTATCAAACCTAATTATTTGGAGGTTGGCAAAGGGACAAGAATCGACAACGGGAAAGGTTGTCAGCAACATTAAAACTATACGGAAGAGGAGGAAGAGCAATTGTTTGGATAATTAGCAATTTGGATCTTGGTAGGTGGCTAAGAAGAATGGTGGTGGATTTTTAAAGATTTATATTTGTTTTTGAGAGAATTTGAAAAGGGTAATTTTGGACATTCATATCAATAAATTGGATTTTTTTTGGGTACAAGACACATGTAACTTATGAAGGGTGCAAATGTAATATTTTGAATTAGAGGGATCCCAAGTGCAATTATCAGAAATCTCAGAAGGAACAATTATTTCCTTATATATACATACACACACATATATATATATATATATATATGTCATTATATTGTCTTCCATTATATCTCACAAACTAGTAACACTCACAGTAAATTCCCTACACTGTAAACACCTTCATCGTTTCAAATTGCTGATATTGATAGGATATGAGAGAAATTCCTACCATGTAATTATTTCGTGATTTTACTAGTGAGAGCACTTCCTCCATTACGACATTCGAGGGTGATCGAGGCATACGAGGCAACCCTACTAGTTTTGTCCTCATGGCTTAAAGCCAATACAGTATACAGTTCGGAGGCGGCTTTCAAACGATCTCCAGTTGACATAATTATTGCAATTTGGAAGATTTAATGAGTAGATTACAACAAATGATGAGGTGAGTTTCTTGCAATTGTTAGATGCATCTGCGAGGGTAATTTACGGCCTTAATTGAGATTTGTCGTACATGATTTTCATTATTAGTCTAAATTTGGACTTGTCTTGTATGACTTCTACGATTGTTGAGGCGCCAAATCTTATAAAATAATTTTCTCGGTAACAAGAAAGATTTTGTTTTCGTTCCGTATGGTCAATAAACTATGAAAAAGTGAAATTTTCATGAAACAGTAATTTCATGACTTTTCTATTAACAAGGATGATTTTATTTCATTTTGTATGTTCAATAGACAAGCAAAAGTGGAAATTTCGTGGAATAGTAGTGTCAGTTTTTCGCATATTCACTCTTGACCCTAAATAGAAAACCAAAATTTTTGTTGGTCATCTTAGTCAACATTGGATCCACTGGATTGGGAATGTACCCCGTCAAATCTCCTTTTTATTTTTTAACATTAATGCTTATTCTTATCTTGCTCAAAAATTGGATTTGATTGAAGGTACTCATGCATGGGTAAAATTAACGACAAGAAAAAAGTGCATATTGAATAATGGCACATGAAACACATTTAAAAAAAAAAAATTCTTTAATTCTTTAACTTGTCGAATGCTTTTGCCTATTGATTGTGAATTTGTTTTTCTCTTAACCAATAAATGCTATTAAGAAGATGTTACTTGTGAATTTGTCATACTTAAAAGAAAGCAAAAAAGCCATTCACTTCATGTGGCACATAAAATGATCTAAAAACGTTCGTATCAAATTCATATTGCTTAGTTTCGTCAAGTTAATGAGCATCAGTGGAGCTAGGAATTAGTCCATTAATTTCATTCACTGAACTTGAGCTCATATTATCTTGAAATCAATTCCAACTCATTAATTATATTCTTGGATAGACAATTATTGACAACGAATTTCTTGGCTCAACATGAAAAACTATTGCCCCTTCTTCTTCTTCTTGTTTTGGTAGCCGTTGGTTTGAGGTGGGAGTGAGACACTTCCCACCATGGCACGGGACAAAAAGGCCGAAAGGGGTAGACCAAGAACGACAAGGCGATAAGGATTTTTTTTGTGGTCCTTGAAACTTTACAATTCCCCATAAAAGACCATATTTTTCTTCCATTATGATCATTCATTCTCACACACTAATTGACCAACCTTTTTTTTATCTTTTTTTTTACTTGGTCCATTTTCACACCGATCCTGCCGTCATACAATGTGGAAAGTCACCTCCAACAAGATTAAAAAGAGTGAGTGAGTGAGTGTCCAGTTTTATTACCAGCTGTTCACATATGATATAGCAGAAGCTCCTAAAAGTGATAAATTATGTAGTCATCAATGTTACAGTTGGGCAATCTCAAATGATAAGTTTGGTCTTCTAAAGTGTGACTGTGTGAGTAGAGAACAATTTATAGTAAGAGACTTGAATTTACTGTCCTTTTTTGACCATTAGACATCCCTCGAGAGGAATCAGATTTGGCTACTGTGACAAACTTGATAAAAGTGGCAAGCTGATTTGCGATTTTGTGTTAAATTGCTTCTTATGATACGTAGAGATGCATGCTATAGCATGCCTAGCAGAAATTTGCTCCAAGTTGGCACGAGAAAACTTTTGAATTCGACCACTTTCACTGGAGAATGATAATGTCAAAAATTAGATAAATCAAGAATTGGTCCAATTTGGACTTAACCAATTAAAATCGACAAAAAAGACTGGTGCAGTTTAGCCCCTTCTTGCAATTTTATCGCATTTAAAGTCGATCAGACCATATCAACTAGTTGGATTATACTCAGAGTTCGAGTTCGTATTTTTGTTTTTCTTGAGCAAGTAGTTTGGGATTTAATTTATAAGTTCTTTTTGAATTAGATTTAAAACACTAATTGGAACATTTATGATCTAACTTGGCAATATCAAATCTCATTCACTCCTACATTCATGAATACGTGGAAGTCCATCTACTAAAGAGAAATATAAACCAAAAAATTGACAAGTATTACAACCTAACAAAACTCACACTTGCCCAAAATGAAGTAATGACTCAGCCCCATCATGAATCATTGCATGGGTTAACTGCAATTTTCACGAAGCATAACTTATCATTTTTGTGTACTTTTTTCTTTTTTTTGTTTGGCTGCTGCTAGGAGTGAATAATATGATCACTTTGTTTTTTTTTTGGCTAGGAGTATGTGATATGATCACGCGTAACAGATCCTTGAGCTGACGTAACATCAAAATTGACAGTACAATTGTTCTATAATGGCAAAGAGTTTTGGTTAGTTGGGTAACTTCAACAACCTTAAATTCAGAATCTAGCCAGCCCTATTACTATTGATGAGGATCCTGATGTCAGTATTAAAGTTTTCCCATGATAATCTTGTTTTATAGTGGGTGGATTACTTACCCACATTATTATGTGTAGTGCTTACATTTTGATACTTGTCTTCTTGCATTCCCCATCTGACTCATTGAAGCATCCATACTTTTTGAGAAAGAAGTCTGTCAGTTAGATCTCTTTGTTCACAAGAAAAACATTTTAGCCCTCTCATGAATGGTATTTACAGCTTTGCTAATATGAATTTAACAAGATGAACCTACCATTTAATGATTTTTATGGGTTATAAATGGGATTGAAGTTGATGGTGCATTTTTGAGAGATAAATAGCAACTAAAGATACATACAAAATAAAAGTGCATTATTTTCTTTTCTGACAGGGCAATATCTTGATTTTGATGTTTGTCGAACCTACCAAAATATAATGATGGGCTGAATAGATTTGTTTGTCTATTTTGATATCTAAGATTTGGACTGTTATTAGAATTAATCATAATTTTGAGCTGCTTTTATATTATCAATCATGGATTAATCTTTATATCTGTTCCTATAAAGATGTGTGAAAAGGTTCATATATTATTGTAGTGCCATTTGATTTGATTAATGTGCAGCTTTCTACTTTTGTTTTGGATGACGAAACCTAGTGGGGCAAACAACTAATTTGATAAAAATCTTTTGGTCCAACAAATAAGCTAGCAGGTTCGAGTAAAATCTTTATCAATTAATTCAGTTCAGACATGTCCAAATGAACAAAAAGATTCATTTTTGCCATGTTCATAAAATGATGCAAGTGTTGAAAGTCCATTTCATAATTGGCTTACAGCGGTAGCACCATTCTTGGTGTTAAAGCCATAAGCTATGGTTCTGTTTTTCTCGAGTCTCTTTCCAGCTTTTCTTCTCGTCCATAAAGCATGTTGTTGTGTTGAATATTTCTTCAGTTATCAAGAAAAGGCAAAAGCAGTGATTTCTAGATGTCTGTCTCTTAGTAATAAGTTGAGTTTCTAGGTCGATTATATACTGTCAGCTGATCTAACGGGCTTGCAACTTTAACCAAGCAGGTCTTGTGGCTGCGCAACTTTGACTTCAAACTTGCAGTGCAAGCGATAACGCTAAGATCTCATTAAACAGCAATCAAAGTTTTTAAAATTGTTAGATGTAGATGTATATATAAAATTCTACTTTGTACATTATACTGAATTTGTGTACTTGACAAAAGAATAATAACGTTTGAGCATGTGGCTAGGGAATTTACTCAGAGTTAGGATTGCAAGTTGTTGTGCAGGTTCAATCAAATCTTCCAAAATCCAAAAGGGATTTGTTATCTTTCACAAAGGCCAAAATTATAAGAATGAGCAACACATTTTTCCTCTCTTTTTAACCTTTCAGTACAAGTGTAAAAAAGCAAGAATAACATGACATCAGCTTACTAGTTTAGCTGCTAATCCTTTTTATTAGTTGGTTGGTCCCATTTAATTCCATGGCCCTTCATTAACTATAACTTTACATCAATTAAATGTGAAATCAATAAACATCAACTAGAGTTTCCCCCAATTTGTGCTTGGTCATCCTCCAGAAAAGTGTACAAATAAGCTCGTTGAGCACTTTCAGGGCCTCCTCTTTTTGAACACTGGGCCATAACATGACACAATCCCCTCACAAAACAAAGCTAAAGTTTTTTGGTCTGACTCAGGATGATGTGGAAGGAAAGGGGATTCAAGACTCGGCAAAGACTAAGAACTAGTGACCAAAAATCATACTTAAAAACATTCTAAAATGAACCTCCAATCAGTGCTTGCCTTCAGTATCTAACTGTCAATATTATTAATTTGGAGGGAAGTAACTGTTTTTAGGATCTAAGTGTGAATGGAGTTTTTGGTTTTGTGGGGCCATCTTGTGGAATTTGGGTAGCTTCAGACAAGCAAGAAACCTTTCGGTGTCTGTATTTGAAAGACTGTTGGCTTCTTCACACTTCACACTTCACACTTCACACTCTATATATAACCCTATCCCACATTCCTCTATTTTTACCCTACACAGCTTCTCTTCTTCTATAGATAGTAAATAAGCTAATTCTACTTTTAAGTTGAATTCTATTGCTGGTTAGAAAACGTTGAACTAGACCATCTTTAGATCACATTTCTTGAATTCTTGTCCTGCTTTCCAGACATTTTTTTTTGGTCATTTAATTGGGGGAGGAGGAGGGTGCTGTGATCAAGCAGTACATTGAATTTGTTTTCAGGAAAATGAGTTTGTTGTTGAAGGGATGCATTTCGTGGAAGTTCTTTGAAATTCTTGAAAAAAAATTTGAGGTTGATAAAAGTTTTTATTTTTGGATCTTTCAGATTGTCAATAGATACAATATTGACACTTAGTCAAGTATAGCACATTGTCCTAAACTCCTGCAGAAGTTTTTGTTTCCTCTTTTTCCAATAGCCTTATAGAGGGTATAGTCAGAAAATTTGCAAATGGGAGGAGCATCACTGCCTCCTGGATTTCGTTTTCACCCCACTGATGAAGAACTGGTTGGTTACTATCTCAAAAGGAAAACTGATGGACTTGAAATTGAGCTAGAAGTAATCCCAGTAGTTGAATTGTACAAATTTGATCCATGGGAACTGCCAGGTATTTAATCTTCTAAAAAAATCTGTTCGCATGAATATATTTGGTTGAAAAATGTAGTAGCTATTTTTTTTAAAAAAAAAAAATCAGCAACTGATGCATTTAGATCAACTGCGAAGTAAGCAAGTCATCATTTAATGATAGCTGTACTATATGTGCAATCAGCAACTGATGCAAAATTTAAATTGTAAGTGTCATTGTCTTAGCCATATCTTTCCAGCGAGATATGTTCTAATATATAGTCATGGTGGGATGTGAAAGAAAATTTAGTATGAGATGTGTGATAATTTTGAAAAGTTGATGCTTTATTGTTCATGTGTCTATTCCTTTTCTTCTTTATTCTGCTTGTGGAAAGAACCACATCACATTGGTCACAAGACATTGCACGTAGGTATTGTGGGACATCATACTTTCTACTTTTCAATCTGTTTTGTCTCCCCTTCATATCACATTCACATTAAGAACACAACCCACATGAGTCATTTCTTGATTTTTATTATTTTCTGATCTTTTCTCATGGTAAATTTCATGCTTCTCATGTGATGCAATGAACTGCAGAAAAATCATTCTTGCCAAAGCGTGATATGGAATGGTTCTTCTTCTGTCCTCGGGACAAAAAGTATCCTAATGGCTCGCGAACTAATCGAGCTACTAAATCTGGCTACTGGAAGGCTACAGGGAAGGATCGAAAAGTAGTCTGCCAGTCTGCAGCAATAGGGTATCGCAAGACCCTGGTGTTCTATCGCGGAAGAGCCCCACTCGGGGATAGAACAGATTGGGTGATGCATGAATATCGTCTGTCGGATAATGTTTCTCCAGGCAGTCCAGTTTTTCAGGTTACTCACACTTTTGCTTCTGATTATTTGATTAGTGCAGCAAAATGATAGATTGCGATTGGCTAACTGAATATTTGCAGGGACCTTATGCCTTGTGTCGTGTCATCAAGAAGAATGAGCCGAAGACAAATGATAGTCAAGGAGAAGGAACATTGAAACAGGTTGGAAGTAGTTCTAACATTGGGAATGTTGCCTCAGTTAGAGTCTCAAATAAGCCAGTAGTTATATCTGACGACACACCAGTGCAAGCAAGTTATATTGAGAGTAATTATCCTTTCACCTCTCCGTGCCAAATTACAGCAATGGGAGAGTATGAGCACTCTTCCAGATACTCTTCATTTGGGACAAATCCTGCAAGTCTTTTGGTCTCACCTGATATGATTCTTGATTCTTCAAAGGTAAGATAAATTTATAGCTACATTTTGGATGTTCATGCACTGGGGACTTGTTCTCCTACTGGACTCTAACTATGGCTTGAAATGATGCAGGAATACCCCCAAGGACAGGGTGCATCTGGATACCATCCACAATTTGGATTCCAAAACTCGACTTCATGGCTGACATATGATCATTATGAAACCACACCAAATTCCTCAAACTCAAACTTTAGAGAGGAAGTGGAAACTTCTGAAGATTTCAGCCGATATGGGTGCATGTCGCCTTACATGGGATATTATGGAAATGAGGATAGGTTGTATGAAGGTTTTGACTTACCCAATTCACTGCAAAATCCAAAACCCTTCTGAGAACCAACTGGAAAAATGAATGTAGCTTCTTGTTTGTTGAATGACGGATTTGATTTGAAATCATGCTTCAATTTGCAGGCAGAACAGTGGAGAAGGAACTTTTGCCTGGGCCCGGGGGGGGGGGGGGGATATAGCGGTCCAAGTTCACAGGAAGATAACTTAGCCACTGTTATGGTGAGAGTGTATGTTAAAAGCGGCAAATTGTGAGCGACTTTAATCTTACAATAACATAGAGTTTACTCTAAGACAATGCCTTTTATCGTATGTCTTGGAGCAGAAAATTGAATAGAATCCTTTCAAATGTCTTGTGCTAAAAGTTGTTGCACAAATCCCTGGCATGATTGGTATAGTTCCTGTCCAATGGCCAAATATAGGGGCTGTCTTTTGAGGTTTATGTTTGTATGGCAAAGAAACCTACCCCTAGTGATGATCACTTTTATGGATTTCACAAGGAGTTGTTTACTTGCATCCTGGACAAACTATGTATTCTATAATGCAATAAAGTTACCAAATGCTGCTATATTATCAAAGTGTTGTTTAGCCATCTTCTCAGTTCTACTTGCTTGAGGAAACAGAAGCCATGAAGCATAAAGCACAACCTTAGCCAAATCATATTTATCCAGAGGTATCATCCTTATATGTTACCAGAAGAAAACCTACTTAAAGGGGGAAGAAAGAAGGAGAAAAGGTGCCAATAGATTATCATGCACATTGAAGGATCCTACATTGACAAACCAAGATTTTATTAGTTTTCTTGCAGCTTCTATTCCATCAGGCATCCATCTAACCTTATGATCTAAAGTTTGAGATATATGCCGCAATTCCAATTGCCCCACGAGGAAGAAAGCATTGTGCTAAAGCACTGGTATAGGATATCTGACCATTGCAGAAGTTAAAAGGATTTATTCAGGCATCTTCCTTTGTTGATTATATGCTAGATTGCAACAGTCAATCCTGCTTTTTGAAACTGTATTGCTTGTCAAGTGTTCTATGCACACAGGAATCATAAAGTAATCAGCACCAAAGATTAATACAGATGATATATAGCTTGCTATCCATGGAAAAACAATGCAAGTAACACTTCCAACTTGATGAAAATGGAAACATGGCCAAGGTCAGAGGAAAAGGGCTACTATAAATTATAAATTTGTGGAAAGCATGGCTTCTCTTGCAATGTATAAACTCGTACTGTTTTACTTGATTATCTTCATTTTTGTGTTACAAAGCTAAATCTAGTCTTTTTGAACCCCACCTCAATGTTTTTCATATACATCTGTACAAATTAGCTGTCCTTATTATGATCAAACATGCTCAATGGAAATAAGCCATTACTTCTAAATGCAAATGCTACAACACATAAGGAAGAGGTGAATAGGCCTTGATGAGGTCACAAAAAAGAGTGGCTCAAGGATCTAAGAAATGCAGCTTTATATCTAGTTTACATGATTTCAAAATGTTATCCGACCCTTCTTCCTTCGGTAAGAATACACCAATAAAGAAGCTAAGCAAAAGAACTTTAGAAAGAGTGCTTTCAGAGCTTGTAATCCCATTAACTTATAAAGCTAAACCAAACAGATATTCTAAAAACACACATATTCTCCCGCCCCTACTACATCAACCATAACACCTAGTTGTCAGGGCAATGATAATCCAGTAAGCGTGTGGCCCCTCTGATTGTGAGAAAACAAGTTCAATCAGTACAAAAAACACCTTTAAGGACTAAATTTTCTTTATGCATTTCTTTTTTAGCCTCTGCTGTTATGCACTGCTCCACTTGGAAATTTCAAACAAAGACTAAGAATGGAATCAAGATTTGCTTTCTTTGAGGTAATTGAAGCCTATACTAGTAATACTACTGACCTTGGAAGCCTGGTTCAAAGTTATGTCACGTAGTACATGGAAATGACCAGCTTTCTTAGTAACAACACATGTATTCTGCAATGAACACCTGTTGAGGAAATAAATTTTACACTCGTACTTCCTATATCATCTGTTAAACTATGGCAATGAAACGAAGAACAAGTTCAGATCTAGAGGATTCAGAATTCTAGCAGTTAAATGTATATCCAAAATGTAAGCGTAATTGAGGAACAGGTTCAAGTGTAATCTTTTCCTAACTATTTTTTATTCCTTACTGGTTTTTTTTTCTATTTCTTATTCCTTACTGGTGTTTGAAGTACAAGAAGAACTTGAGCTAGACTTTATTTGCTACAGATTGGAGATTCTAGAATCAAAATGAACTGCCTGATGTAAGACAGGCTTGCAATTTGAGGACTACAAAATACTAGAATTTCATCAAGATTTGCCTTAGACTCATCTCCAAACAATGATTTCCTTCCATCTGCCCTTTTTTGCGTGTGAAAATCTGTTTCCGGACTTATCTTGCTTCAAATCACTAACCCCTAATCTGTATCAGGCTTTGCAAAGCCACCCATAAAAGGAGCCAGCCGAGGTTCAATCTGCATTAATCAGCACGAAATTTTGGCCCTTTTATCAAAAATGGTAGCGCCACTACCCCCTACTTTGGGCAAGATTATAGGATTATTATCCACCTCCTCCTTTTCTGTCCAAACATAAAGGAAAGCATCAAAGATATCATGGCATTCATCTGTACTTCTACAACCTTCATGACTCAAAACTTGAATGACTTGTTTGTGTAGCCAATGTTACCACATGATCCTTTAAAAGTGACTGCTGTCGTGAAAATCAGTTGCACTAAATCCATCAACTGTAGTGTAGCATTATAGGCTTATAGCAGTACTTGTCACTCCCTACCTGATCAAGATAACCCAAAACCTGTTCAATACTATTTTTTGTTTTCTGTTCTATCTTTGGGCATTTTCTTTTCATCGTTCTTTTGCTGAAAGTTTTAGTCGCTTATCTAGCAAAAGAGAGAATCTATTTTTCTCATTGTTCACGGAATTCTTATCTAGAAAGAAGCTGTTTTAGACCATCAAAACAACTAGTGCTAACCGACCTCATTACTTTTCTTTTGACTTAATTGAACCAACATGGAATATAAAATGCATTTTAACTTATCCAAAAAAATGTTAATGGTATTTGCAACTGACTTTTAATTTGTTTAGAACTACTTTCATTCTAAGCGCAAGAAACTACCCAAATGAACAAAACCAGTGTGTGTAATGTGTGTGTGAGATGGTGGGAATGGAAGTTCAATGTCTCGATACTTGGTTTGTGGCCTGGAATTATTGTTTGATGTTGCCAAAATTCCAAATGACTAAGGAGGCGTTTGGTTCAAATTCCTCAATCACTATCACTATGGGTATCATTAACCCTACTATGAGTATGGGTTTTGATTATTCCCCCAACATGTTTGGTTTAATAATGGAATGTGTATCATTATAAGAATATTTGTTTGGTATACTGAAATGACTTTCAAGTAAATTTTAAAATTTTAAAATTTTTATTTATGATATACATATTTTTTAGATTTCTTATTTTGTATATTTGAAAAAAATTTAAAAAGATTTCTTCAATTTTAAATATAGTCATGCTCTAATTTGAGTTTTATGGAAATGATAATAATAAAAAAAGTCATTTTTATTATATTAACAGAGAGTATTATATATCTTTGATTTTCAATACAATTTTTTATAAAATTATTGAATGTAAAAAAAATTATTAAAAAGAATTTTTATAAAAAAATATTAAAAAGAATTTTTGTAAAAAAATTTATAAAGTACTAATAAAAAATATTCAAAATCAAAAGAAGAGAGAGAGAGAGAGAGAGAGAGAGAGAGAGAGAGAGAGAGAGAGAGAGAGAGAGAGAGAGAGAGAGAGAGAGAGTATTGAGAGTGGGTAACTCAAAAGATATATATTTTTTAATGGGTGTGTTTTTGCCCTTAATAATAAGGGTTAATGGGTTTGATAGACTAGTATTTTGGAGGGAATCATTAACACCTCAATTAATCACTATCATTCCCATTGAATGATAGTGATAGTTGTTTAACAAATATCAACAATGGGTATCATTACTTGTGATACCCATTCCCCCCTTGATTCCCCTGAACCAAACACCCCCTAAGTTTTGTGGCCATCTCCTACAACCATAGGATAAAGAATTTGAGAATCGCCAACAAGCTATTTGCGGATGATTTGATCCACATTCAGCATTTTTATTTTTCACTTCCAGTTTTGAAAGCAATGAGCCATTTTCATAAATTCACTTCACAAGCCAATATCTTATTGTTTTTTCTTTTTTTTTTTTAAACTATCATAACTTGTTTTCCTCTGTGCCAATTGGTTATTGTCCTACCACCTACCCCAAAAATGCTTTGTTGACGAAGAGTAAAAAAAGAATAAAAAAAAGTTTTTGAAGAAAATTTATAAATTCTGTTGAATCTTACTATAAAAAATTTTAATTTTTTTATTGATAGTTATAGTAATGAGCAGTCACTTGTATCATTGTCCACATATCCTATCATTATTTACCCTACTATTGGACATTTTTGCCATTTCATTTATTAAATTTAAGCTTTCCCAAAATTCAAGAAATTCAGCCAATTTGGCTTCAAACTAATATTACATAAGTAGCATAAATCAAACTAGTTTTTTACTTTATTAAAATTTCCTCATTTGAACCTGACTTATGTTGACCTTAACAAGAAACAGCATGTAAATTTCCTTGGGCGTTTTACACATTGGATAATGATGCAATTTTATTTGTACTAAAAAAGATCCAAGTGATTTAATTCTCTGTTCTATTAGTCAATTACCCTCCAAAAAAGTCATTTTTTTAAAGCAATGTGTTAAATTTGGTCTTAAAAGACAAATATAAATTTGTTAAATTTGGAATTGGGTTGTGGGTCGATTCAGCCAGTGATATCCAGGCCCTTCTTTTTGACGGCCTTCTCTTTCCTGATAACAGAATTCCCAATCGATTTAATCCAAGCCCGTTTTCATCCCCCCTTGGTTGGGCCGGCTTTTTTGAAAGTATTTATATAAAATTTATTTTACATATAACTCAAAAGCGACCGGGTCCTTAGCTCAGTGGTAGAGCATTTGACTGCAGATCAAGAGGTCACCGGTTCGAACCCGGTAGGGCCCTTTTTAAATTTTTTTGGCTTCTCTGCATTTTTTTTAATCTTTTTATTTAGCTTTTCCGCCTGTGCTTTACTTTTTGCAATAATCCAATTTCAGGAGGGGAAAAAGCTACACATCTTCAGCCTTTAGCATAACTGAGACCCCAGAAATCCACCCCAAAAGTCTTTTTTTCTAGCATAGATTTTTAAGAGTCCTTAATTATTGAAAATTAATAGGGAATACTTGCGTTGATTGCATTGGCAATTAATGTTAAAACCCGAGGCAAAATTCTTTAATTCAAGCCAAAATTTCCAAAAAACTTTAGCCATGTTTATGGTTCTCTAAAGTGTTTCCTTATTGGTATTTCTTTTACTTTTTCTTTTGTTTTTTTTTTTCACTTCAATCTTAAATTTCAAAAAGTCCTAGCAGTCTAGCACCTATTTTACTTTAGCTCACTTAGTAAATATTCCTAAGTCCATACTCTATCACATTAACATAGTCTTAGAGGTTTGGAGGCAAATAACGAATAAAGTTAATGAGAAAAAAAGAGAAAATTAATTTTTCAAAAAGAAGAATAATTGGGGAAGATTCTTGGCGTTATGAATTCCAATAGTCTATTCTTCGCTTGCTCAAAAAAAAAAAAAAAAAAAGAATCTCTGTTTTTCATGTCAACATGCTTACACTTTTACAAGTTTGACCACAAAAATGATGCATTTCAAAACTTTATGAACTAAAACTAGATGTTTTTGGATAAATTAGGAACTTATTTATCATTTTTTATTTCCAAAACTATGAAGCAAAAAATTATGGTTCATTATAAAACCAAGTAAACATTCATTTTATTGTCACATCACAAAATCCATCCTCATTCGGAAAAAAAAAATGTTACATATTCAAGAATAATCCTATATATTTTGCTCTTCTAGCAAACACATATCAATGCACAAAGAGCCAGCCAAAGCAATACAATAAATACACTTTCTAAGCCCCTTGTGCTGTTAATCAGCTGCACCGTGGGATGGCAAATGGTTCTCCAAAGGTTTTGAATTATCAGTTTTAGACTTCTCACAAACCACATTAATCAAATCATCTCCTGGATCAAATTCCTTGAAATGAGCTAATCTTCCCAATTCCTCCACTTCCTCAATCACCAAATCAAGCCTTGCCACAATCTCCACAAGCAGAGAAGCAAAAGCAGCAAAAGGAAGTGCCTCCGAAAATTCAAGACTTGTAATTGCAATCTTACTCAACGTTGGCCTTAGAACTTTTCGCTCATTCTCTCTTGATTGCTCGGAAGCCCTCTTCGATTTCCATTCGAACAATGCACATGAGTCGGTTTTCACGCTTGATAATGAAATTCCGAAGTCTTTTCTTGAATTTTGTCGTGCTTGTGCAGCTGCAATGGCTAACATGTTGGTGTTACTGTTGGTGTTGGGGCCGAGAAAGAGTCTCGGTTGGGATCTTAAGGCGGTATCGAGGTCCTGTAAGGCTTCATGGAGGTGGTCTGATAGTACCACTGGGGAGCATTGGCGGCGTTTTCGTACACTATCTGCTAGCTCCATTAATGCCTTTGACACTTCTCTGGCAACTCGAATACATGGATCCTTGAAAAGAGCTCGAACAGACCGTGGAGTCTAACCACAAATCAAAATTTGAGTTAGTTGGAGAAACAAATTGATTGTCCAAGGAGGAAAATTCTTACATAGACTCGGTTAATACTTTTACCTGTAGACCTTGTAGTTTAAAATAAAATTACATAAGTATTCTTACATCACTTTCTTATTTCAGCATGTATCATTATACTATATACTTATGTGCTATTCTTTTAAACTATAAAGTCCACAGGTAGGCAGTGGGCTCGGGTCATGCAAGAATTTTTCATGTACAAGGGCTAAATTATTATCAATTCCTCATATGCTAAAAACATAATCCAATGAGCTCGATCATGTGCTGTAAGAAATTAAGATTAAGATCGTCAGAAAAAGAAATAAATTTGTTTGATTAATTACCTGAATTTCAGTTTTTAGACATCCATGTAGAGCAACAACAGTATAACCAAAATGGCGAAGAACAGCACCCAGTTTAACGTACTGCTGCCAAGGAAACCTGTAACAGTATCTTGAATGCCTTGGCTCCCAACTTGCGTACATTGCCTGCACGTAAACTCAATTTAATTATCTTTACTAACAAGAATAGATCATTGTGTGATGCAAAAATGTCAAACCTACAATAGAAAAAGAATAAGATTACGAAACCCTTACCAGGGTCTCATCAGTGGACTTGGAATCTAGAACAGCCTTGTAGCCCTTATAAATGGGATCCTCCAATGATTCTTTATTTGCTGTTTGCGGCTCCTCCTCACTAAAATAACCATTTACACAATCTGCAAAATCTTATTCGTAATCACTAACTACTCTCTGCTGCATGATGAAGCGAGTAGATTATTAGGAGCATATTGAATTACTGCTTCACCAATTAAATGCTATTATTGTTGATCTTTAATCTATTTCAAGATTTTTGGCTTTGTCAGTCGGTAACAATAAAGGTACACCACAAGTGTTGCAAGTAATCAATCCGGTTTTTCACGTGATTATAACTAAAGAAAAATAGATGTGTCTGCATGGGAGTCCAGAAATAATTTCCAACTCATTGGAAGCTGTCTTTTGACCAAAAACTGGCCACAAATAAATTCCTTCATGTTCAAACTCTCTCAATTAAAATTATAATGATTATATTGAGTCCCAAATTTACCTTGAGTTGAATTTGCTAACCCCTCAAGCTTAGACGCAGTGGAATTGTGGAGTTCTTCTCCTGACCAATTTGGAAATATTAAGAGGCTCATGAGGAGACATATTCCGCAACCAATGGCGATGGTGTAAAACCTTTGGTGTGCTATCTTTAACACATTTTCTACTCGGTAGCTCGAAACAGTTATCAAATTAAAGGTCAAGAGAAATATCACAACACCATAGTCGTAATTCTTCTTTATTGTTGGGAAGAACCTCATGTATGCGGCTGTCATCCCTGTCAAATCAGAAAGTACCACAAAAAATGATTTGAGTACAATATTAAATTATTAATTAAATGAAAGCACACTGAAGAAACGAAATTGCAAAAAATTAAAAAGAAATAAATCTAGGAAAATTTCTGGGATACTAAAACATGTGTTACTTAAACTTGTTCGTAATATTTCTTTTCTTTCTTTTTTTCTTTTGTGGAAAAGGGAAGTCATGCATTTTAAAAATACGATAATTATTTTCAATCAAGAAAGGAGAAGCTTACCAATGATGAAAACTGCAGCCCCAATGAAAATAGCTTTAAAAACCTGACCAGAAGCTGTGGCAATATATTTTATCAAGAATGCAAGTGATCCTGCTAAAAGCGTCCCGAATCCTCTATTCAGCCCTTTGCACAATGTTGCACCTATATCATTCAACAATACAACAGTCCATTATCATTCTCCTTCTGATACATATTACAACACAAAAAGATTTCCATCTGCATGAAATGGACAATAATAAGTACATATACTGATAATATGGGGAGAAAAAAGCACATACCAGCAGTGAATTCCAGTACAACCACGACAGTCATGACAGCCCAGATAGCACTCTGACCAACACCTTCAAACAGTGGCTCCAAAAGATACAACAAAGAAACCAGTGTCAACGATAATCCAACTTTGATCGAATGAATAACCCTCCTTGGATCTTCTCTTCCCACCTTCCATATCGTTTTCCATGCCAAACCCGGAAATGTTTTCATCTTTTCCACATAATTATTGAATAGTTTCTTCATGTTCTCCATCTTAGCATTTGTGTCACTAGGGTTGTCTGTGTTCGTCATCACTATTATACACCCATATTTTGGTACAATGAACACAAAATTCTGTAAAAAATTGGCGGGTTCTTGGGGTGCAGATCTTAAAATAATGCTAAGGAAATATTTGTCGCACCTCAACACTAGGGAGGGAAGTTGAGTTTTACTTTGTATATGAGAAAAGGGAGAAGTGATGTGTATATGTTCACATGCTATGAGAAAAAGTAAATGTAATATTAAAAGGTGTATATGTATTCACAAACATGTGGTGTTCTTTTTTGTGGTTAGGAGTAAGTTAGTCCAGAGTAGTTAACTATTGTCTACTAGAGATAGAAAATAAATTAAATTTTTATGAGTAAATTGAAATTTGTTAAGATGTACAAATATTATGTAAATATTTGATTGTGATTTGTGTAATATTTGATTAATTATAATTACTTCTATCTTAATTGGTTGGTATCGATGCACAGATTCTTTAGAATATTCCTTTGCTATTATACGTATAAATTTTCTTTGTATCACTTGTTAACTGGATCAGATTCTGTGTCCAATTTTTTTAGTGTTCAAATGTGTCTAATACAAAACTACGTTGTACTATTACGAAACTACATCGTGTCGCTAAAATGAGACATACATAGTTTTATATAATTTGATATTGATATGGCATAATTTTATATTAGACACTATTGGACACAAAAAGAAATGGACACAGGATTTGGACTGCTTATTAACATACTCAATACCCATAATCTGTCCTTTTTCGTCTTTTTATTGTGTGAGAATTAATTAAAAGGAAAGAGTTCTAGTATTTAATTATGCATTTTTCCATTCCAAACCAACTTGCTCTAATTGTTATGAATTATGCGACGGCATATTAGAGCCCAGCTTGTAGACATATGTCTGTATATCTTAATTGATTCTGCCCAAAATACAAATCAATTGGCTACTCCATGAAAGCTAAAATTTGCCATTATTCCGAGGTACCTCAATATACAACTTTATTGATTCTGCTCAACAGACAATTCAATTGGTTAATCCATGAGGGCTAAAAATTTTTATTCTGAAATACCTCAATTGGCCAATATGGTTTTGGCTTATTGATTAAATAACCAAAGCAGAGCGCAAAAGAATTAAAGATTTTGAGTTTAAGTCTCACTAAATATGAATATATTCTAACTCTGTGTTATTGTTTATTCTTCTATTCGTGAACTTAGTTATAATGTTGCTGAATCGTAATATATTTGCATTGATCTTATGATCATCGATTGGTTATAAATTCTATCACAAGAAAAATAAAAAACAAAGAAAACCACCTCAATTCAGTTGTGAGAACCTCCAGTGCGAGTTTCAAATCTGTTTCGTTTTTTACATTACTTAGGAAACTAATTCTGGAATATTTTTCTTTAACTAACTGATGTAATAGAAGTTTTTTTAATAGGATAATTGAATATATTTGCAATGGAATAGACTCTGGACATTCTCAATAGATGATTTTCTTGCTGATAATGTAAATTTAATTGTCTTGTTTCATTGAAGAAATTGAATATTAGATGAACAATAATATAAAATTCAATTTGAATTAATTCCCAGGAAACGTATTTCAGATTGAAGGATAATTATTTCGATATGTATAAATATTGAAAATGTATTTGTATTCTATCACGAAAAAGAGAAAATAAAGTTAAAACTAAATTTAATATCACACCTTAAGCGAAGGGATGTGTAAAACAAAAAAATTACATTTTCCTACCCATCGTTCCTCTTAGAACTAAAAATCCTACAGGCTCCAATTTAAACCATATTTGCAACTCCTTTCTCGTTTTCCGACGCAACTCACTATGCTTCATCAGTCTAAATGCAAGCACCGTGCACCTTAAACTGAATTATTCATCACAAAATGATTTGCCAGATAAAATCTCTATCTTTTTTTTAATGGTCATTAGTCATTAGTCAAGCAAGAAATAAGCATGCATAACTATTCATATATCCACCAAATCAACTGAGACGAGAAAATTATTTGGGAAAGAAAGCCTAAAAAAAATTTAGAAGGTAGTTTAACTTGAACCAACCGTAATAACTAGTATAAGATTTTCTGTAAATTACTCAACAGTGCAAAACAAACTAAGATAAGGACAGTATCACTGTAATGTCGTGTCACCTAACTCTAAAAAAAATCATATTTTTTTTAAAAATTAATAAATTAAAAATAATCTTGTTGCTTTGTAAAACAAATTATCATTTTTTAGTCACTCGTCCACACCATTATTATCATTAATATTAATAATAATAATATTATTATTATTATCAATTGCTTCAAACTAACCTATGCAAGAAACAGCAAAGTCAATGATCACGGCAAAGCGTGTCCTCCAATGATTGGGTGATGTCTCAGATGGGGCGGCCACTGTTGACCAAAACTTAATGCCCAACCGCAAGGTGGTGCAAACTGCAAACCACCATTTCTGTCCTTTCAAGCGGGTTCTCTGCTCCTGCGTCCAAAGGGCTTCACATAAAAAGCTTGTCACGGGTTTTCTGGTTTTTTGAACAAATATAGAGCTGTAGTAGCAGGCAAGTAGCTCAAGTCTTAGCTTGTTGCACAAGGAAACCGAAGGATTGCTGTTAACCTAACATTTTACCAAAAATCTGTGAGAGTCATACTTTCACGTAATTCTCACACAGCTGGCCTGCTAATAATTTTGGTGTCTTCTCGTGTACTTTCAAGTTCAATCATAAAACCAGCAGCTGGCTTGGGAGTAGCCATGTGGCAGTTTCTCATTTTGCTTCATGATATATTTATTCTTTACAAAATATGAAAGATTTGATACCTCTACAATTGCATGTTTGAATTTTATTCTGCAATACACACACAAACAACAAATGTGAATATATAAATGGAATAACGTAGATCTTTAAATGGAATAAGTATGCTCTCATACATAATTATATGGTGCTTACTGTTCAATTGTCAATTCTTTTATCTTTTGTTGAATTATGTCCAAGAATTTATCTCGCCAAATAAAATTGAGATGGGGTAAATATCCACTGTCAACCTCATTCTATAGTTTCCAAAAGCCACTGTAAAGGCCCATTATCCACCTCTACATGTATTCACTGAGATAACTGAGATAAAAAGACTACTTAAATTTCTTCACTGTGATTACTAGCGTGTGTCCAATGCAATACGAAGTTATCACACAATATCTGAAAAAATAATCACAAATAATGTAAATAATAAAGTATTTTATAATCTTATATTAAACTATCCTTCATACGAACCAAAAAGAAAAAAAGTTAGTTTCAACATAGTATAAAACTAATCTAACGTTATTATCATTGTTCTGGATGATATTATAACTATCTAACTTCACATAAAAATATTATTATTGTTGTTGTTGTTGTTATTATTATTGTTGTTTAGATTGGTGGAGAAGGATGCACATCCACATGTAATAATTTCTTGATTTATTTGACTCATTATGGCACTTCTAATAACTCTTAAAATTATGAAAGACATGATTTTAATTTACAAATAGCTCCTAAACGATCAAGACGGTTATCCGTGTGTGTGCAATGTGAATATTGGTTTTACAAAGAGTCTCATTACTACTAAGACATGGGAAATTTGGCAAGGTCTAAGCATGGCTTGGGAATTGAACATCTGGAGGTTGAATCAGATTCACATTAGGCATTCATTGCTAGTAGGAGTCAAGCTTCCTAAACTTGAACTGATTTGGAAGACTTTCAAATAAGATTTGGAGTTTATGTTCTTTTATTTCCAGCGCGAAGACATCAACTCGTGTGTAAGTTTGCTGCTGCGAGAATGCTTTGGTTGTAGTCATCATTTGTGTGGGAGGTTCTATCTGCGAATTGCATACGACACAGATCTCTTTCCAAACGTAGAGGATCCTCTACTTCTATAGAAATCCAATGGTGTGAGCTACATTCTCCTAATTGCTTTCAAATGCTGAGAGTCTCTAACTGAACTGCAACTATTTAAAGATAGTAGCTGCATTCTGCTTTAGTACTTACAGATGTTTCTGAGATGCATTCTGCTGCCAACTTCAGATTCACCTCAAAACAGGGTATGAGCCTAAAGAAGAGTTGCGTTGGTTGCGCGGAATAATTCATCAAGTCAAGAAGTAACTAGAAATTCATCAACCCACCGATTACTAAAAAGCTGGCTGCGTTAGGCTGCTGAACTGGCGAGATCTCTTGAACTTAGCTGGTCTCATTCCTTACCGAGTAGATTCGTCAGGCTGAGTTTTGGGGGCATGGTCCTTGTTCCTTGTCTTATGATGAGGTTTCGACCTTCATCGCTCACATCCCGCTTTCCACTTACTCTGGCTTATAAAAAACTTCAGACAAACAGGAATGGATATGAGATGCAAACTACTTCACCATTTACGTTTTTACCATATTTCTAGCAAATGAGTCACAAATGCCTTCACAAATGATACTCGTCTCTATCACTTTCAATAGCATAAACAGCACCCTTAAAGTTATGCAATTAAGAGTTTTGTGAAACAACTCAATCAAATACTACGTGTATACATCCACACACATGCAGCCATACGTGTCTGTAGGTATTTATTTACCAATCTCGAGTGAGATCTATCAATGGCTGGATTTAGACTAGATTCTGTGCAGATCTCTCTCAATCTTATGTTAATAGAAGGATGACTTTTCTTAGACCCATAAGATACCATGACTTTTATGATTCGCCTCCGAATCTTATTGTGTATGTGGCCAGTAAAAAATCATTTTAGAATTTGGTGCTTGAAAAGTTTATAGTGGCAAGAAAGGTGTTGCCTTGCATATCCTTCAATATTTGTAGCTTATAGGCCAAGGCCCCTGTACTTCACAACGCTGAACGCACAAACAAACACAAATTCACACAAGATGTCTCGTTAAACCCAAGAATCTTCTTACCTCGTCTGAAGTAATTTCGAGGTTTACTCCCCTTTTCTTCTGTAGCTTCCACTTTGGCTGTTATTTTAAGGATAGTAATTATTTAGTTCTGAAGTAAATTTCTAGGATTTGGAGAATTCACAAAAGAGATTAGTCGTGGGTTTCAGCACGGAGAACTGTATAAACATAGAGTAAAAATATCAGTATTGATGTAAATAACCCTCAAGCATACGGTAATGTATAAATGACAATACCTTCATGCAACAATTCGAAGGGCGGTGCAATTTGAATAGTTATGCAACAACTGCACAAGCCAACCTAGGCTTTGCCGCTTATTTACATGCATGGATAATGCTGATCCAACCAGCATGTCTAGGATCTACTATTAAAGCCAAGAAGTCCAGACAAGTATAGGATAACACTTGCATAACCACAGCTCTTCACGATATTTTTACTAACCATGTTGAGATCTGGTCTGTAATTATGAAGTTGCACCGAAAACTCGAACTCTTTGTTCAATTGGAACCCTGCAACATGGACATGTTGCTTTTCCCTTCTTCCCATGATCTTCATTGCAGTTGACACAGAGAACTTGATGAGCACAAGGAAGAAAAACTACAGAAATTTCATCCTTCATGCAAACAATACATTCCCTATTATAACTGGCTTCCTTTTCCAATGAATCATCAAGTTTATCAAATTCATGAAGCAGCCTAACAATGCCTTCTCCTTGCGGCTTTGTTCCCCCAGAGTTTCCAGTCAATGAATTTTTAGACTGATGTTGAAGCTCATTGCTGTGTTGCGACGCTTTAAGGCGTGCAAGTTCTTGCTCTAGCCGCTGAAGGTCATCTTTGTGGCGCTGGAAGTCTATTTCTGACTTCAGACGCAAAGCTTCCAGCCTTCGTTTGCTATTAGCCTCAGTAGCTTCCTTAAGGCGCCGTTCTTCCTCTACTTGTGCCAGGGCCCGTTCTTTATCCTTCTGTTCTTGCCTCCATTTGGCCTGTTGCAAAGAAATCAAATAACCAATATTTCCATCCAAAAGTTTAAGATGTCAAACTTCACGAAATGATAAAAAGTACACCAGGCAGCTAGAATTAAATGCCAAGACTAGAAGACAAGATAAGGGCAAAGATTGAGAAAGATCCTTGGTTCTTGCAAAACAAATTGTACAGAAAGGGAAGAATTTAAAACCAATTAAACGAAAATCTAGTTGTAATATCTAAAAGTAGCACAAGAAAAGAATCTCACTGCAAATTTTATTTTACAGGAATAAAGTGTTTTCTCAAAAAAGAACATTATTTCAGCTTCAGAGGTATAATGGAACAATAGAGGTGGTCACATCTTAAAATTATGTTTTCGTAAATCAAGCAGCATATAACAAATATTTGAGAACAGGCAATAAAGATTCTCAACAATAGCTAATTCATGACTCAACTACAAATATATAGATTGGTCTGGGAGAAGTAAGGTACATAATTGGAATGGCAGGTAGGACCAGCTGAACTGATATCTGCTAGTTTCTTGAGGCAATATCTGGGTTAAATCACATAGAATAGAAGATAGAATGCAATTTTTCAAAAATTTACAAAAGAAAGAAAGCAAAAACAGACAAGTTCTTGAGTACATATAACAAACTCTAGAAATGGAAACCATGTAAAAATTAAAAAACTAAGCCATCATAAGCAACCTATTGCTTTGCACCAGTCTAGAAACAAATACACATATCTAGAAAGCCAAGTTAAGCTAGTTGGACAACTAAATAATATTACTAGATGCTATCAATGAGGTTATTATAAAAGACAAAAAAGAGACACCTTTGTAGGCATGAAATACACGACTATGATATAAGCTTAAGAACGCACGATAAGCTAATACTAAAATTATCAGGTGGTGTTCCAACTCCTTGAGACCCTTTTCTTTTGGGTAAGATAACTCCTTAAGACCAAATTATATAATAATATTAAACTCAAAGCAAAGACAAACCTAGCAATCAATCATCAGGAATCTGGACAAGTCCATCATTTTAAACATCAGCTGTATTACACTCGAGTACAAGAGTATGTGAATATGAATACAAATTATCAGGGCAAAGTAAAGATTCCAGTTATCATATGCAACAAACGCCACCCGTGTCAACACGACACAAAACAGGTATTATGGGGTTGAGAAGAGAGTCCATGTGATAGAGAACATCAGCATAAACCCCTTACCTGTTTAATCACGAGAATATGTCTCTATCCAGTTCTTAGCATAAAATAGCAACATAACATTCTAATATGGTTGCAATGGGAAAAGAAAATAAGAACAGCCTATACTTTCTGAGACTATAATGCAAATAAACTAGAGAAACCCATACTAAAAGGCATATATATCAGATGCTAACTGCATTCTGTTAAGTTCTTACAATGTTTTCTGCAATTCATTCTGCTTTGTAATGCAAAACAGGTTTGATGATAAAAGCTTCTTTATTTCTTTTCTTTTAAATTAACTGGAGTCTCTTTTAATACACAATGCGGGCCTTCCTGGGAAATAAGTGAGATGACGCAAAGTGAATGAAGCAATTAAACCCAATAGCTCCATATTAACTGACATCTACAAAACCATGAAACCTGCTGAATAATATTAGCAAGCCACATTCAAATATGGTTAAATAAAGTTCAACAAAAAATGATACTCCCTCTGTCCCATTTTGATAGGCTTATAGGTTTTTTCACACAGTTTAAGAAAAGTTAATTAACTTTATTGAAAGAATAAATTAATCTATGATATTACTAAAATAAGCTTATATTTATCATTAAATATTTACATTAAATACAAATAGAAAATTATACCATAAGTCAAATTAATTCTATTTGATGTGTGAATGCACGGTTTGCTATGCACTTTCACTTATAACAAAGTAATTAAATAGGGACATTTTAGAGAACTTGAAAATTAACTACATTTTTCAATTAGAAAGTGGACTATAATTTGGGACGGATGAAAAAGGAAAGCAAGCCTATCAAAATGGGACGGAGGAAGTAATAAGTATGAAGAATTCAACAAGAGATTGCTAGGTCTTCAAACTGTGAACCAGCACTAATATGCTATACTGCACCAAAACTCTGGGTTTGAGCATGCTTTATCGACAGTAACAGAAACACATGAATGTAACTTATAAACCAGCTTAACGGATTAATTTGATAAATATGTTAAGTTCGATTAAATATAGGAAACTGATGGAAACAGGAGTCACCTCAGCCTCCTTCTGAGCAGCGTCAACCTGAGACAACTGTTGTTTTACATCTGAAATCTTCTGTTTCTCTGCTGAAATATCCTCCTGCAGCTTAGCTTTCTGTTTTTCCCAAGCCAAAAGCCTCTTAAGGCATTTTTTCTCCCTCTTTGCAGCCTCCAAACAACTTGTGACTGACTCTGATGCACTTAACTTAGAAGCCTCCATCTCCGCTCTAATTTCTGCATTTTCAGTCTCAAGCTTTCGCACGGCAGCATTTGCACGGTCCACTTGCCCACTTGCCTTCCTCAAAGAATTCTCCATTTCTGTAAGTCTCTTCATGGTAGTGTCTTCAAGATTCTGCTTCCCCTTCTTCAACCGCTGGGTCTCTTCCCTTTCCATCCTCAATATCTTTAACTCAGTTAAATCATGGCTGAGCTTTCTGGCAGCTTGCATTGCCTTTTGGTGGGCCCATTCCTTTCGCTCCTTTACCTGCCTCTCAAGGTCCTTAATCTGATGGATCAAATTCAGAATCATTTCATCTTTCTGATCCAATGACACCTGCTCAGTATTCTCATCAAGGTTAAGATCACGAAACTTATTTAGCACCGAGTTAACAACATCTTGATTCTTGACATTTTGGGTTTCCTCACTCTGCCCTACCGGAACACTTTCGACCCCAATTCCACCTGCACCCAAGGAATCCCCATTGGACAAAGAGCTTGGGCAAGTCTGCAACTGACTCTGGAACTGTCTCGCATTTGCTCTGAATCCAGCAGCAAACATTGCCACATTTCTCTTCAATAAAGTCTTCATCGAAGGTGTAAGGTTAAACCTCTTCGGACACTCAATCTCTTTCTGCAAAGTCATTTCTGATGCATAGGAGAAAAAGCCATTCATTGGAAACTCAGAAGTTCCTCCATTTCCAAAACCCCACCCGCTATGAAACCTACACAGTGCTGGGGCAACCCCGATGGGACCATTACCAACAGCCTCCACGTTTCCATTACTAATCGAACCACTAGCACAATCACTATTTCCATTAGGTGAAGGAAGAACCGGGATTTCCATCACACTCGCACGGCCAACATGAAGATCACTCATAAGCAAACACCACATTGCATCACCTCGACTCAAATGTGGCTTAATTTGTTGCAACAAACACACCATGCCCGCAAGAGAATACTCCTCCAACTGCCTCAAATCCCCAAAAACAGCCTCGGATTCCTCTGAATTCCCATTAATCCCACAACACCCACTATTCAAATAAGCCAACGAATTATGTAAAATATTAGTCAAGACATCCATTCCTCCATACCAATGCCCATTCCTCAATATAGCCTTCAAAGCCACTTCCTCGTCATAACCCATAGCCACAAGCTTCGAAATTGCCTCATTATACAAACACTCCAAATTTTTAAACAAAAGCTCCTCCAATTGTTCCTCGGTACAGTACCCCCACCCACTATCATCAAAAACCGAATTTGGGCCTGCTACCGGGCCGGAACCCACATTCGGGTTTTGACCCGAATCATTCAAGCCCATTTGATAATTTAAGGGTCTCAACCCAGATTCCATTATGGATTTAGAAATTGCCATGCTGTTGTTGGTGGCGGCGGCGTTGTTCACGTTATTGGTGGTGGTGTTGGAATTAGTACTATGATGATCGGACTCGGGCTTTACCGATCGGGCCCGCCGATTTGTTCTGATGTGTTTATCTCTTACGGTACAACCCATTCAGGATTTTTAATTAAATTAAAATTTTAAAGTTAACCCTAAAAAGAAAAAGTAAAAATCCAATCAATTCATCAAATATATAGAAAAATGTAAAAATTTATGTATATCGATGAGATATGCATGTAAATTGAGATAAAGAGGGATGAAGGAAGACTTACAGGAGAGATGATCAGCGCAGGATTGGGGGGTTTGAGCTAGTGAAACGAGAAGAATGAGGAAGAAGAGGTGGCGGGTGATGGGGCAGGGCACAGAGTGGGGTGGGTATATCTATGACATTACAAAAGGATGCTGGTCCTGCTGGATGAGTTCCCCGGGCCTGCTCCTGATTTTACAATTTTACCCTCGTTGAAAGGAAATTTATTTATTTATCTTTTTTTTTGAGAATTTATTTTTCTTCTTTGATGAATTAAGAGGCAACCGAGATTAGCTCGGTTAGCTACCACTAAGACTTTTAGGGTACGTTTTGGTTCGTGGGATAACATGAGATTGGATAATTAATCTCATTTCATTTTATGTTTGGTTAATTTTTTTATATGGTATTACTTCTCTTACTTAACTACTTTAATCTCATAAACATGGGATAAAATAATCTCACGGGAGAGTTGGTATTAGTTATCTTGCAATGGAGGTGTATGTGGGATAATAATAATTTCAACTAATTTAGTTGTAAATATATCTTATAATAATCAAGATTAATATGTTGTGTTCCTAAATCCTCCATAATACTCTCTTTTGTAAAAAGTACAATTTAATATTTTTCGTTCAAAAATTGTTTTGTAAATTGTATCACGTTTTTAATTTTGTTAATATTATTATTTTATGTTTCCAATGATTTGTTTTTTTTTTTTTTGTGGGTTTGTATTTAGTTTTCAATTCCACTTTAAAATTGTCATGAGTTTATTTTCTCATATAAATTATTTCATTTTCAAGTTTAAAATAAATCAAAAACTTAAATATCATATTTGATCTTTTTTTCTATTTAATTTTAATTTGTATATTATTCCTTCTTTTTATACTCTAAAAAAAAACTATGTAATAATTTCAATGTTGGACACTGAAGCTTTTATTTCCCTAATTTTCTCATATAGCTTATCGTTACTCTTGAACTGAAAATTTGATATGATCAAATTAATAGCTAGAGACTTGTACTCTAAATGGTGAGCAAGTGCACATGAATTAAGTCACTTTTTGCAGTGACTTTCATTTTACACAATTACTATTACAAGCGAGTTCAAACAATCCAAAAAAAAAAAAAAACTATGTAATAATTTTAATTGAAATCATGCTACAATTGTAAAAGAGTTTAGGGCAACTAATAGGTAAATTAGTCTTTTTAAACAAAATTAACAATATGATTACCTTTAACCGTTAGTCTAGAAAATTTAAATGCCACAAAAGAAAAACATTAAGAACTATGTTGTGAAACACAAAAGAAAAACATAAAGAACCATGTTGTGAAACGCTCAATGGCCTTGATTAGTTGACAGGGAAGCAAAATTAATTTAGAATATGAATTATCGTAATATAATTCAATAGAAGATATTTTTATAATATGTTTAGATGCTCTTAGGAATCTTGACTTTGAAATTTAAAATTTTTAAAAAATTTACCTTTCTTGACAAGAATTCTTGCCAACTACACGAGGCTTAAGTGTTAAGGAGTTTAATGCATCTAACCCTTTGAAATGCAACAAATGATATGCAATAAATTTAATTAAATGCATAACTAATACTGGATGCCAAGTAAATAATCTAAAGATTGCAACTAACCTCTACAAAGTATAGTTTGTATTGTTATAAATATTTGCGTAGGAATGAATGTTCAACAATATCACGCCCAAATAATAACACATTACCAACTTGAAAAAAGGAAATATACAAGTTAGATAATTTCTTACGTCTATAGTCTCTTTGGCTATAAACATCTTTTGTAAACTTTTGAGAGTACAAGTAAAACAATATAAAATATTTGGGTTTCATCATAAATATTAATTTCTCGATAGATGTCAAGGGTAAGGGTGGCATGGACCGGTTAACTGATCCATACACCTAATATTATAATCAAAACCGCTTGTACCGGTTCGCCTAATTTATAAACCATATCCGACGCTCATTAATCGGTTAATCGCTTATTGGTTACTTGGTTAAAGAGGGTCGGGTACCGCAAATAACCGGAACCATATAGTATTAAGTTAATTTGACAAAATAGATAAAAATATTATAACATAAACCTTTGCTCAAATTGAAAAAAATGCTTATACAATTTCAATTACTTTGAAAAACAAGCAATAAAATTACAAATTGAAACTCTAGCATCTGCTCTTTTTAAAAGTAAAAAAGGTTAAAAAAATGTTGCTCTTTTTAAGAGTAAAAAATTTACGTATCTCAGCTGTATGAAAATAATTTTTTAGTTGCCATCAAGAAATTAAATTGAAAGAAAAATCAAATACGATATTTACGTTTTAAAATGATCTTAAACTTGAAAAATTAAATGAATTAATGTTCCTCAATTCCTCTATAACATTGCAAATATTAGCCTTTAAGACGTATATATGGACCAATTTGGTTAATCGCGATTTTTAAAAATTAATAACTGGAACCAGAACCAGAACTGCTTTTACAAATGAGGTTCGGTTAACCTAACCGCTTTCAAAATTTGATTCGATTACTGTTATTTTTTAGTTCGAAATAGATCAGTTATTGCGATTTTTTGATTTTTCGATTATTTTTGCCCACTCCTAGTCAGGGGACCATATTGACGCATTTCACAAATTCAAGTACTTAATGGGACTTTTTGATAATTTGATGGCTTTTGTAAGAGTTAAGGGATATGGTATGGTACTGTTTAGAAATTAAATGAATTTGACTTCCTATGTTTCAATTACTTGACCATTATTAATGAACGCTAAACACTTTATTGTTAAGACTCTGGTAGCAACATATGCACTAGGGTTGTTCAGAAAATCTTGAAAAATTAGTTAAACCGATCTTCTTCAAATAAAAAAAGAATGGTACCGAACCAGTTTTTGTTATCAGTTTGGGTACTTAACCAATCAATTTGGTTGTGGATTGCCAATTACCTAAATTTGTCTGTTTGGTTTCGGACTGCCAATTACCTAAATTTGTCTATGTATAATATCAATTTTTTAAAAATTTTTATGTTAAAAATTAAAATTTACTTTAGGATGAAAGTACACTTCTATTATTCAAAATTGGATAAACAAAAATTTAGACTTAATTTTATATTTTTGTATAGTTTTAATAATTATTTTTATATAATAATAAAAAACTAGAAAGTCTTTTGGTTATTATATAGTAGGAAACAAATAAAATGTATATGAATAATTTGTTTATAAAGTAAAATTAAAGTTAGAAATGAAAATTTTGAAGAGATTTAGATTTTTTTGTTTTAAAAGTAACTTTAAGGGTAACCGGTTCAAGTATCTAGTAAATTCGAACTAGTTTTTGGGACAATATGTCATTCGATTATCCTACAGAGATGGACCGATTTGCAATTTACATTTTTATTGAATTGGTTTTACCAGTTCGGATCAAGATTTTCCTCGTGAATCGATCCATGAACAGCTTTAATAGGCGCAGAGATAAGAAAGGTAAGAACTTTAGTTTGAAGAGATTGGGGCGATATTTTAATTAATTCGAAGTATCCATAAACCTCGAAATCAATGTATTAGTAAGATAGCTATTTTTCCTTCTTGTTACGATGTCATACCATAATGAGACTGTACAATTTTCTATCTCAAATAAAGAACCTACGCAATCTTTGTCCACTTTATTTACCTAGGTGATTTGGTCACCTAAGATAAGTATCTTTCAAGGCAGAAATGAAATGGAGGATTCAAAGTCTTCCACCAACATTTCTTCCCTATTCTCCTCTTTTTCTTACGTCTACACTTTCCTTGTATTATTGTCGTGATTGTGAGAGCCTCAACCCAAGTTGTTTTCTCGTCTTATTATCGCGATTGTGAGAATTTCAACTCAAATTGTGAGTCAAAAATTTTTATTGTAGAACTGTATATAAATTTTTTTTGTACTTGTATCAAAATTGAGAGAACCTCCAGTGGAGTACTAGTACCAAAAGCTAACGCCAACTGGCTAAGAACACATTTTGTCTCAAAGTGGCAATTTTTTGCTTCTCCTCGCAATACAACGGAATTAACTAATAGAACTTTCAAGTTGCATCTTTGATGATTACTACAACCTGTTCACATTAGCCCATAAAGACTTCCGAAACCATCTATTCCACTCTCTCCATTATCCCAAGATTGTCTTTTGCTGCTGACAAAAGTTAACCATGGCTCTGACCCCCGAGAAAGATCCATCACCTGCCTCTGTAGAAACCGTTGAAGAAATCACGAGATTCTACAAATTACTCCCACCTAGACCTTCCATTGAAGAGGTTGAAGCAGCCATATCTGTTGTCAAAACAGTAAACTCTGAAGAGCAAGAAAGACTTGAGGAGATATCCAAGCAAGTTGCTCCACAAGATGTGCCACCAGAACTTTTTTCCGTGTTACAAGAAGTGAGGAAATCCATGGTTTTGTTCAGAAGCCATGAGCAGAGGAAAGAAGCAATTTACTTGGTTGAACTTGACAAGATTTTTCAGACATTTGATGAGCTTATTCAGAGAGCTTCTGAGCTTGTTTCTGGGGATACCCTTGTGGCAAAAGAATGTAATATTGGTAGCCAAGATGGTGAAATTGCCAAAAAAGTGGTGATCAGGGATGAGAGTGTGAATAGAAGTGAAGAGCCAAAGATTGATGATTCAAGTGGTCTGCTCACAAGTGCTTTGTCAAAGCCTTCCATTCCCTCTTCAGGTATTCTATAGGCTTCACTTCATTTTTTCAATTGAAGTACTACCTATTTAGGAAATGATTCTGCAATTAGGAAAATTATGGATTTCTTTTCTTGGTTAAAGTTCCTTGAAAATCCCAATTGACATGGATGTAGCATCGTTCTTATCATCTCACTATCACTCTTCATCGCACTCATCTTTTCTCTAGGGATAACAGATGTATAATTTGTGCAAGATTTTGCTTCATTTTTGAGCTAAAGATCAAAATTGGATAGATTGTTTGAGTTGCTTCTTTTCGTTCCTAGTTTGACTTCCTGCAAGTTTTAAGCTGCCATGTGGGCACACTTAAGTGAAGCTTGAGACCGTTTGAGTGCAAGAAATAAAGATTTCGCATTATTTTTATTATGTATATTTTCCTAGGAGCAAGCAAGCATCTCAGTGCTTCCGATTAGAATACCCTTAGAGTTAATTATGATAAATTTATCTTTAGTTTTAGTGTCGAACTTCTGTTTTTCCAGAATAGTTGCTACAATTGGGCAACCTATGCATTTTCCTGGGTACAAATTTCTTGAAATCCCAATTCATTTAGTAATTTTACTTGGTTTTTATCATCTAACAATCTGTCAGTATCACACTTTTTGTCTCCGAGGATAGTGAATATACAAAGCGTACAAAACTTGAGTGAAATGCCAAAATTTGATAAATTGTCTAAGCAACTTTTTTCTTTCCCCCTAGTTTTATCTTCTTGCAAGTCTTGAATTGCTGTCTGGACACCTCTAACTTGAGAGCAAGAACATAGAGAGTAAGCACATCCTTATCAAGTTTAATCTTCTGTGAGAAAACAAGCACTCCAATGGAGACAAAAGCACCCTTTTCTTGTGTTGGACAATTGAACTTACCTCAAGTAAAATAGAGTTTTTCCGATTTTAAATTACTCAACTATGGTAAGAAAATCTACTTATTCAAAGACTAAAAAAGTTTTTTGCTGTGTATAATTCGGATTATTATAAAGTTGCTTAATCTTTGTTAATTGCAGTTGTAAGGTATGAAGAGACTGAGAAATTGAATTTAATGGACGTGGCGGCCATAATTGAAAAATCTGCTAAAGCTGAAGCAGAGTTCCTTGATCTTCAGGGGAGATTGATGGACAAGGTTGAGTGGCTTCCATTGTCGCTTGGAAAGTTATCACATCTTATTGAGCTAAACGTAGCAGACAATCAAATTATGGCTCTTCCCTCAGCCATTGGTAGTCTCAAGTCATTGAAAAAGCTTGATGTCCATTCCAACCAAATAATAAACCTTCCTGACTCATTTGGCAAACTGGTTGTTCTAACCGATCTTGACTTGCACGCAAACAGGTTGAAGTCACTGCCAGACTCATTTGGAAACTTAAAGGACCTGATCAATCTTGATTTGGGCTCAAACAAGTTCACTCATTTGCCAGATATAATTGGAAATCTAACTTCTTTGAAGAAACTGAATGTGGAAACAAACGAGCTTGAAGAACTTCCTTGTACGATTGGCCTTTGTCTGTCACTTGTAGAGCTGAGGTTAGATTTCAATCAGCTGAAAGCTCTTCCTGAGGCACTGGGAAAGCTTCACTACTTGGAGATTCTTACTTTGCACTATAACAGAATCAGTGGACTGCCTACTACGATGGGGAATCTAATGCATCTCAAAGAACTTGATGTCGGCTTCAATGAACTTGAGACAATTCCTGAAAGCCTATGTCTTGCAGTTAGCTTGAAAAAATTGAACGTTGGGAAAAATTTTGCAGACCTGCGAGCCTTGCCAAAATCAATTGGAAACCTCGAAATGCTTGAAGAGCTAGATATCAGCGACAATCAAATATTTTCCCTGCCTGATTCTTTCAGATTTCTTACAAATTTAAAAACGTTTCATGCTGATGAGACACCACTAGAATTGCCACCAATGGAAATAGCAAAACTGGGTGCTCAGGTATTCTTTGTCTAGATTACTGCATGTAAGTCAATTGTTGTGTATTGTACTTCACTTGTTTATTTCCTTTTTCATTAGGCCGTTGTCAATTTCATGGCCGAATTTGTTGCTAAGAGGGACATGAAATCTCAAAGGCCAACAAAGAAGAGAGGATTCTGTCTCCAGCTCTTTGCCAATTGTTTGGGGGTCGAGACAGGATGAAATCATCAACACAAGGAAGAATTTGAAGTGTAATTATTTCCTCATTCATGTATAGGCCCTCTACCCTTTGACACACATACGCACAACTTCCAAAAAGAAACGAAAATTGTATTTGAGAGCTTTGGTGGAGTTTATTCTACCATTTATTGTGTATTCTATGAAGCAAATGTGCAGACGTCTACTTTCTGCTTTTGTTTGGTTGCAGAGAACCAAGAAACTGAGAACAACTTATTTGTTTTATACGCTTAGCATCTTTATTCAAAAACACACTTTTGGTTACTCAAATTATATGTTTCGATCAATAGAACATGTATTGACAGCAGTGTTAGTACTCTCAATCAATTTCATGCATGGTTTTCATGTAAAAATGTGTGCCAAATTAACGTTTTAGATCGAGAAAAATCATCAGAATACAGGTTGAGCACCAGTCAGCTTTGCCTTAAAACTTGGCGACAAATATCTTGATGTTGCTGCTGGGATCCTAACATGTCTCTGCATTCATGGGATGATGGTACTTAGTAGTAAGAGGCAAAGAAGTATAGAAAGTTTTGCTTGTCTCTATTTGTTAATTGCTTTATGTTAAATTTTACCAAATCTATAGTTTTAAAATTGAAAAAGTTGGACTAAACAACTGTATGTTAAATGTTTACTTGCCCCCGGTTAAGGTTTTTCTTCAAAACAGTGGCTTCATAATATAATACACAATTATGGTTGGATTGACATTGAGGCTAAGTATCATCTTAACATCTCTTTTCTTGTGTTCCTTTGATACCTTTTATCTTGCGACTTCGGCAAGTGTCTAGATATATTTAAAAGGAACTATCAAGTTATGTGATACTTAACACAGAATAGAAAATAAAATAAAAAGAAAATTACCTTTATGGTACTACAATTATTATTTTTTTTTTAGAATTCATAGAGGTTCTATTACTTTAATGACCAATTATTATCTTATTAGTCAATCATAAGATTTGTCCTATTCTTTTTCCTTTTTTTTTTTTTGGTGAATATCAAGTAAATAATCAGTCATAAAACAAAGGATGTGTATTGCATTAACATATATTTGGTATGAGAGGATAGCAGGATATGTATTGCATTAACATACATTTGGTATGAGAGAAAAGGTCTGATTTGAAGGTTTTGTTTTATACTAAATATATCCTTTCATTCTGAACTCACTAAAACAAAATTGTTGTTCCAATCCCACTGGTGGGTATTCCAAGTTAGAAGAATATCTGATCTTTATCAATGATTGGTATAATTATATCTAAATGTCAAAATAGATTAAAATCTATAATAGTTTAACTTAATTGTACTGAATTATTTATAGTATATAAAATTATTTAATCCATTTAAGTAAATAAAAGACTAAAGCAAAAATTTTCAATAAAATTTTTAGCATAATTACTCACTTAATTTCGAAGCCTTATCAAACGTCCTTATTAATTTTATTTGTATTTTTCGATTATAGATTTATACTAAAAAAAAGAAAAGGACAACAAAGAACGCAAAGGAAAAAGGTTAAAACTGAAACGACACCGTTTAACCTCCATGATATAAGCATCCTCAACAATGGCGGAGCACAAAAGTAAAAGAATAGCGTAGGCCCGCTCAACTATTTCTAGTCTTTCTCCCAGTATTCTGCACCCGTAACGAAGCAAGCTCACGAATCTGCACATCAACCAAGGTGCTCCGACTCTTTCTCCTGATAAAATATTTATCTTTTTTCGCTTTTCATATTTCTTGTCAATTATTTTGCATGATCATGCCCAAGTAAAAGAAGAAACTTTTTGTTCTTAGTCTTAAAGATGAGAGGTTTACCAAGAAATTGGTTTTCCCTTCTTTTCTAGTCCGAAAAGAATTTGCAAAATGGGTTCTTATATGATAATTTTATATTCCTCGGATTGAATGCTTTATTTGGTATTCAAGAACTACGAAGATTGAATCTTTTAGTTGTTGTAATTGGGATTGAACCATGTGGATTATTTTTCTTTTATTTGAGAAAAAAAGTATGAAGGAATTCTGGAAACGGGGGTCTTGATGATCGGAAATTTTTGAAATATTTGTACTTAAAAATTTTGATATAATATGGTGAAGTGCTGAGATTTGGTAGAATTATTTGATTAACTGAAAAATTCTGAAAGCCCTGCTGTTGTTATGCTATTAGTGAGGTGGGATTTTCCAGAGTGATATTGTACCGCTAGGTAGGACATCTGCTGCTATGTTACTTGGATTTGGTTATGGGAAGTCCTGTGGGGACGTGTCCGCTAGTGTAGAATTGAGAGTCTGGTATACGCAGGCAAAGTGAAGAGTCTGAGTGGCACAGCTTGTCTGAGTTTCTTCAGTAGTGAGATTGTTTAGAAAGTAAACTTCTGATTGATGAGATTTTCAATCATGATCATTATTAAAAGCAAAAAGAATTAGAAACTTAGGATACTTCGGGCACAAAGTTTATTTCAAGTTGTGATATGAATGGTAGGGATCTGATATATTCAGTTACTTTAGTTTACTTTTTTTTTTTTTTTTTTTTTTTTTTTTGCATCTTCCTCTCCTGATGATAAGTGGTCCTGATTTCTTTACGCTGATTATATTTCATGCCAATCCTTCATTTGATCAGGAGTGGTAATATTATCTATGCAGTAATTTCCAGGGTTGATACCTCAACTTAGCTAAGGGGTGGCAGTTATATAACCTGTTCAATGGGTTCTTCGGGGACCAGCACAGATCAAAAAATGAACGTGTATGTATGGGACATGGACGAGACTCTTATATTGCTCAAGTCTTTGATAAATGGAACATACGCCCAAGCTTTCAATGGTTTAAAGAATGTACAGAATGGTGTAGATCTTGGGAAGATGTGGGAGAATCATATTCTTCAAGTATGTGACGATTATTTCTTCTATGAACAAGTAAGTAGGCTCCTTAGCTTTTAATTTCTTTATGTAACTTACTGCTTTCAAATGTTGTATTCAATTCACAGCTTTTAACTGCATGTTGGTGACATTAATACTCTGTAAATAATTTGGAGTTCATTTGGGAATTCTGATGATTTAACCTCCAGGTTGAAAATTGCAATCAACCATATCTAAATGTCATGGGTGAATACGATGATGGGCGAGACCTTTCTGATTACAATTTCAACCATGATGGTTTTAAACACCCATTTGATGATGCAGGTAAAAGAAAATTAGCCTACCGGCATCGGGTTATAGCTCAGAAGTACAAGAAGGTACTACTTCTTTTTTCTCTCTGTCATGTCTTATCTATTTCTTACTGGATTAAATATGTAATTAGCTTTTACATGATCATTTTAACATCTGGTATTCAGGATGTGGATTCAACCTAATTATGTGTTAAGAACAAAAGATTGAACTCTCAAAAGCATGCTTAAAATATTCAGAATAGTGTTATATCTATCTTTACCAATTTTGGCCTAGAGATGAAGCTGTTTAATCTTACAAATATGCTCAGACATGCATTTGCTACTATCCTAATAGGGCTTGGATTTTAACACAAGAAACAAATTACGGAATGAAGCTTAAAGAATGTAAAAAAACAGTTATTATCCAAATATTTGAATTCTTTAATGTGACTATTATCGTATTTATGCCTGTGTTGGCTATGTAGAGAGCTTCCTTTGTACCCTGCTATGAGTTGCAAGTAAAACCAATCTTTTCCATTAACTAAAGAATTGTTGATGCACAAATAAATGTGAGCTTTATGTAAAAATATACTCAATCTCGGTCCTCTCTCTCTATGATTTTTAACAGGGCTAAATATTCCTATTGGCTTTTACGTTTGTTTATTGTTGTTGTGTTTAACTCTTAGTGTTGCTGGAAATGAACGTCTAGCACTACTCCTTACTAAGCTTACCCACCCTTCATACGCCCAACCAAACTTCCCCAATCCCTGGCTCCCCCAACCCCCCCCACCACCCCCCCCCCCCCCCCCCAAAAAAATGAAAACCAGAAAAAGGGAAAAGAAAAAAGCTGGCTAAAAATTGTTACACGAACCCCATCCCTGGTGTTCTCAGATAGCAAACATAAAAGAAGGGTAAACAAACAAATTCACCTCATGCTGCCATCAATGTGTGCTATGTTGTTTGTTGTGGTCACGAGGTTGTTCTTTATAATGCTTAATAAGTCATGAGAATCTGTGGCTTTATGATAATCTTATTCTTTGTGGTGGCTAAACTTTTGCAGGGGTTGCACAGTATTCTTGACCAAGATATAATAAAATCTTGGGATAATCTCTATAATGCAACTGACAGTTATACAGATGGTTGGCTTTCTTCAGGTAAATTATCTTTTGACTGTGTAGTAATTTCCTACTCAATTTACTTGCCCTCTGTGAGTAGTTATTTTTTCACTAACTCTTCACCAACAATGATTTTGTAAAAATTAATATATTCCGGATTACATGGATATTTGTTCTTGTATTCCACATACTAGGGACAGTTTAACGTACTTAGAAATTTGTCTGTGTGCACACTTCTGTTTGGGTGTATCTATGAGGTTATCTCTTTGCAATGGTTGGAGAAGATACACTAAGCAAACCTTTTGCAAGTGTCAATCTTTGGCTAATTTGTTACATCAGAACGACTGGGGATTAATGTGTCATTTTTCATTGACATTTATTGCAATTCTTACTGTATCTTCTTCATTCTTAAAATTGTTGTTAACAGAACCAGTTCTGATCTGGTTTAGTGAATAGATATGGTATATACCTAGTTAACAGTGTGCTTGATGGTCTGTGTCTTTAGTTTACTGCACTTGTTTTCTTTGGGTAGCTTGGTTCATCTTTAGTTGATTTCATATGGATTCATCATAATAGCACAATACTGGTTTGCTTTGAAGAATTTTGAATGTACTCATGTATGTATTTATCCTCTCCAACGCAGCTCGGGTGTTTTTGGAGCAGTGTGCTGCTGTTAACAGAGAACTCATCCCTCACATAGTCTCACCTGATACCTCTAATTATGGAAGGAGTACTCAGCATCATGTAAATGTGTTAGTGACTTCAGGATCACTGATTCCCAGCCTTGTGAAATGCTTACTCTTTCGCCTGGATGGTCTTATTGCTTGTGAGAATGGTCAGTTAATCTCTTCTAATTTATTCAGATTCTCGCCATGTGCAATTATGCATGTGGTACTCAATAGTGATCTTGGTGTATTATTTAAATGTATGTTATTTTTTCCCATTTAAGCTTTATTCTGAATGGTACAAAACTAATAAGCTGAACTCCTGCTTTTATCTTGTTAATACAGATGAAGATATCAGTGACAGGTTTTTATAAGAAACATGAATATCACCTTGTTCTGACACTAGGCTAGTGATTGCTCTTAGATTTATTTGAATACATGAAGTAGATGATAAACTAAACAATGTCCTTATGGTTTCCTGTCAAGAGCATTGACTGTTCAAATGTAGGGATGCTGCGTCTAAAGTCAGTAACTGGAGGAGTTAGTTTATAGTTGTGAACTAGATATGCTTAGAAGTGGATGAATGCTGAATATTTATTACTGTAAAGTAGAAAAGAGGGAACAAAAGCAAGAAACAATTGGTTCAGAGTAGTCATGTTTATTTTTCAATTCTTGTACAAAGGCTATGAAAAATTCAACTGATAAGAACTCAACCAAATTGCTGCTTGGTGTGTCAATTTGCATTTTCCATTTTGATGTAAATACCTTTTATTTACCCTTAGTTATTGCTTTAGGTGATCTCAAGTTGAGAACATATGCATGTAAAAGGCTTTCCTCCAGAATGATGCCAACTTTTGAGAATTTTCCATTTTACTTTGAGATGCATGCAAGATCCTCTAGTTCACTTCTATCACATGTTATTTGTTAGATCTAACAACAATGGACAGTTTGATATCAGTATGAAAGTGCGTCTTATAATAACAGATTTATCTCTCAAGGAAGCTAGGTATTGTATCTAACATGCATATTGTGACTTGCATTGCAACTTTCCAATCTCTTATTAAGATGATATGAATTTCAGTCAATGAAATATATTGCATTGCTTTAGCAGATGTGTCTATTTGAGTAAATGAACATTTTAGGAGAGATCGATATTAACATTTCTACTATGCTTCCAGTCTACAGCTCGTGGGAAGTGGGGAAGCTCCAGTGTTTTTCATGGATAAGAGAACGATTCAGCAGTCCAAATGTCCAGTTTTGCGTCATTGGGGATGGTTGGGAGGAATGTGAAGCTGCAGAAGCAATGAGATGGCCATTTGTTAAAGTTGATCCCTGGTCAACCAGTTATCATAGGTTTCCAGGCCTCACATTAAAAGATATAGATCTCTATTTGTCCGTTGTGTATGGAAATGCTGAGGAAGAGAGTGATGAAGAATAGGTCAGCATACTCAAGAAACCGACTCTACTGAGCTAACATGGGAGGGCCCTGCTTGTGGAAATCAAGGATTGTGGCCTATGGAAGTTCCTTGTGTAAAAAAAGTTCCCTTGAGCATCAGATCTATTTGTATGGCAAATCAACGCAGAGCCCCGAAAATGTCAGTGACAAAGTATCTTTCAGGTGCTGAACTGTTAGATGGCGTGTTCTATTCTTGGACCTCCTCTGGGTAAGATCAAATGGTTTCCGCTTATACAATAAGCATTTTGCTGAAAATTGGATGTAGACCTGTACAAGATGGATATGCGCAGACAGATTTCAATGCTTGATCTCATAGATACATATTTAGTAGTATGTACAGATTGGAGTGACTGTCTAATATATGTGTTGGCATCCGCGACTCTTTTAAGTTATATCGCTCAGTATTATACTGTCATTAGAAATACAACTGACTTGTATAGCTTAAAGTTTCGCATAAATCGAAACAAAATACAACTGACTTGATTAACATTTCAGGCTTCATTTCTACTATGGATTAAATTAAATCACACAGATCATCAAGGCCACACATTCCATTCAAACAACTTATCAAGCAAAGCACTACTGCTTTTTCAGTCTCACATCTTAAGTCTTGGGTGGGTGTATCTTTAGGAGGTTAAGATGTGATATGGAGGAAAAAAAAGGAGAGTTTAGCTCTTGGGGGAGCGTTTGGTTTTGGGTTATATTTGGGGGGAAAAAAGCAGTTAGTGTGGATTTGGGTCAAGTGAAGCAAGGTGTATGGATTTGAATTGGGCAAATTCTCTCTCGAAGGAAGGCCGTTTGCAATGGCAGTGGTGGTTAACTGAAGGTTTTGGTTTTACTATATAACAAGGAATTGGACTTGGATGGCAGTGGTGGTTGGTTTCCAAAACTTTTTATTTATTACAGAAAAAACAAAACCAGTAGTTGAGAATATTGATTATGTAATTTTGGCTAGCAAATTGGATTTTCTAGTTACAAATCATATAGAAATAAAGGGTCCAAGCATAATTTTTCAAATTAAAACTGCACTAGATGAAATCATCAAAAAGTTCAGGGATATTCCTGAAATTATCTCTAAAAGCTTATTCGGGTGGGAAAGACTCGGGGAGTCATCCTCCCTTGGTGCCATTTAAAAGACACAACAATAAACAAATATCAACACCTAAAGCGATCAGTGCCTCATGTTTCCATGAATCAAACCAATTCCGTCATTGTAATCAATTTAGATTTATTCTCGTACATGTGACACTAACTTCTTAGTGCAACTAGTAATCCAAATTTTCCTTACATAAAATAATAGAAATGATGAAATAAACTCCACTTTTCTATTTATACATTCCTCTCTTTGTTTTTTATTAGGTAAAAGATTATAAAACGCATGATTTCTAACACTATAAATTTTAGCAGAGTCCAAAATTTAATCTCCTTGTGGTCTAAAAGGCCAAAAATGGAAAATACGACCTAAAGAAAATGGTAAGACGTACGCATATGAAGAAAATAATAATAATAATAATAATAAAAAGTACAAGAAGCTCAAAACCAATGGGCAGCCCACAGTTTGGAAATGTCACCATCGGATGGAAATTAATAATTGGCGCAAAAATACAATGTTCGCCTGATATAATCTTTTGGCATGCTGGATCTTTTAATTCCACACTTTTCAAATTGGCTCCAATAAAAAAAAAATTAAGGGCTGTTTAAGCTCTAATTATCTAAATTGTACCAAATTATCTCAAATCCTCCAATCAAAAGCAAATATTAAGATTATATATCCATAAATGATAAGTCCAAATTTTCGGCAAGGGAAGATAGGAGCCTCATCTTAGTGATGAGGATGTGTTCTTGAAATTATGCCCACATTTGATGTTGTATTCAAGTTAGTGAGCATAAAGGGAGTCCCTAAATCTTCATCAATTGACATTTATAGGTGTCAACATTCTAATTTTGTCTTCTTATTTTTTTAAAATGAAGTGGCGTGACTTAACGTATAGGCCCCCAGAGAGCAAAATATGGGAAAAGTATTAAAGTTTCTTGAATTTTTCCGACTATTTATAAATGGATTTTTCCAATAGATTGAGGCATGCCAAAGCCATTTGCTGATAGGTTGCAAATTGATATTGGATAAGATTTGTTTTGGATATTTTGGTTTAATGTTTGGCTAAGGGATAGCTTGAGTTCATTGGTTGGATTATCACCCTTGTGACCTTAGTAGTAAGAGCAGGATATTTATATAGAATGTGATTAATATTAAATTTTGTAGTAGTTATAATTTGAAATTTTTTGAACTTTCTTAACTGGATTTGGAAAAAGTTTGCTAATAAACTATCCTTGCACTCTTAATTTTAGCATACCCTTCTTTCTTGATTCGTTTTCTTTTGTTATTTTTAATCTTTTAATTCTTTTCAAGGGTTATTTATTCTCATGCTACAACAACGACTAGGGTGCAACTGATGCTCTTTGTTAACCAGAAATGCATTCAGTTGGATTCAGTCCTTTCCTTCTGATGTCCTCCAAGGTTCCAGAAAAAATATAAAAGATTAGGAAAGTGAGTAAATAACACATAAAACAATCTTGTTCATGATGATTTGAAGAAAAAGTATCCCAGCCATGAGTATCTAATTTGTAAATGGACGCAGAGAATAGTCAGCCATTAGCTAAAAAAGTAACAGTAATATTCAATTTTGTATGAAGAACAAAACTGAATTCACCGAAAACAATTTTAAAGATTCTTCTTCGTAAATGTGCAAATGAGATAAAAAGGTAATTGAAAAACGTGTTTGAAATTTAAAAAAAATAGATATTTAAAAAAAAATATATAAAACAAACACTGTTTTGCTTGCTAACTATGGCCAACATCTGCCTCTAGTTTCTCTTTTATATGGGATGATGGGAGAGAAAAAAAAAATCATTCATCTGATGATTGGAATCCCTCATGAAAGAGCCCTTTTTAATAATTCTTGAAGTGAAATTCAACTCTTTACATCAGGCCACATGTTTCAACTTTCAAGATTCAAAGAGCCACAGGAAATTTCCCTCTAAGAAAAAAAACAAAAAACAAAAAACACCAAGCAATTGTTGTTTCAGAAATTATTCATTTGATGAACTTTTCTAGAACTGCAATAAGAATATCCATTTGGGATCAAAAAATGAATGCGGAGAAAAGCCCCCCAAAAAAAAAAGTTAGTACAAATAAATGGTCCTAAATGTCGATGTATGATCATATGTATCTTTCAATAGTAGTAGTAAATGGGTTAATTTGTAAGTTTTCAGTCTTGTCACTGCCCATGTTTTGGTCTTTTATAGATTCTCTTGTTGCTCTCTTGATTGGATTCCCTTCGATTTTCTCCAAATTTCTGGTCTCTTTCAATTTTGTTTTTTCTTTTTTTGTCAATTTTGTTCTTATTCTTTTTGTACAAAAACACTTTTCTTTGTCAATTTTCACCAATATACATTTATGTTGCATCAAGTTTAGTGTCATATTCCTCTTCACTAGCTGAAATAATGGAATTGTTCACATCATTTATCTCAGGCCTTGTATAAATTAGTTAAAAACAAGAAGAATTGTGGAACCTCACCATTGTAAATTATAAGTCTATATTTTGACCGTATAACTTTTATAATACATGTATGTATTTGTATTTGCAGTAGGGCTACTTTGAGGTTAGAAGATGTTTTAAATTTGCATTTGCATTTCAATATATAATTTTTTATAGAAGTTGATTTTTTAGAAGTTTCTAAAATTGGCATGCACAAATTGTCTCATGATTGACAGAGCAATTGTGGTTCACAAAAATTTCACTATTTTTTAATCTACTTGGACATGGCTGGACAAATTTCCGCTACACAAATTTTTGCTATTTTCTAAAGCATAAAATATTGAAAAGAAACAATTCAGAAAGCATTTCTGATTCTTCTGGATTGGCTAGATAGGTTGAAGCGGACGTATCTTTATCTGCTTGTATCAATGTAGAAAACAACGAATTCATTTGTTTTCTATGGCCATGTTATGCTATTTTCCTTCTTTCTAAAGCTTCAATCGCACAATTCTTTGCATTGACATTTAAATACTTATTAAATACAAAGTAATAGCATAAAGTAATAAGTCAAAATTGTTTGAGTTTCCCTCGACCAAAGGAAAATAAGCTTTTAGTTCTAAAGTTTCGGCATAGCCTCGATTGGGGTTTCACATGATAATGATAGTTGATTTTCTGAATTAATAAATTAATTAATAACCTAAGCTTGGGGATTCTTAGGTGTGCAAAAAGATGAAAAAAAGATTCTTTTTGACAAATTTTCCTAAATCTTTAATTTCCAGTTGAGAGTTAAACCACTGTTTAAGTGTTTGAGACGTTGATAGTCAGTTGATTTTCAAGTAATTAGCAACATCGAATCGTTGTTTATATTTTTCACTAAAAGGAAGGAACTTTAAAATTCTGGCTCAAATTTTTAATATTTATCTTGGTCTATAGAAATGTTTGTAACAAATTTTGGATGGCAATGGTTTTAAGATGCAAGTATCAGTTAAAATCGATCAAAAGTTGATACCATCCTTCAAGAAAAGAATGTTTATTACTGGCAAGAAAGCCTTCCAATTTCATCCTAATACTAAGTACATATGCATGAGGTATTGAGGTGCCAGAGATATAACATAAAGGATAATTTTTTGTGTTTTGGACGTAATATGTGTGTGTATACATCATATACATATATGGAAATGTATGTTATGTATGTATGTATATGTATATATATATATGTATATATATATTTATTTATCTATATATATAAAATACATCTCCCTCCCTCCCTCTCAAACACACGCTGATGCTAGATGTCAATTCACGACAATCAGATACTCATATCAATTTTTTTTTTAAAATCAGGTAATTCGTGGTAAATTAAGATAATTTGTAACGAAACACATGCAAATTAGGTCACATCAAACCGTTCTGGTTTCAAATTCATTGAGCAGGAAATAAAGAAGAATGAAAAATTGATCATTCTTCAACAATTTATTGACTACCGTCCAGTGGCCAGGGTCCCTTAGCCACGGTCGAGGGGTTTGAACCTCGGACTTGACATTTGGATGGGAGGGGCAAAATATGGTAAATTTGTAATTGGGAGTCTATCCTAATTTTATGTGGCAAAAAAGTTTGATAATTTCATCCTAGCACAAATTTGGGAGCTTCACTCCAATTGTGTGAGGCAAAAATATATTATAATAAAAATGGTTTACGATTGCTTCGTTCTTACACTGTCTAATAAAGAAGAATTCAAGATCGTGGTGTTTGCAGTCTCAAAAAGAAAGTTAGTTCATTATTTTCCTTCTACTATGATTATATAGGAATCTATACTAGTTAGGGGTGGTAATAGGGTTGGGTTTCTGAGTTGGTAAGTCAAGTTGAAATCTAAATATAATAGGAAACTCGCTTACTCCAATTCGACCCACTGATCTGAACGTGATTTGCCAACCAAAAACGGGTCAACATACTTAATCCATACACAGCCCACCACATATTGACGGGTCAAGCAGTTTGACCATATTTTTTTTAAAAAAAATCATTTGACTTGTTTTTTTTCTTTTTTTGTTTCTTTTCTACTCAAACAGGTTGACCCAATTTTGACCTAAAGTCAACCTTTTTTTGCCGTTTTTGGATCAAACGGGTCGACCCAATTTCGAGTGGAACTGACTTGGTTTTTTGGCGAGTCTTTCAGGATTATGACCCCAATCCACCAAGCTTTACACCAAATTCATTATTTTCGTATTAGATTCGTACCAAATTCATTATTTTCGTATTAGATTCGTACCGTATTTTCGAGTTATGTCCGAAATCGTCATCCCTAATACTAGTCCATCAAATACGGAGTTTGATAAAAAAAAATAATACTAATAAGGATAACGTAGTCCAAACTACGGGTCCAAGTTACGTAAACCTATTAAATTATACTTCTACACAATTTAAAATCATAAACTAGTGATCAAGCAGCATCTGTGATGTTAAACAAAATTTTAGGCTTTGCTTGTGTTTTCAATTACACTGGCTTGAGCAATAGAGGGAAAACAACTCTTTAGTAGAGTTAGTCTCGTGTAATAAGATTTGACCTTTCATGCCTTTATCATGCATTAAGTGGTAAAATATAGCGGTGGAGGGGAAAAAAAAAGAAAAAAAAAAGATCAATTATGAATAAAAAAAATAAGGGTAACTGAGCCAAATTTTAGAAGGGATTAGGTTAATTGACCCTATCTGTAAGAGAAGTTCCGGGCTTGAGTATCAATGTCTAAAACGCATAGTAAACTCGGAAACTGGTTCACATATATTTTCCAAACACTAATATTTATATATATTATAGGGGAGTTCAGAACTATTAGGTCAAAGATAATTTAAAGGCCTAAATATAAAAATATTTTTTCTTTATTTTATTTTTGATTTGTACGTTATCCTATATTTTTTTGCTCTGATTATTATACATTTTGTTACAAACTAAATAATTACTTTTATATAACTTAGATCTAATCATGCAATTTTTTTATTAACTAAAGAATTACTTTTATATATCTTAGATATCTAGTATGGAGGACAATACAATACTTTTCTTGTGTTGCAAATAGATTTAATATATAATTTACTTGTAAAAGAATGGGTGCAAGAGTTTTATTTGTAACTTATTACATGTGTTGCTAAATAGTTAGAATTGCACATATTAATTTTTATTATTTGGACATATATTTGGATGGTAATTCTTTTTATCTATTTTGATATATCAACTTAACATCATATGCTTTTGGTTACCTACAGTATTCAACATTATTCTACAATGCAATAAATAGTTAATCTGTTAATAGAGATTAGATATGATTAATAAATTAGGCAAATCTATACAACCAATCTCGATTAAGATATTGGGTGTATCATGTGTCCACGTTTTCCCCCTTGCTCTCACCAGAATTGCTCAACTAGCCGAAAAAAAACAAAAGGCCACACACACATAAATAATAGTTAATACGCATATGTACACGTCTATTATACCATTCTGAAGGCATAGTTTGAATAGCCTTTTAAAAGACAACCAATTATTCTCCTATTTTAGATTTTGAATTTTTAAATGTATTTTTAAACAACTCAAGTTTATCTATAGTTTCTGACATACCTGTACACACAAAAATTATATTATTATACTTTTAAATGTAAAAGTGCCGTTATGCTATAATATCCTATATAAATAAGATTTATTTGACTAGTTAGTTATGAGAAAATTGCAATTTTAGTATTAAATATTTAGAGTATTGATGGTTTAAGTTCCTAAAGTTTGGACGAAATCAAATCTAGTACAAAATATTTTAATTTTTCAATACATTTATTCCTATTGACTAGTTTTTACTAAAATTTTACCAGAATCTAGTCACGTGATACTTGCGTGCTATTGATTAAATTTTCAAAAAAATAAAAAATAAAAATTTTAATTGCCATAATTTGTTATTTAAGGCACTAATATGAGTTCATACACGATAAATTAAGCATAAAAATTGACAAAAAATCTACCTAAACAGTACATTTGTTTGTACCTTTAATTACAAATTATGGTAATTAAATTTTTTTCTTTTTTATTTTTTTTTAAAAATTTGGCCATCAACGCATAAGTATCATGTGACCAGATTCTAATAAGATTTTAGCAAAACTGGTTAGTCAGACTAAATTTGTTGAAAATTTAAAACATTTGATACTAGATTAGCTTCTGATCAAACTTTAAAAATTAAAACTGCCGATGTTCTTAACATTTGATATTAAAAGTGTCATTTTTTTATCTTTATTTTTTAATCCCTCTAGCGCTATCATTGAGTAATTTCTCACATCGCATCGTAACGGAACTGTACAAACTTCTAAAGTAAATTAATGTGCAAAATATGCATGTCACCAGATGTGATGTAATCCAGTCCTTAAGAGAGATAAAATTCCGCGTCCCCACCATCAGTGGGAGCATAAAATTTAAGAGGCCACAAGAAAAGGCCCCAGGTTGAAATACACTTGGCAGGCAGCAAGTGTGACCGGTGACAGTGTTTGTTTTTCCAGTCAATGGATGAATAAATACCTTTACCCTAATCAAATTTTCTCACCCCTCGTGAATCTAGATAATTCTATCATTACTAATTTACTACATCAAAATTTGTAGACAAAAATTTGCATTAGCTTAATTCAAAATTGAATTCTGTAAGGGAAAATATTTTTGATGTTTTGAGGCACAATAATTTATTACCGTTTTTAACAAGAAAATTTACCATCTTTTTTATTAATCTTACACTATTACAATAGAAGTGAAAATTTGATGTTAATGAAATTTGAACCCTCGACCTCTTAAGTGAAGTCGTAAAAGTATAACCGCTCGAACATATATTCGTTATCAAAATTTACCATTTTATAACTAGAGGCACACAGTCCTTGTAGGGGGCTAATCGGATTACATGAATTCAGGCATATTCAGAGTACCCTTGAGGACCAGGACCAAGTGGACCACTCATCAAAAAGTAAGTTTATTTTTTTGCAATCGAAGCTTCAAGCTGAACTCAAGGCCCTGGTTGAACTCAGTTGCCTTACGTGGTCCAATCTCAGTTGTCCAATCCCCCACCCCCCCCCCCCCTCCCCCAAGAAAGAGAAAGGAGCGCGTGGGTATCCCATTCAGTCACGTGCATGAGGAGCAAGAGAGCAGGGGAAGAGGAAGGGGGACAAAGAGAGAGAAAGAGAGGAGAGAGAGAGGGAGGGGAGGGGGGGAGGGGCTGATGGAAAAGCTGATCTTGATACACTACCAACAGAAATGCAAATCATCACAATCTATCCATGGAGGAAAAAAGGAAAGCTTCATTGCACCACACAACATTGAACAAAGACAACCAAGCATTGTATAAATCTCCTTAAGAATACTCAACTATATGCCATTTGAAGAATGGGAAGCATTAAAACGATACCTGTCCAATAATAAAAACTCTTTGAACTATGGTATTAGGGAAAAAAATTGGATTGGACTACAAGAGAGTAATAATTGGTAATAACCAGCACACATTAAGATCGATACATTTTCACTCAACAGAAATATACTATACTATTTGTTACATAAGTACTTAGATTATTGACTTTTATAATAAATTAACATGAGTATCGGAACGAGTGGCTTCTACGACAAATTAACATTTGAATAATGTTAAACTTTTCATAGGTATATCGACCTTAATAAATTTTTATGCAAGTCAATTTATGGTTTAGAAATTTTATTTTATTTTCAAGAATACAATAAAACAATTACCAAAAAAAATATTATTTCACACTTAGTCTCCATTCCTCCTTTCAATTGGAGTTAAGTGGGTGAGTTTCTCTTTCTCCCTTCCCCCAATTGTCAAAAAAAAAAAAAAAATTATTTCAGATGTTTCACTATTCGGTTAAGTGTCAAGAAATGCTTTAATGCTTGATTTTTGAAAAGACGTGTCTGGAGGACACATTTCCAAAATCGTCACTCTTGTACACTTCAATTGTCTACTTGCGAGTTACAATCAAGAACCTCTCTCTCTCTCTCTCTCTCTCATATCTTCATTTTGCAAAGCTGTGTGCTTGCCCCATTCCACTCTATAATGCTCAACTGAATTAATAGCTAGACAAAAAGGCTTTCAGCTTCAACTCTAGGTGTATGCATCACTACTACGTGCTGGATATGGCATTTATCAGGCAAATTGACCTTCATTTGCAGTAATTCTATTCATTTAGATTACTCTAATTCTCTCCATTCATTTCCTTTTCTTGAAAATCTAATTGAATTCACTGTAATCTAACATTTTCAAATATAATGGACTGTGCTTATGTTTTAAAGTCTGTTCGGCTAAAAGATGTATCCTTTGTTTCTTCTGCAGGGGATAATAATCAATGAGGATGAAAGAAGCTGTTCTTTTTTATCCCTTGGAAGCATTAAACTGTTAATATTTTGGAAGAAAAAGAATCCCTTTTTCAGGTTTACAATGCCAGTCCCTCTAGCTCCATATCCAACACCTCCTGTGCAATTTACACCACCAACAAATGGTATGGTATTCAACTCAAGAAGAACTCAAACCCTGCATAAAACTGATAAAGATGTTATATTACTTTAATTTAAATTATCTAATTAAAGATTAGAGGGCATTTGTGATTTCCATCTTTCTTCATAATCACAATTAGTTACCAAAATTCAGTTTGGAGGAGTTCACACACAGAGAAGCATCAGATTTTGGAAATTCAAGCGCAGATATTGACGCAGAATTATGGTCGAATTCAGCCTTTTTAACCTCAATTACCAGTTGTAAAGATAGCATTCTTGAAACTGAGATTATAATCGATATGGCCAAACTTTGGCACTTTTCACAATCAAACAGAGCTTTTATAGAGTCTTTCCTTGACTAGAAAATTTTTTTCTAGTCTTTGTTCTGTAAACCTCCAGGCTTGGTAGATCTCCAACAATGCTTCTAGATTAACTAACACAAAAATCTGGGCTGACAAAATAGTTTGAACTTCCATAAATTCGGTTGCCACGTCAGTTCAAGTGGTGTAGAATTTCTGTTTCATCACATATTGCTTAGAATCTCTGATCCAGTATAAGATTGATGTTATTCAGGTGCACAAAGCCAGCTTGTTTGTGCTGGTTGTCGTAACCTTTTACTCTATCCAGTAGGAGCAACCTCTGTATGCTGTGCAGTATGCAATGCAGTCACAGCCGTACCTCCTCCTGGTATACCATGGCAATGTTTTTTTTTTTTTTTTTTTTCACGTGTTCTTGGAATATATTCTCACAGTGTTTCTACATTGAGCAGGGACTGAAATGGCTCAGTTGATTTGTGGTGGCTGCCATACATTATTAATGTACATCCGTGGAGCAACAAGCGTGCAGTGTTCTTGCTGTCACACTGTCAACTTAGCAATGGAAGGTAAATAAATTACAACATAGGTTGAAAGATCTTCATATTATTAGTTTAGTAACAAAACTTAGAATTTATAGAAGTAATTATCATATCTATGTTTTGACAGCAAATCAGGTAGCACATGTTAATTGTGGGAACTGCCGGATGCTTTTGATGTACCAATATGGGGCACGGTCTGTAAAATGTGCAGTCTGCAATTTTGTAACATCAATTGGGGTCAGTATATATTTCAGTTCGTCAGCTTTAACCAGATAACATCATAGTATTTTTTGATGAATAAGATTCAGAACCAGCTCAAGAACAGCAAATCAAGATATTTATCTAATGCTTAAAGTCACCTGCACTAAAAAGCTTTTATACTACTTTTTTTCATACATGCCATCCAGACACAGTAGACAAGATGCATAATAACTTTGCAGCTTCACAGTGGAGATGAACAACAGTTGGATCAATGACCTATGTGGAATTAAATGATGAATGAGTTTGCCTGAAAAATTAGCAGATCTTCTAGCATTCTCTGATTGTTAACAGTATGCATGATCTGTCCTTGCTTGATAAGGTCTTTGAGAGGAATTATTGCATGGACAGTCACATTCCTAATTCCAATGCTTGAAAATAATGTTGTTTGAGCTTCAGAGGTCCTTGTAGGTTAATTTATACCTTATGTGGTTGGGGATGAGATATTAATCATTTTACTTTGTATAACCAGTCATCCACTGATTATCATCATTGGAAACATTGCTCTCTCAATTGCGTTTTGTTCTTCTCTGATAATTAAAAAATTTTCCAGCATTGTGCATGGTTTGTAGATTTTGGGAAAGAAAAATTATGGTATTTGAAGAAAAGTTATTATAATCACAGTTTCAAGTCCATCACTAACAAATTTTTGTGGTTGAATGACAGGCTGCAGCAAGCAATATTGAGCAGAAGTTCAACACCTAAACTGTGAAATTGTGTACCGATATCAAGTATCTTGCCTCTTTGAAAGTGCTGCCATAAACTGCAAATTTCTTACAGGCAGAAGAAATTTTTTCGTGCTACATTGTATAGAGTTCTTTTCTCAGCGCGTTATTTACATATGAATAAGCAGTTTTGCGTGGTTCAATCCACAAGGTTATTATCCATGAATTTGAGGTTCTTAACAGTGTTGAGATTATGGGATAAGAAAAACAACATCTTCTTATTGTATTTGTATCGGTTGCATCAAGCAACAGGTTGTTTTAACCTGTCCTCCTTTTTCAATTTCAGTGGAATGCTGATATAAATTTTTTTCATCTATATATAACAATCTATAAAACTTGACTTTCTAGATCAGAAGCATAGAGTTAAGAATCGTCTGAAAGGTTCGTAAAGAAACTTTAACTCTTGACCATGTGGAAACACTCAAGCTCCTCGTTGCTGAATTTGGTCACCAAACTCAACTAATCTTTGAACCAGATGAACAAAATGCCTTCCAAGAACAAACAATTTATCATTGGTTGGTTGATTGTCAACAGCTACCAGCATTGCTTTTCGCCTGAAATTCCGAGTACTGGCTAATGATGATGCCAAGTTTCTCCTAACAGTCGGTGGCCGAAGGACACATTGTTTGGAAACAATTCCAGTACATGCATTCAGAGACAAGATACTAGCACTACGGCTCTTGTAATCATGCATGAGGTCCTCCAATCTCTTTAGTAGCCAAATGAAATTTTAGTCCCCCATTTGTCCTCATTCTTCCTTGGAGTTGACTGATGTGACTTCACCCAAGGAATTAACGTTTGCAAATCTTGGGCAGAAGGATGATACGTTTTCTGAATCCGCATTATCTCAAGGTAAGTGAAGCAAATTAATCTTGACTTGGAACTTCAATATAACTTTCCTTTATTGATGTTGCACTTCAATATTGTCAAAAATAAATTCACAAAATGTTACGGGGAACTTAAGATCTGAAGTACGTAAGATTGTAAGATGTGATTAAGAGTGACTTTTAAGCTAAACACTAGATTAATAAAGTTTTTACCCATTTTTTGCTATGTTTCAATTTATTCCATTATTGTGTCATTACTTATCCTTCCCTACAACCTTTCAACAGTCTCTTTAACTCATTTCAATACTAAGATATTTGTTGTTACTCTTAATGTAGCCCGAATACTGGGTAAATATCATTCTTTGTATTACACTCCTAAATATTCATAGTTCATCAATTAATTTGCTGTGGCTTTCTTTCTTGGTTCTTCATTATTGTGTTACAGGTAAACATAAATGGTATTCTGGATTTCGAGAAAAAAGAAATTGACATTTAGCTAGAAAAGTGTTCAAGTTTAACCAACCTAATTGACCTAGTTCTGGACACCATTTTCGAGCCCTTTCCAGTGGGCTGTTTGGATTCGAATTAAGTTCTTCACATTGAATTCTCTTGTAATATTTTACCAGTCTCATGTGCTAATTTGCTCTACTTCTGTACTGCATTTACCTCAGACTTGAGTTACTTTCGCACAAGCAGTCTCATTTCAACCTATCTTAAACCCTCATCTCACATCATCTATTATGATTTTTGGAGCTGGGAATTCATGTTATAATGTAAACAGCAAATATTCAGGGTTTTAATCAACAATCAACACTTAAGAATAGTTATATTCTCGAGCAGTATGATCAACTACAATCATCCATACGTATTTAACACGGTTCTGCTGGTGGAATGCTGAAAAGAATCTTAAGCATTACCATTGGAAGAAGGAACCTGACTCAGATACAGTAAATATGAAATATATTCCCAAAACAACATCCTGAAGAAGAAGCTTATATAATTGACAAGTAAGTAAGTCATGTTACACCAAAATTGGGACAAAAGAATAATACACCCAACTTATCCCATCAAACTTTTCTTTAAAACCAATTACTGAACAGCTTACTCATCTGCCATGGCTAATTCCAAAGCATAATCATCCCTTTCCTGCAGCAAGCAAGAGCAAGAGTTAGGCACCAACATTCTTTCCGTTATCTTCAATCTTCCCAACAAGAGTTGTTCTTTGTAATCTATCTAAAACATAACAGAACTTACAACTGGTCCTCGGGCAAAATATCTTCCAAATTGAAGCCAATATACCTACACATAATATAACAATTATTTTCATACTACGAACAGTGGACGTAAAGAAATTGTTGAACAAGAAAATTCAATCACAAACCAAAAGAGTATCCTTTTGGGGAAAGAAACACAATATGCCATTTTAACATACCAAACAACCTCCTCCTCCTTGTCCAATTGATCTTTTAATGCATCAATAGTCTACTTATTCGTGTTTGGAAAACTTGCTTGAGAAATAACAAAATTGAGCAAAAATACCACCATATACACTTCCTTAATTGGACAAAATGGTGACAATAACTACGCTAACGTATAGTAGCTATTTCTGATTATCTTTTTGAAAAGATAACAGTGATTATGCTATGTCAACTAAAGACAACTTCTTTATCCCACATCATCAAAATGAGCTCAAGAATAAATGCCATTCAGACAGGCGAAGAGAGAGAGAGAGAGAGAGAGAGACACACACACACACACACACACACACAGAGACAGAAAGGTGGTAAGAGATATTCCAGAATGAAGTATGATTCTCAATTACTTTCTGCAATGAGATGCTGCTGAAAGATACAATTTCCGGAAAAGTGATCCTAAAAGAGTTTGACATCCAAATCCAGTACAAGACTTGGACATCATACCAGAAATTGAACTGAATGAAAGCAAAGATACAAAACCATATAATCTCCATCAGCATTTGAATGTCGTCTTCCACCAATAAGTAATTCTCTCAAGGCTTTCAGATAGAAGAATTCCATAACTGATTCAGTTTCTACCTTAAAGAATTACAATGACATAAATTGAACAAATTAGTTATTTATATTACCTCATCCTCATCTTGTGTTTCAACTTCAAGGTCAGATGATGGGAAACCCACACAAAGCAGGGCATAACCCTGCATCCAAATAATCAAACCAATATAATAGCGGTTGAAAATCATCACTGTATTTATTTATTCTTGTTTTCAGGTGTGGAGGAACCTTTTTTCTTTCTTCTTTTTTTTTGGGAGCGGGGGGGGGGGGGGGGGGGGGGGTTTGTTGTGCATGGAGTGAGGTGGGGAGGATACAGGTCCTTCTCAATTTGTTTACATCCACTTGAAATGCTTTTGTACCTCACTCTTTTTTGCAGTAGAAACTAAGATTATATTATATGCTCTTGATGCCCAGGTATATCAAGTCAAGGTGATTTACACTTTTTCTAGATTTTAAATCTCTGATCAGTGAAAGGATCAACAGCAGAGGGATTTGCACGTGTCAATAAGCATTGTAGAGAATAGAGAAATCAGCACCAACCATCAGCTCATTATAGCTCTCTGACGTCAATAAAATGCTAAATCTCCAATCATAATTGACTCCAAAATCTTTAGTCCCTCATTAAGTGTCCGACAAAGAAGGAAAAAAAAAAACATCTAGAAGCTTGAAACTAATAAAGCAAAGCCCAAATAAGTGGAAAATGGCTTTTCAGATAGAGAAGTTCAATTAGTTGGGAAAGCTAAGAGCAAGTACCCTTCAGAGGACACCTGTGCATTGATAATATAAAGAAATTACAAGTACATGATAGACAACAAAAACAAAGCATAAGGCATTTAGTAGCCATTCACCTACGAAAATCAGAAACCAGATAGGATGCTTGACCAAGCAATTTAACAAAGTATGTATTCAATATTTGCTACAAGAAAAAGTTAAAAAAGAAAACTTGTACCTCTTTCTTTAACTGAAAATTCTTGTTTGACTCAGTATAATATTTCAGAAGAGAGTAGAATATATAATGAATTCGACCAATGTGTTGTAGAACTTTCCCTTTTAATCTTGTAAAATTTTTAAAATGATGTCCATTCTGTTTAAGCAGATATGACTTTGAGAGGCCCTAAAATGGCAAGGTTAATTGGCACAAAAGGAGCCTTAGTAACCAAAAATTTATTTCAAGGTTAACATATATTTATTAAAAAATTAATCAAAATATTAAGCATTAAAGCACATCAAATTTTACAAGAAAAAGTTAATGAAGCACTATTTCACTAAGAAGAACCAGTCGTAACTAACACACCTTAGATTTCAATTCAGCTGATATCCCTAGTGCCTCTGGCTGCCTGAGTTGCCCAGATTTGACACGAACAGCGCAACTAGTACAGCAACCTGCCAGACAATGCGCTTTTGGTTAAACAAGAATTGACCTGTTCAAGTAGATGAAAGCTCATACCTTTACTTTTACCTCAGGCGATGCCAACAAATTAAAGAGAAAAGAAATCACAAACATACATATGCACAAAATCAAATACATATTGAAGATATTGACAATAAAGCTCTCATCAAAAGTTACAAAAAGTAATCAATTTGCTACATTTTAACCAGATTTTTGAGCATCAAAATCTTAAGACACCTAAACCTTGATATAGATGCCTACCCCTGCAACAACACCAACAAGTTCACATATTTTGTTCCAAATGAAAGTGCCAACAACTTAAATCTTTCATAACTAGATTAATGGAGTCTGTTTACGATTTGTTTCAATTACTAAGCTTATTGGCACATCCTACATGTTAAGAAAGACTTATTCTAAACCAATTCCACCTAAAATGTTAACACTAGATCCATGCAGAAGTTGCTCAAATATGTTCTTCAACTCGCTTTAGATCATCCTCTCTAATCATCAAAAGTTAGTAAAATTCTAATAATACATTCCAAGAACATTGTATTACTTTCCAAGGCAGAGACAAAGAGAGTGAGAAACTAGAGTTTATTCACATCCACACCCCTGCTCTAGAAGCTACTCTGGCTTAGCAACAGAGATGATAGAAAAAATAAGTTCTGTTTTGAAACTAGCATTTATTACAAACCAGTATGTTTTGTAACAGGACCATATAAAATCATGATTAACCTCTATGCTGAGGTAAGCTCAAAGTTGTAGGTGAAAGTTAAAAAATGTATTTAATAAAAATAGGAGGAGATGTTGCCTAAAGCAGAAGGCTTTTAAACTTCTAGCTCACTGTGAACTTGCAATTCCATTTGATCAAAAAGTAACTCCACCAAAAGAAACTGGACATATACACGTACTTATAATTGTGGCATTGAGAGAAAGATCATCCAGAAGTCACATTATAGAAACCTGCCATCACATTAGTTATCAAACCAATTACATGCATCAACCCATCCTTTTAAACCTCATATTAAGAATATTAGCTATAGACTATAGTTTGAAGCTATACGGGAGAAATTCATTTAAGTCTTCTACTACTTACGTTTTATCAACTAAAAAGGCCCTGGAAACGGATCCTATATTTCAATTACAATATATCATAATCAACAACGAGAAACAAAACAACTTGAACCAACCCTCCCTCCCCCCGAAAACCAAAAAATAAAAGAACAGACTAGGTACGTAGAAACAAGAATTGGGGAACCAAGAGAACGATCGGCCATAGTTCACACATTGTTGTAAAATGCCATCACACCAGCAATCTAAGCAATAAAAATACGATAAGCACCATCTCATTCTATAAAACATCAACAAAAACCTCCGTCCTCATACATGATCATAAAAAACCCACAAACAATAAATACTAAAACAAACCGGGCTCTATTTATAACTGCACATTCTACACAAAAACGCTAATATTTACAAAAAAAGGTATATAAAATATAAAAATAGTAAAATTAGTCTAAAGTTACAAAAAATAATTAGACTAAAAAGAGTAAAGAATTTAGTAAAATTAGTGATATTAATTATATACCGTGCCTGCAAGCAAATGGGAGGCTTATATTCTGTGACTCTGCTGTATGCAATATATATTGGTCCTGCACAAAAGAAAAATAAAGTTAAAAAAGAAAACAAATTATTTAAAAAAAGATAAAAAAAAAAAAGCACACAGAAACCCGTTTGAGTGTGTGAATAATGGAAGTGAACGTTGTACCTCAGGGACAAAGAATTCGTGAACGATGTTACGTTGGCGGTCATGAACGGTGACTTTGTGGGACGGGACTGAAGGAGGAGAGAAACCGGTGCCGTTTTGGACGGTGACTGAAGCTGGTGTTTGCAGCTCCGACGTCGTTTTCCGGTTGCGGCATTTGCGGGACGTGTTTGAAGGGTAATTAATGATGGAGGTTCGGGGAAAAAGCCGCCGGTGGATTGCCGGTTGACGGGTAAAAGAAGAACAGGCGTTACAGAGAGATTGAAGGCGGATATCCATAACTGTTAAAAGAGTGTTATCTTGCTCGTTTTCTGGCCACTCGAATGAACGGTAAAAGGGCGTTAAAGTCAGATGTTGCTTACTTATTAAAGGGAAAAGTTTAAACTTTAAAATAAATTAGTGAAAAATAATAAAACAAATATATTGAGGCTATTAGATATTTTATTTACAATGGGAAAAAGAAAATTTAGTAGAAGCTTTTACTTTAAGGATTAAATGCACTAAATACAATGTGTTAAAAGGAGATAAATTCTCTTCATAATTTTAGAAAATTATATAGCAATTGAAATTTTGATTTCTTTTGAGAAAACTAGTATAAAAAGCACGTGCAATGCACATGGTACCATTCTTTTTACAATAACGATTTACAATAATTTTTTTAAAATTAGTTTCATGCCTCGAGAGAAGAAATAATTAGTTTTTTTAAAATCAGTTTTTAAAATATGTGCAATGCAAGTATCTGTACCATTCTTTTTTAAAAGTTTGTGTATCAATACATAATATAGCATAATCTCATGGTAAATTAATTAAGCCTCGAGAGAGTAAATAAAAGATTTTATATTCAAGAAGCTAAAACTCTTATACTATCTATTATAACCGCTTGATCAACGTTCGATTTTATAGATCGGTCAATTTCTTTTTAATCAAGTATTTAATTCAAACTTATCCAAAAGTTAACTTATTCCTCAGCTTATACTTGTTTAATAATAAACAATACACACTTTTACAATCCTAAAAAAAAAAAAATCAGATTATGAACGTGATTGTAAAGAACTTGGTTGTGAACTACAAAATGCTCAATGATTTTGTTGAAAGAATAATAATACTTTTAGGTGTGGATTAGGCCATTTATGTCCTCATAATAAAACTCAATTTTTTTGCCTATTAGAAACTTTGACTAATAAAAGACGATTTGTTTATAATTTACGCACTTTATTTGACTTTGTTTTTTGGTTAATCTTGTTTTCAGAAGTACCTCCCGTTTATGACATAATGATTCATGCAAATATATGTCTATAATCTAGTTACTTATAAGTCATCAAGACGTAAAATTTATGCTCGCTGGGTGATCAACTATGTACAATTTAAAAGTATGAAATTGACCATTGGTGTAAAAGCAAAGTAATGTGATTTCCTATGTTATTTTGATTTTGTAAAGAATTAATTTTTAAAAATATGATTTATTAATTTTACAATTTTGAACAATGAGCTTATAAATAATATAAAAGCAATTAACACAAATAAAGCCTGACATACCAGTGGTGTGTTAATAAATGTATGCGGTTAAATTTATATAAGTATGTATTTGATAGTTGTTTCTCAAATTTTTGTATTTTATTTCTTAATTGAAGGTTGAATAACCATATACAAAAATAAAACATATATAATGAATGGTAAATAGTTAAAGCATAGTAATGATTGTCTTGAAGAAAAGAAATTACACTATCATAGTTGAAGCTTCCTCAAAGTATTTACTTATAATAATTAAATTATAATACTGTTCTAATCCAACAAATTTTATGATCTAAATAGAGAATCTATTACCTAAATGCTAATAAGAACCAAAAAAAGGAGTGAAACTACAAAGTATTCTAATCTAACAAATTTTCTAATTCAAATGGGGACTTTATTACACAATAGTTCATATGAACAAAAAACAAAAAAGAACTTAAATTTGAAGGGCCTTGTAGTCCACCTACTTTGGAGCTTCAAACAAAATAATATATATAAGAACAATTGATATTTGTTAGGAATAATAAATTTGACTATATATAATGGTAGGCCCATATATAAATATGGAAAAATTTAAATATGTGAAACCAAATTTTGGATAAATAGTTAACGAATGTTTGGATTAATCTAAATGTGACGATGTGATTGATGATAAATTCGTAGACTTATGTATCGAGTTAGAAGTTGGTTAGGGATGACTTTATCCGTATTCCATTAGAACAATTTATCTATTTTATTATATTCTTCTATGTTCGTAGACAATGTACAAATAAAGTATTAAAAGCTCAAGTAATATCAATCTATGAAACTGATTACAATTGGAAGCATTAAACATAACAAGTAGCTTTGAACAAATACGTGATTAACATACAAAATTAACCACAAATTAGATTAATTACTAAGCCAAAAATAAGAACTAAAATTTTGAACAAAAAATGCATAGTGATGGCAGATATATAGGGACAAAACAACGATAAAAAATTATAAATTTTGTTGGTTAAACTATGAATACATAGAGGGGACCTATAAATGCTTGTCAATAAAGAATGCCAATAAATAAAAAGATATAAATAGTTGAAAAAGAAAGAAAAGAAAAAATTTATAATTGTGTAGTACAGCGAAAAGAAAGTTGCGATTGCACCTAATATTGAGAATAAAGTGTAGATTTGACTCCAAAAACATAATTGAAGGTATTTTTTTTTTAAATGATCAATAGAGGGACTTTACATACCTCTTGATGACTCAAACTCAAGACCTATAAATTCCAACTGAAGCGTCATACAAACTAAGCTGCACTTCATTGTCATAATTGAAAGCTAAATAACCATATATAGAGAAAAACATATTTAATGAATGGTAATAGGTAAAGGGATAGTAACAGTTACTTTGAAAAAAAAATTTACACTATCTTATTTGAAACATCCTCAAAGTGTTTACCTAGAATAAGTCAAATTATATTACTAATCTAATGCAACAAATTTTATGATCTAAATAGAGAATCTATTGCCTAATTGATAATAAGAACTTAAGAAAGGAGTAAAACTACACAAGTATTCTAATTTAACAAATTTTGTAATTCAAATAGAGACTCTATAACACAATAATTAATATGAACAGAGCAAACATATTAAAGACATGAAAAAAGGTAAAATAATGAAGTAGGATTTGTTTTGTAAGAAATGCATAAATAGTCCCTTACATTTGCGCCTTACATTTGCGCCTTACATTTGCGCATTACTGTTTTAGTCCCTTGCATATATAATAGTGCATTTTAATTCCTAGCATATTTTGAATATAAATAATTGGTCCTAAATTCCATTTTAAACTAATTAATAAATATTTAGATAAACTAATAAATACGTAGGCTCATGACATTTAGGTTATCATAGATATTTAATCGTATGTAAATTGGCATGACATTATTTACCAAATTAGTACCATGAAGCGTTGTATTCTATCATAGTGTGCTTTCCTTTTACAAGAAGAGGAGGGGGGGTGGTTCAGGATTATTGACCTGCCTGTTTAAGCGATAACAGATAACAGTGGTGATGTCTTTTATATCACTCTAGTCAACAACTCTTTGAGCACTAATTTTTCAAATTCGAACTATGCTAGTCAAGTGCACGTCACTGCATCACATCCACAAGGAAAAGAATAAGCATTTAATTAAAGTTTACATTCACAGGCTATCCAAATTCACCATTAGATCACATGAAAAAAAATAGCCATATTTGTACCATAATTACTATATGGATAGGCTTTAAGGCACTGATTACGTCCAGATTTCCATAAGCGATCAGTTTTGTCAATAAAGAAAGAAAGCAAACACTATAAGAGTAGAAACAATGAGAAAAACATAGATTATCCACAAAAGTTTTACTCACAAAGGATAAATCTTGGTTGTTGGCATATGATGGTTCCTCTAGAATTCGGAAAACCTTTGGTGAAAAAATAATACAAGCATAGTTTGAGGTCTTTTTGAGACTATTCAATTTATGAATTTTTATATCAGTCATCAAAGGTGCAAGTTCAGTAATATGGATAATTGTAATGTACATGCACAATGGATGTGAGTGTGTGTGTGTGTGTGTATTTGGAGTAACAATTTCATTAGATCTCTCGTCTTCCACAATTTGCCAAACTCGAACAATTGATCCATGATCTCTCATAGTTTTCCAACCTTCCGATTATTCTTTAATTTCTAAAAGTATTGTCAAAATAATTTCTAAAATTCAATTTCCTTCCAGCTTCTTAGAAAGTTAATATATCGTAATAAAAACAATACCTTGAAATCAAAAATTCAATATTTGCATTACATGAATAGAATTCTACTATTTTGAGAAAAAAAATTAAAAGTGTTTAAGGTATTGATATAGTAAAAATAAAGAAATATTTTTATTACCACAAGAATATGACGCATTAAAAAATAAAACTTGATTAGAAAATTATTACTTTCTTATCTTTGGCACAATAATTTTTATTTATGTATTGTGCTACTAACAAACAATATATAGATAAAATAGATATTGATTAGTATATTTTAGTAATGCCAAGGTAATATATTTTTCGATATCATCATGCATATATTTTTTATTTCTTGAAATTAAATAAAATTGCTATCAATAATAGTAAATAAGCAGTACATAGTTTTATTAAGATGTATTACATTTAATATCATGTAAATAAGCAAGTATCTAAGTCTTTGGGTGGCAAGATAAAGCCATTGAAAATATCAATTAGTTCGTACATGCCAAATTTATTTGAGACAATTATAACTTAAATAATTGAAAGCTTGAAACTTTGTTGTAGTAGTAGGTAAATGACCTCCTAAATTTTTCTCTAACATCTTTTGATCATTAATAAATGCATATATTTAGTTTCTATTTCTCTATTTTGGCTTCCATTTTAATTTGATCACATGGACAGTTAGAGACTAATTTTGAAGGTTTTTTTTTTTAAAAAAAAGGCATTTAAAGGGTTCAGGGGAGTAGAGATCAATTTTTCTAACATCATGTACATAATCTGTATCATTACGATCAACACAACACAACATCTGAGAAAAGAATATAGAATATGATGGCAATTGTTGCCTTTGTTTGAACAAAACATAAAAAAATAAACCATAAATATCATAAGCATGATGATATTATAACTAAAGCAACGTGACCTACTATAATACTTAAGTTCCTTGAAAGTTCTCAAATTTAGTTCCGTTACCTTCGAGCAGTCCCATAAACTATGACCACTTTTACTGTAGCATAAAAAAAATAAAAATTGACATCATTTTTACCGAGGGCATCCAATCTCCTAGCGAATGCAGGCCATTGCTTTCGGAATTAGGTAAATGCATAGGAATTATAAAATACTATATTAAAATTACAAATTGTGTCAAGTAAATTAAAAAATTTTTTAACCAAAATTTTTTTAAAAGTACAAATTAAAATTTTTTTCAATGGTGCCTTTTTAGAAAAAATTTAAAATCAATGTTATATTAAATATTTTTATATATTTTTTGTAGTTATTTATGTAACATTGAGTGTGAAATTTATAACCATCATAAGAGCGTGATACATTAACTTATTGCATTGGGAATACTTTTGGAAAGCAAAGAATGATAGAAAGATCCGCAATATTGACCATGAATAATATCTACTACAAACTTAAATGCACTTTCTATAGTTCATGGGGCTATTTATGTTACATTGACAACGGGATTTTATTTTACCAATAAAATTCTAAAGCAATAAATTTCCTTATATGTAGCTTTTAGAAATTTAACAAACGTGAATGGAACAGGAATCTTGGAATAGCTTCAAAAAGTTGAAGAATAGTAAATAAGGAAATTGTTTATATGATTAACCATCTTAGAGTCTTCATGAAAACTCATACTTTTAGAAATATCCAAATGGCGTGCCAAGAATAAATGCTTTCCATATAATTCTTTGTGAATTTAATTAAATGCTTTCCATATGATTCTTTGTGAATTTAAGACAAAAATGTAATACACACGTACTTTTCCAAACTTAAATATATATTGTCCAATCTTTTTATTATTGTTTTGTTTCTAAAGAATTTTAAAAGTAATTTCTAAAATTTAAAATTCCCTTCCAATTCACAATTTCATTCCTTAAAAAAATTTAGGAAACATGCTTCAATAAAACCTACATTCCTAAAGTAAATGCTCAATAGTAGTATTATAGAAATAGCCATAACGATGATAAGGAAAGGCATAATTTTGGTGACATAATATTGCCATTAATCTATTTTGTAAGAGGTACTATAGGAAAAAAATGTAACAACTCGCAAAACTCCCACTTTTAATATATATAAGATAAGATATACAATCATCTTAGTCTCCAAAATGTAAAATATTCCATATAATTATTAGAGATGTTTGTAATTTTATTTCTTGATATTTGTAAACAATCTTACAATTAACTTACCATCCCAATTCATTTGTTGAGGCAAAGCGGTTCCTTGCATTTCCTTATCCTCTTTAGCTAGAATTCATTTGTTCGGGCAAAGCGAGTTCCTTGTATTTCCTTATCCTCTAGTTTTACCCCTGTACTTTGCCTCAACTTGTGGTGTATTACATTACCTCAACTTAATGTTTTAAAAATCAGACCAGTCAATGAACTGAAAGAGGAACCAATTTATAGTCAAACAGGTCAAATTGGGGTCCAATATTTTTTCTCTTTTTAATTTAATTTAATGTATAATATAATACAAATACTAGATATACCCACCCTGTTGAATTAGTTAACCCAATAATTGTTTGATTATATTCAAATATGCAAGTTAATGAATTTATTATATTTGGTAAAATTTTTATGAAATATTCTATGTCTATAATAATTAAATTAACAAAGAAAATGGCATTACAAGTATAAAAAAATTTATGAAATATTTATCACTAAAGTACATTATTATATTTTTAAATATTTTAAATTACAATCTTGAATATTCTACATTATTAAATCATATTGTTGCTTGTTTTCACATTCTCTACTCTTTTAATACCGTCAAGACTTATTTTTCAATGTAAAATTTAAATTTATTTTTAATACCAAAAAATAAAATTAACTTTGTATATAGGCCAATTCGAGTAAATGTAATTTTTTAAAATAAAAAAAATTTCTTTTGCCCTTTTTTAAGGTAAGTTCGCATACTCAAATGATTTTCAAATTTCAATTTGATTATCTTACTATTAGTTTAGATCTATTTAGTTTTTTTAATTTTTAATTTTATGTTTTTTGTTACAACACCTGATGGAAGGTAATTACTAACAATTTTGTATCAATCAAGAATTTGATTTAGGATTTCTTAAAAGGCCCTAAACTTTATTTAAAATCGGTTCTAAGACTTTAACTTTAGACGTGTTCTCTCCAAAGAAATTTTATTTTTTACGTATCGGACTATTGAGCAAATCAAATTGACTTTATACAATAGTCTCGAAAATAAAACTAACAAGTAAATCTATTTGCTTATTAGTTCTTAATAGAATAAATTCTATTCAATTTACACATTTTCCTTTAATAAGGTGGATATGTGATGCTATAATTATTGGAATCAATATATCGCATAGAAAAATATGATTTTAATAATATGAATTGATTTTTAATTTTTTAACAAAGGAAATAACTTTCTACCCACTTACTTTTAAGATGCCATACGCGTTTATTATTGAATAATGATTAACTATAATTCAAAATTTTAAACAAATGACTTACAAAAATACCAATTTAAACTTTTAATCAGGAGAATGCTTTAGGCATAAAAATGAACAATTAAACAATTTTGATAAAAGGGCTAATCTTAATAGGAGAGATTTTGGTAAAAGTAAATCCAAGATTTCTTTCATATAATTAATTTGGATGCCAAGATTAAAGGGTAAGAATCAATTAATTTCATTAAACATGATTAATAAAGAAAACAAAGAAACTAAAAAAAAAGTAAGAATCAATTAAATTCATTAAACGTGATTAATGAAAATAAAGAAACTAAAAAAGAAATAATGAGTTAATTTTATCAAACATGATTGATAAAGGAAATAAAAAAACTAAAAATGAAATAATCAATTAATTTTATTACAATGATTAAAGGAAAACTAAAGAAAAAATAAATAAAATATTTGCAAGATAAAAACAACAAAATGGAAGGCTGGCTCAGTGGTCATCACACCAGATGGTTGAGTGGGAGGTCTCAAGTTCGACCTCGCACGGCGCTAGAGTGAAAACTTTTTTGATCATGCATAAACATTAGAGAGAATGCCAGGGAATCCCATCTTAGGAATAAGCTCTTAGTGAGTGAGACCTAAGTAAAGTAATCTAACGACTGTCAATGCAGAACCTAATAGCATATCACCTGAGACCTAAGTAAAGTAATCTAACGACTATCAATGCAGAACCTAATAGCATATCACGTTGGGCACCTAGCTCATCACATTGACATAGAACCAATGAAGCCATTATTGGTGCCTGGGTACAAGTTTTGGGACCCTACGCACTCGGTTTATAGGTTTGCCAATTATAAAATGACTGTTGCCTTAGAGGAAATAGGTAGATTCTTAGGGCTTTCGATCTAAGAGAAAAAGCTAATATTTCCAACTATGAGTGGTAGAAAAGAATTGAGTAACTTCACAGGTTAAAAAAAAATCAACAATACATGATTCGATACCAACGAACTCTATTGGAATCAAGTACATGTATAATTACTTTGGCTCCAAGGATTGTTTTTCTACACCTCAAGGAGATTTTTCATCAACACTGAAGATACATGGTCTCTAAAGCGAGGGTGGGTTTAGGGGTTTGTGTTGGCTGGATTCTTTCTTTCTCCCCGACCAGATGACAAAGTTAGTATGTTGACGACAAGGTGAGTATCAAGATCATCAACATGATGTCTGATCTTTACCACGGGATAGGAGGTTTGCCAATTACGAACTGACTATTACCTAGAGGAAATAGCGGGATTCTTAGGGCTTCCAATCGAAGGGAAAAAACTAATATTTCCAACCATAAGTGGTAGCAAAGAACTGCATAACTTCATAGGTTTTAAAAAAATCAACAATACTTGATCCGATATTGACGAACTGAATTGGAATCAAGTACCTATATAATTAGTTTTATCACGTCCCGTGCTCGAGACGTGATATCCGTCATGCCCTAGGTTAAATTAGGACACAACGCTAAAACGAAACAAAATATCATCTAACACAAAATAAAGCTCAAAGAATACTAAAGATGCCAAAAGAAGTTCATTTCATTCATAACAAAAAATATACACTATCCATTACATTTCTTTTCCCCAATAACAAAAAAGTTGATAAAACATGTATAACCTAATCTATACCAAAAGTATGGCTATACATCAATGCTTTAAAAAATAACCTCATTTATGCCTATACTAACTATGTCTATAAGGCCTAAAAGTCATCCCAATCACCTTCTACAAAATCATCACCTACGAGATTAAACAATTGGATTGAGTGATAAAATCACCCAGTAATTAGTAAAAGTTCTCTTTGGGGCTTTAGCTTGTTATTCGTACATAGATAGTTCCCAAATCAAAATCAAAGTTATTATCATTCATAACATGTGGTCAATTGATAAACTATACAATTTCAAAATATAACACAATGCAATTCAAGAAAGAGAGAGCTCAAGTAGTTAGTGGACACATGACCCTGGAATTTCAGTTGTTAACTATAACGTGGTTAACGCGGTCCAAAACCAACTACCACCCGATTGGTCCGGTTCAAAACTAACTATCACCCAGTTAGTACAGTTCAAATATTTTTCTACAAATACCAAGTTAAGGAACTAGTCTCGTCACAATCCATTTTACATACAAGAGCTCAATCACATACTCATTCAAATAATTCTTTAGACCAAACATATACTCATTTTATATCAAAACCAACTTAACCAACCTTAAGCCCACTTATATAGAAAATTAACGTTTCAAAGTTTTATCATTATCAAAGTGCATTTCAAAAGTAAAGAGAATCAAATACTACTTACCTCGAACGAAGACTAATTCAAGTAGTCTAAGTAAGGGTATTCACCTTCGTCGCCTATAACACACAATAAGACTAGTATCATATACTAATTCTATCAAGAAATCATAAAGGAGGCCTATACTTAACTTAACACGCAAAACGAGAAAAAGAGACAAAATGCCTTGATCCGCGACGCCAGTTGCGGCGTGAGCGGCTACAGTACCCAATAGCGCTCTAACTACGGCGCGGCTAATGTCGCGGCTCGGGTCAGAGCCAGTGGCCTTCCATCTGCGGTCTCCTCCGCAATGCGGATGGCACCGCAGATGAGCCCAGAAAGGTGGCCCTAATAAGCCGCGGCTTCATCCGCGGCGTGGATAGCACTGCGGATGAGTCCAGCAACTCGACCTACAACCCCTGCAACACTCAAAATCCAAAACTAACTCTCCTCAACTCAAACCAACACAATCCAACACCAAAGTAACTCCAAAAATAGCATAATATGTTGAAGAAACTCTATATTGACACAATCTAGAACATATATTATGAATCATACTCAAAGATTACATATAAACCCACAAGGTTCATGACTCCATTCTACCATAGAAAAGTAACACTCCTAATCATCAAAACTTGTCTATTATCTCACTTACCCACCCCAAAGCATACTAATATCAAAGCCAATAAAGCATAAGAACCCGATTTATCAATCATCTACTTACTCTACCAAACCACACACACACCAAAGCCAAGGAAGAAGAATGGTTTTGGGGAAACATTACCTTGGTTATGAGTTGGAGGGTCAGCTTCAAGATTCTCTCTACTAGTTTCTTTTGAGATATGAGAAGGAGGCTTTTCAATGCCTTAATCAAAGAAAAAGGGAAGGCTTAGAGGGGAGAAGAAGAAGGAAAATTAGGAAAGAAAAGTGAATAAGAAAGACATGCCCTAAGTCTCATTTGGGAAAGTCCAAAGTTTGGAAAATTGCACATAAACCCCTTGTTAATTACATTGTACTTATTGGCCGCAAAATGTCTAATTTACTGCTATGCCCATGAAGGGCCTTAATTTTACAAGTTTGCCCTCCAAAACAATACTTGATCCGATATTGGTGAGCTCAATTGGAATCAAGTACATGTACAATTAGTTTGCCCTCCAAGGAGTGTTTTTCGATGTCTGATCTTTTCCACAGGATAGGAAGTTTGCCAATTATGAACTTACTGCTATGCTAGAGGAAATAGCTGGATTTTTAGGGTTTCCAATTAGAGTGAAAAAGCTAATATTTCCAACTATGAGTGGTAGAAAAGAACTGGGTAACTTCATGAGTTTAAAAAAAATCAACGACACCTAGTTCAATACTGGTGAACTCAATTGGAATCAAGTATCTGTATAATTATTTTGCCTACTTTGACTCCAAGGAGTGTTTTTCTATACATCGGGGAGACTTCTTCATCAACACTGAAGTTGCCTCCAAGGAGTGTTTTTCTATACATTAGGAGATTTCTTCATCAACACTGAAGATACATGGTCTCAAAAGCAGGTGTGGGTTTACGGATTTATATTTGCTGGATTCTTTCTCTTTCTTCTTCCCCAACTGGACGACAAGGTGAGTATTACCAACTGGACGACAAGGTAATGCCTCCAAGGAGTGTTTTTCTATACATCAGGAGATTTCTTCATCAACACTGAAGATACATAGTCTCAAAAGCAAGTGTGGGTTTACGGGTTTATATTTGCTAGATTCTTTCTCTTTCTTCTTCCCCAACTGGACGACAGGGTGAGTATTACCAACTAGATGACAAGATGAGTATTAGGATTGTCAACATGATGTCTGATCTTTTCCACAAGATAGGAGGCAACGACCTAACTATCGTACTCGCTATCGTGGTTTCTAGTCTGCTTGCTTTTGATTTGTTCTAGTTACATTCTTGAAGCTACCAATATCAAACTTTCTTAAATTTTTTATATTTTTATTTTTTTCATAAAAAAATTGCTTTTGATTTGTTCTAGTAACATTCTTGCCTGTTTTTTTTTTTTTTTTTTGGTCAAAATTGAAGCCTAGGTTATTGAAAATACAAAATTAAATTAGATTCAGCCATATGGTCCGTGAAAGTACTATATTGAGCATCTAAAAATGTTATATTCCACAGTTTATGTCTCTTCGTGCTTATATAGGTATTTTATATCTTAATTGGCTGTTTTGTTATGTAACGGGTGGAACAAACAAGTTTCCTTAAACAATTGACAAATTAACAAGTAAGTCATCACGAATCTAACTCCTGGTCTTTTTATGTTTACATTTGGAGTATACAATTTAAGACAATCACTGAATGAAGTGAAAATTCTATTGAACATATATGGATTACAACAATAATATAAGTTCAAGAAGAATTCAAATGGAATTAATATACCTATAACTTCCAGAAAGCACCCAGCACCACTTTTGAGTTCCACAAAAGATAACATAGTTTATAATTCCACAAAAGAGAACAAGAACGAACAAAATCATTAAGTCCTGAAGAAGTGGTGATCTATGTTAACATACAAGATTTAGAAACTAATTCAACAACCAATTTGGGGTTCACCAGTAGCTTTCTAAAAGAAAATCCCTTACACCCACTCCAGCCTACCTTGCAATTCCACGCCAAATTGAATCTTGCCATTAAGACAACGTGCTTGGTTACCCACCTTTGCCGCCCTGGTGCTATGTTTTGCTTGAAACCTTGGCAGTGGCCTGTGATGCTCTTCAACAGTTGTGCATTTCTCTGGCAGGACCTCGTCAAGGAACTCATCTGCAATATCACCATCTTCATCCATCCTAAGACGCTTAGCATACCATCTGAATCCCTGAACCATCAAATTCAGAAACAATTCAATATAGGCTTTTATTTATAATGAAATCATGATTACTTTTTCTTTTAAAAGTTCAAAAGCTTTCAAGAGTAAATTATGGGGAACTAAATTAACAAGAATGGTGTAGAGATGATAGTTAAAAATAGATTTTTAGATTTTCCCTATCACAAGCTGCCCATTCATTCCTAACGGCAATGAAAAAGGGCAAATTTTCTATCAGATGGTGCTATTCATCTTTATTACCTACTTAGCTCCCAATAGCAAAGTATGATGAATCTGACACCAGCCAAGAAACCTATTATGCCCGACCAAGAAATCTATTATGCTAAACTGACACAATAATCTTCCCAATAATACCTCAATATTACCTTTCGAATACAGCAAACCATCTCAAGATAGGTTAAGCCAACTTTAATTCTTTAATGGAATCAATTTTGCACACTATCCACTATAGGCCAAATTTAAAATAAAGAAAAGCATTTAATTAAGTATAGCAACTATTACTCTCTCTTGACTAATACTAGGCTGTACATTGGAATGAGGACACCACTCTCGTTCTGATTCTACAGCTCTTGTCCTGATTTATTATACTAGGCTATAAAGGAATGCGTGCTCAAACATTATTTACTATATTACTACTGTATAATCAACCTACAGTTTAACTTAATGTATTTCGTCCTAGATAAATTGATAGTATTGCTCAACCAGTTCCAACTTGAGAATTGAGCAGCTAAAAGTTATGGAATCCACTACCCACTAAGGTTCAACTCATCATCGCCAGACAATGACACAGTCACAACATTTAAAAGAAAAGAATAGAATAGAAAAGCAAAGAAAGCCTTACCAAATAAAATCAGTTACCATCGTAGACAGGCATAATTTAAACAGGATTGTCAAAACCGCACAAATACTTGAAAGATTAATTATAGGACTGAATATGGACAATTTCACAAGCTTTAACCCTTGTTTTACAAGTTCAAAAGGCTTACTGCTTACTTAAAGAACAAAGGGAGAAGATATTGTGCTAAACAAATAGTAGTCCTTAAGTTTTCAATCTGTAATCACCCTTATTCGAACCCTCCTCACTTTTGACGTACTTTAAGCCCATCACTACTTCGAATAACCTATGCATGCCAACTTTTTACTGATGTAAATCTACGGGACTATAATATTTATTAGCATAATTACTCAATTTTGCGCCAATGGGAAGCTAAGAGAGTTATATCCTCCCATTATATAAAATACACGTGAGAAACTCATTCAGGAATTGCAACAAACAATCATATGGGATTCAATTGGAATAAGAAAACATTAAAATCAACATAGGAAGTGAATAGAAGATTAAAAAATGGAAAATCACAAGAAGTTCAAAGTCAACATAAAGGTTTCCTCACATATTGATGCTAACAACCAGATAATTTCCAATGTGCAGGACACAGATAAAGGAGAATTAAGTAAGAGAAAAGAGAACAAAACTTTTCCTACTCTAAGAGAGGAACAAGTTTCCTATATGAAACAAATTGCACCCACACTAGCTGAAAAAATATCAAAGCAAGCCAATAACTTGCACTAAGCAAGGTTTGCAGAAGAACTATCGCAAGAGCATTGGCCAAACTTTTTAGTAAATTGGAGAAGAAAGGTGGGTCATATCAATAGTTGGCATAAACTATATCATTTAATGAAAAAGAACAACGTATACCCAAGATTTTAAAAAACCACATATTTTAAAATAGTAATTAAGCATCCTTCCAAGAAAATTACCAAGGAAAAATTGCTCATCAAAAAAAAAAAAAAAAACTGTAAATTCTCTCAACACAAGGACAATTATAAATTCTTGAAGCACCTCCGTGGTAATTACACTATTTAGTAGCACTTAAGTAAGTAAACTTTTGCCATGGGCATGGAACTTTAAGCCTTGTCAAGTGACTTGATGCCCTCTAGTGAAATCCCCTCTTTATTCTTGCCATGAAGTAACACATATATCAAGAACACTTGCATATCTTACATACATTTTTTAGAACTCAGAAATCTCACGAGTGAAAACTGAAATCAGCTAAAATCATCAACCTTAAAAGGGTCCTAATCCATATAGTCAACCGTTTCTAAGCAAGATCAAGATTATAAATTAAAATATTGATATAAACAATATCATAAAAATCAGGTTCTACTTTTGCTAAACAGGTTTATTTCTGAGCAAAATCTGCAAAAAAGAACAGGTTAATTCCCATGATAAACTACGGAAAACATGTAAAACTGCATCTTCATTAGAGAATCTGACCATGTAATATTGAAAAACTATGTAATTGATAATGATCATAGGTGGTTGAAGGATTTAATCAATTGACAATCATTCTAATAGCAACATTGATGCCAAAAAAAAAAATCAGAACCTAGCCAACTTCCAGCATATTAATAATTCCAACATTAAACTCATGCTACATTGACTCCAACTAAAGTCTGCAACTTTAAAACATCAATTTCACAGACTCATCAAAATATAGTTCTCGAAATTTAAATAAATAAAAGAAAATAAAAAAATTGAGGTAAACAAAAGATGGACAAAAAGCTTAACCTGAACGCCGCCATCGCCGGAGCTACAGGGGACGAGAACTGGGCCGGCGGGAGGTCTATCGACGGTGATTTGGACGGGGACACTGAAACCTTTGCGTTGCGGATGCTGAGCAGCTGCTGCCGCCGCCGCCGCCATCGCATCTGTTGAAATCGAAACGACGTCGTTTTCATCTTCGTCTTTCAATTCTTCAGCTGCTTCATCTTTTCCAATCCCTAAGAAACCCGCTAGTCTTCTGAATAAACCCATCTTTCTTTATATAGATATCATGTAGATTGATGGAATGAGAGAGAATAAGAGGGCGCCGGCGGCGAAGTGAAGTTGGAATTTGGTGAGACGGGGAGGGTAATTCGGGAATATTATATAATGAGGACGAGGTCGACGACCGGGTCGAGGATAACGAGTTATAGCAGTCGGGAATCTTGGGATGCGAGAGTTTGAGGAGGCGGAACTGAAGTTCGGTCAGACTTGGCCAATTCGATTTTGATGCCCCATTGGCTCTCTCTAGTCGTTTTATAAGTTGCCTGGGGCTATAAACGAGTCGAGCCGAGGCGAGTATTGTCGGTTCGATCTTGTGTTTATTTAATAAACGAGTCGAGTCGAGCCGAGCCGAGTCGAGCCGAGGTCGTTTATAACGAGTTCAAATTTGTGTTGGAGCTTGGCTCGTTTAGTTATACGAATGAGCCGAACTCGAGCTTTCACGAGTCGAATTGAGCTTTGTTCGAGAATAGCTCGGTTCAAATAAGTATAAAAGTGTTATTCGAAGTCGAGTCGAACCGAGTATCTCATGTTCGAACTCTTGTTCGTTTATTAAACGAACGAGCTCGAGCTCGCTCGTTTAATAAACGAGCCAAAATTTGTGTTCGAGCTCGGCTCGTTCGTGAACCTAATCGAGCCGAACTCGAGCTTTTACGAGCCGAGTCGAGCTGTATTCGCTGAACAGCTCGGTTCGTTTACAGACTTAAAGTTGCCTAATGGATGTGGTTACCATACCATCAGAATACCAGTTTTCCATCCAAAGTAATTTACAATTCAATACGTATATTGCAGGTACGAGTCTTGCAAGTTGGGAGGATGTGGTGTGCCTGGAACACGAATTGTTTAACCAAGTGGTATAATATGAGTGTAACACATGAAATTTATCAGAAAACATAGTTATATCTCAGCGTTGTTTAAGTGGTGATGGGTTTAGAGGAAGAGTCAGACACAGCAATTTACTGGTGATTGCTTCCAATTGCAAGCAGAGTTGAAACAAAAGATTTTGTCGAGAACCATAACATAAAATATGTTAAGAATTTGGTATTCACTATCACATGTAATATAGGTATTGAATTATAAATTGTTCTGGATGGAAATTTTTGTTTGGATAGTTTTTTTTTTTTTTGTAAGTATAAAATTTTTTTTTGTAAGTATGTTCGGATAGTTGTTTTTAAACTGTTTTTTAAGAAATATTACCGTGTAATTTTAAAAATTTTCCATAATAAATATATTTATGAGATAAAAAGTTGGTTGAAAAATGTATTTGAAATTTTAAAAGAATATGTTTCTAAAAAACACAATAAACACACCGAGCGCGATTTGTTTTATTAGCCATTTTATAGGTCGTCTTCAAGATTTGCTTATGTTGGGTTTTTTTCCCCCCCTCCCCCAAGATTTAACTAGAGACATTGTTCGAATAACTGATAGAATTTGTTAATGATATGCTGGTGCATGCGTGTGCGTCTCTTTGTAATTTGTAATACAAGAAGGATTTGAGAAGGAATTAAAGTAAAACAGCATGAATAAGTTACAAAAGGTTATTGATATTTGGTAGTTATTTAATTGGTACCAAGATATTATTAAAAAACAACAGAAGTGTAAAATTAATCAGCCCACATTATAATAACGATATTAGTATAAAATATCATGCAGGGTGTGAATTTAAACCCTCCCTCACGCAATTCTCAGCATAACAGCTTCAGAGTACACATACAACGTGACCGTTTGAATTTGGTCAGAGGGATGAAGATTTTTCAACAGTCATGCAAGAATGCAAGGAATGTGCCATTGCTGACTAGATTATTTCATGATCAGAAAAAAACAATATTCAATTTGGATTACTTTCCACGTAAATTACGCATGTAAAAGATGAAGTTGAGATTACTAGAATTGATTAATCACTTCCTCAAAGCAACATGACTTGCAGAGTTTCGATGGAGCAATTTATTATATGTGCACATGCAAAAGACATTCATATGCATGAACTCCAAAAGTACATTCTGCAGAACAGCCCCGATAAAAACCCATAAGATGGAGACGCCCCGGATAGTTGATAAACGCCCAGATCATTGTTTCCTAGTTGTCATCATATGGTTAGACTGATAATTTCTTACTGGTCTTTAGCCACGGCCAGGGGCAATTGTGTAGATGTAAGAGGCAGGTTGGGGAATTGAGTGCATGCAGGAGAGCAGTGCATGTTGCCTTGGGGCAGGACGGAAGAGAAAAAATGAACAATGCTTGAACATCCCTGCACTGCGAGGGTGTCCGGCCAACCAGTTGTGACCAAAAGACAACTATTCCTGTACATCCAGGCGAGAAAAGGGAAAGGATTAAGATTAACATGCACAATCCCAAGCATGCCCGTTCACTACCAATTGATGCAGTAGTTCTTTTGTCGATCCAGTGTAATTTTATAAGCCTCATCACAGAGATAAAGCACCATATAGCTCAGTAACAGCCAGCACCAAAAATTTATGTCATTTATCAAATTCAGTAAAACTCCTTTTGGCCAGAAACTGAAACACATGCATATTAATAATCTGTGTCTGGTAAAATGCCATCTGATTTATGTATAAATGAATTTCAAATTACATGCTTCTTCAGGGTACACCTTTTCCATATCTCTCCTTTTTCACGAATCTCAAATTATACAAGACACAAACATGAGGTTGAACCATGAACAAGAGAAACGGATCCATTGCCTGAATGATTTTCCCACCATTGGACAAGCACATAGAAAAAATTTCACACCAGCACTCCCAGATCCTAACACCTAATCTCATAGGAACCAGCTTTTGTAATATAACGAACCCACTCCACTGTATTATACCCGCTCTTCTCCCATACCTGCAGACAACCAGTAGAATTGAGTACCATTTCTACATAAAAGCAAAACTCTCAGCTACAATTCAACATGCATACCTTGAGAAATCGGACACGCAATCCAGATGCTGTAAACATAGGAACCTGCAACATAAAATTGGTTAATCAATCTTACTCTTACTTTCAGTTACAGTCCAATCTTTCTATAAACAAAAGATCAGTATTGGAGAACAGGAAAAAGGGTCCAAAAACTCTTAAATTACAAGTTCAATTCCAATATAAAGTATCAGAATAAGACTAAGCAGCTTTTGTCTCTCCCCGTGTTCCTTCACTTTCTTAAAAAGAATTGGTCATTCTAAGATGGATACATGCAGAAGATACCAGGAAAAAGAAGAAATAGAGAATTGCAGTCTCAACCCCCTAAATTTTGCACTAGTTCCACTTTAGTCCCTTGTTTTTTTAAAACAATTTGTCCACTGTGTTTTGTACATGTCTCAATTTAGTCCCACAAGATTTAACTTTGAGACATTTGATAAAAACCCAAAAAAACACGAACAGCTGTTTGAAGAATTAAAGGAGCAAATAGTCAGGGAATACACATGTTCTAAATGAAAAATGAGGAACTAAATTGAAATTAATCTACAGGGACCAAAAGGTGAATTTGGCAACAAATAAACAGATGCTAATATTGGATTACTCAGCACCCAGATTTGTGATCTGGGACCAGAGAACTACTGAACTGAACCATGTCCAGTAATCTGCCTATATTCATGACATGTAGCATTCAAACTTGGAAATGAATTATTCATGCCTAAGAAGAAGCAAAGTTAAGTCCGCAACCCGTACTTCTCCCACCCAAAAAATAAACTAAAAAAACATTCCTCAACTTGTTGGCCTATTTACATCATAAAACTGTGTTGATGGAACAATCAAATGATGTACTAGTAAAAATAATGTGCTCATCAATGTGGCAATTGCTAAGGCACCTGAAATTCCATTTGAATTGGTGGCCTGGTCCATGACTTCTTTTCTGCCATTGTGGAAATCAACTCCACTTCAGCACTTAATGTTGGCTCAGTTTGTCCGGGAAATTTTCTTATCCTGCGAGGTCCCAAAAGACGACCATACATGGATGTTATTAACTAAAATAACAAAGCAGATGACATTAATTGTAGAGAAACAATGACTATTCAAGGTCAAGGAATACCCATGACAGGAAATATCATAGTTTAGCACAGTTAATCATCAAAATATGGAGTTTGCACGCGTTATTTGTAGGGTTTAAGAATGCCACACACAATATTAGAAGGGACAATCTATAGGAGAAGAAAAGAGCAGCTATAAATATTGTCTAATTGTTAGGCAATAAAAATCTAAGGCTTTCTTGAACAAACAAATGAAGAAATGGTAATATGATTAATAGACAAAGAATCTTTTCCCCATGACACTGCCTGCTAGAGATCAATGGCATCTTTAATTTATCAAACGAGTTAAGGCCTCTCCAAAATATAACACACAAGTAAACATATAATCAACCCACACTTTGAATAATACCTTAAAACAAATATTACATCATTTTCTTTCAGGCTAATGTGTTTTAAAATGCAAATGCAACGTCTGCTTCAAATGCAAAACAACAGCATTTCAAGAAATGTATGCTAGGCACCAAGGATAAACAAACTCTAAGCCCAACTGAAATAATGAGCTCTGGTAGGAGAATGAGTCAATCAATTAATGCGCCTGAACAACAATTCCAGTATATAAGTTTAATCAAGTAGAAGTTAATTGCAAAAAAATGTAAGACTATAGCAACTGCAAAAAAATGTAAGACTATAGTACCGCTTGTCAGAACTGCCCCAAATTTTTATCAAAAAGATAGGTCCATTAAGATTAAACACTAAAATTTGAATTGCAAGATATGGAAAATTCTACTACGATATAATGTTCCAGTACTTACTTCCAGACCAAACAGTCAATAGAAGCATTATACTTCGCTCGACCTGATGTAACTTGGAAACTTGTTTTTGCTGTTTGTTTTGGTACTGGAATCTTAACAACTACTCCAAGTGCAAACATTTTGGCACCAAAAACACTCTTAACCTGTAACCAAGATAGAAAAATGAGCAACTAATAACAGCAAATGGATAGCTTGTATTCCAAAATTTAGATGACAAACCTTAACGTTCACTTCCATGCGTGTACGGCCAAGTTCCTTGATAGTTGGCAATACCCGGAATGGGAGATTCACACCTTCAGTAATACGATACCTGAAATCAAAGCACATGCAACCATAATCTATAATGAACAAAGCCATATAAATGGAACGCTAAACTAGTTCAACTAGGCCACACAAGTGAAGAAACAAAAATAATATAAAATGGACACACTTATGAAATTAAGCATTTGGAAAACAACTATACAGAGACATATATAACCGTAACAATTTATAAACATATTGTTTTTGCTTAGTCCAATGACTACTTATGATGCCCTGGCATGCTGATGCAAAACAAAGTAAGAAAACAATTCACCCCTATCTACCCACTCCATGCACCCTCAAAAAAAGTTTAAACCCAAAAAAGAGATTTTAGAACTAAGAATTCAATTGAGTACAACAGAAAAATTGAAAAACTCTGAACCTTACTGGAAGGAGGTGCAAATTTTATTTGTCATCAACACTAAATATCATCTGTACCCAATTCACAATGATTCACAATGATTTCCCAAAATTAAGCCAAGCAGGCAATGTGACCAATAGAAATGCAGCATTCTGAAACAAAAATGACCTTTAAAGCAAGATGGTTCGTTCGGAGAAAAGGAACAAGCAAAAACATTTTGGGCGGGCTTAGGTATGATAACATATTTGCTAGAATTTTTGCTGCATCCAATGTTTATGTGTTCTCCATACATACCCTTGTCGAGCAATAGACACTAAAAGACAAAGAAGTAGCTTGCTATTCTCCAATTTGGACTAATTCCAATCTGTTGTTTTTTCATGTGAAGGTGGATGCCCACATATGCCACAATTGCAAAAGACAAATGGCAACGAATTGAGCATTATGCCCCTGCAATCCCCTCTTACAACCACTATTGTGTCAAATTATAAGCCCATGCGTGGCATTTCTTGTGAAAATATTTACGATCAACCCATGTAAGGAGTGGGGAGGAGGGAGAAAAGGAAAACCTAAAACAGTTTTCTGAGTGACCAGAACCTTACTTCATCAGTTCAAATTCACCATCAGGAGGAACAAAGCTGACGGTCTTTTCTGAGTTGAATCTCGTCAAATTTACACATTGATGGAAAGTGACATCATCAAGCTCAATAGTTTTCCCACTGCAAAAGTACATCCACTCAGACACAGAAGGAAAAATGTACCAATAAACAAAAAAACAAAAGAAAACAGATCGTGTGGATGCAAACTAAAATCATTTATAAGCCACCAACAATTAACCATAGGGAAAAACAAGAAATAACATTCATGAAAGAATCTAAAGAACCAGAACCAATGGTCCTTAGACAATAGCAATAATAAAATATGCTAATAAAACAGAAGCAATTAATAAGGCCTTTCAACATTTTCTCAGCAAGGAAAGATAATTTGCATTTAATGACCTTGTCCAAAACAAATAAAACACAAACAAAGAAAAAGAATAACTGCCTTTCATTCATTTATCCGCCCCGCCCACCCCTCTTCGCTTCTATTCTCAAAAAGGAAGGTAAAAGTACAATTATAGGCACCAACACGGTGTAACCAGAGCTACAAAAGACAACCTATCTGCTAGATCAAGAAAATCAGCGAAGATAGGCATCCACTTGAAGAATCATGCATTCAAAAATTATTCAAAAATAAAATATTCCCAGTAAACAGTTTTCAGTGGTTATATGTTCCTAAGAGTTCCACTAAAAGCCTTTTCTTTATATCCAAAGTGATCAGAAACTACAGAAAGATGCAGAAACCATATATCAGTCTTTAACTTCTTCCAGCTATAAACACTCCAGCCCAACAAAAAACTTTAATGCGTTATTCAAAATACAAGCCAGCTCTTTTCTTTCTCATCCAATGTATCACAAGAAGACCAACCGTAACCAATTGGAAATTACCTCTTTGTAGGACGTGACTTTAGCTGTGATTCTTTCTCCAGGCCAATCTTATCATTCAACCCCAACTTTAAATCAGGCATTCCAGAAAGAAAGCACTTCATTAGAATCTTTCCAGTTACATCACAGCGCAAAACACTACCTACAAGTTTCAAATTGCCATAAGAAATCAGAATAAGCAAGTATAAAGCAACACATCCATTAAGGTGAACTTATTGTACCTTTTGAAGACATAAGAAGATTGACGCTTTCCACAATATCTAGAAACACCTGTTACAAGTGTAAACCAATATAAAACAATTATATCAAAATAAGTGTCAAAAGTACAAGGAAAAAGAACCACCTCATTCTTCTTGTATACAAGGCCCTCTCTACGCCAGCCAACAGCACCAGTAACTTGTAAAGTAGCATTAGGGACTGGTTTTTCAGCTGCCTGTTTTCCCGATCGCCCGGGGGGGGGGGGGGGGAGATAAGATAAGAAGAATAAGCATATAAGACTCCAAACAAAGGCACTCTTCAAAACCCGTGCCCTACACCATCTATATGAAGATCACGATATATTTATCAAAAAGAAGTAAACTTCTAACCTTAGATGAAAATGGTGAGCGCACACCTTCTTGTGTGATATAAAGCTTCAAAATTTCTGGTGAAAGATTTTGGGGATAACCAAAATCCATAATCTCTGCAATACAATCATAGGCATCAATTTTCAGCCGAATATGAAGTTACCTATATCTGTTTGAAATATAAGCAAATGTACAAGTAAATATTCAGTAAAAATGAAAATACACTACCTCATGCACGCAAAAAAAAAAAAAAAAAAAAAAAAAATCCAATCAATATACCAAGGGGGGAAAAAGTTAACAGAGCAAAAAAGCAAAAAATTTTTGAGGTTAGGCACTGAAAAGAAACATTTAATACTCATTAAGAGTCTTATAAAGCAGATTACTTTGAGTGATGAGTTAGAATGTACTTCATTAAATGCTGCAGAGTGCAGCATTAAGAAAAAGCCAAGGCACAAAATCTTTCAGGGCATAATATATGAGAAAGGAGCAGAAATTCGTTTTATTTTCTTTTCTTGGGTAAGAAAGTGCCTACTTATCAGTCACTTAACAAAAGCCTAAAACATGGTTTCATTTTCTCCTCTCCACTGGAACTAGATAGTAGCTACCAAGAAGTTCAGAATAAAAATTGGTATAATTGTGAGAGGTCAGATGACAATTGAAGCCTCCAAAAAGCTACAACCAAACATAGTCCCCTTCTTACTTACTCCAAAAGTGTAATACAAGACAATGAGTACATCATCATCTAAAAAATAGACAATCAAGCAACATCCTAAGCCACCATATTAGCTTAGACATCCAGAGAAGAACACGTTGTAAATCATGCAAAGAAATATCTAAGCTAATTTAGCATGTTGTTTTATAAGCAAGGCTCGGAAAAGAAGCTGATGCTTTCACTGTAATGCTTAAGCATTTTCTAATTTTTATATATTGCTATAAGTTATTTCTAATAAATATAGCAAGGAATTCTTAATCATCTATGCAGTTCATGGCATAAAGATAATACTATTTTTTTTAATTTCCAATTTCTTCCCTCTCCCCCCCCCCCCCCCAAAAAAAAAAAAAAAAAAACCCAACTCCCCACCTCCTGTTTGCCTAAAAGTTGCAAATTTAGTCATATCACCTAGCAGGAAAAGATTGTACTGAGCATGCCAGTGCATTAACAGATTGTCTGACACACTCATAACAACAAAATAAAGATTCATAAATAGAACAAATAGAAACTTAGGAGTGAAAAACTCAAAGTACTGATCAAATGTGTTGCAGCTATTCAAGAAGGTCAGAAGTTTACCATCCAACAGCTCATAGATTAAAACAAAATTATTCCGTATGGCATCTTCATCAAAAGCCCCACCAAAATATGACTTGAATAAATTAACTGCCTGTAAAAAAAAAAAAAAGAGAACATTAGACTACTAAAAAATTAGCTGCTTTAAAAGAAATAAAGAAAGAACAAACTTTACTTGTCATGTCAATATCAATAAGAACTGCAGAAGGCATGAAAGGAACACCTTCTGATGTACAAAGAAAGAACAGATTAACATTGGCCATCAATAAACTACCACCATGAAGAAAATGAATGGGAGACAGGGGATGAAGGCATTTATATCATTGTTGAAGAATATTGTATGAACTAAAGGTAATTAAAGCAGAAACACAAACAATGAAATGATGCAGCCTGTTAAAAAAAATGAACTTATAGAACATTTTGCTCCAAGCAATAAAGGATCACCTCATTAGTCTAAGCTACATAAAAAGTGGACTCTTGGAATGTTGCATTATTAAGCGTTGAATCCCATCCTAACCTCCTGATGAACTATTTTCTAAATTTATTTAAACTCGTGCAAATTTTTATGACTTCCGGAGTTACCAAAAATCATAAAAAGCATTATTAGATGGAGCATTAGTTAAATCATCACTTATATCATGCATGTTTTGGATTTCTCAAAGGTCTGATTGCTAGTTTTCTGATCAGTGATTGAATGATAAATCTTTTTCAAGAAATTGTCCTTGTCTTGGATTATGAGACAATTTTTAACCCAAGTGGTGCAGATTTATGGAACCCTAGGTGTAATTCCTGGAATAATCTCCTCCTCTTTTCTACCATGAGAAAACGCAGAAAAAATTTCAACAATTCATAACCCACACAAATAGCCCAAAAACCAATAAATACTGTTCACAGAACAGTTCCGTTCTGTTAATCAGACGGCAACAGCTCTTCACTCCTCTCTGTTTGGGACTTTATCTCCCTAACTTTCACCCTATGCATTATTTCAACACAATCCCCCTCAAGTTCATTATTTTATCCAATTACATGACAAACCTCAGGAAGATGAAGCCCGCATCACCACCATAAAGCCGTCACCTCCGAAGCTGTGGTGCGCCAAGGATATATGTCATATGATGGTCTCATAACCTAATAGTACTACTTTTGTCCCAAAATTGAGTATATTATTCTAAGTGCATATTTATGGCCCCGTAGACATTGGCTTCAAAGTCTATTCTAGCTCTTTTTTCGACAAATCCAAATTTCTTGAAGTGTTTTCATATTCTTTTTACATTTGCCTGTATATTACTTTAAGCCAGAAAAAGCTGTTTTCCATAAGCACATCCGTAGATTCCTCTTGCAATTAGCATTTTCCTTTTCAAAATTGTTAAGGGGGAAAAAACTTTCCAAATTTTTAATCAACTTTTTGGTGGTGAGTTGTTACAGAAGCTTCAGAAAAGCAAAAGCTAAGAACAACAGGCCATAGGCAAGAGTCCAGAAACAAGGATTAGAAAGGACAAATTCTATCTAGTCTTTGGCCATCGCCAAGTTTCCGAACTCCTAAAAATTACGAAGTATATATAAAATCAAACACGTAGGTCCAAAATGGTTGAAGCCTGTCAAAGGTTCATATATTGATATTTAACTCATGTAAATATAAGACAAAACATTCCATGGCAAGAAAACATACATCATTTTGGGAATTCCCCCCAAAAAAAAAAAAAAATTGTGCACTCAATTTGGATGAAGGGAGTAGTAAGGAGGCCATATTGTCCTATTAACACATTCAACAAGACTTAGAGGTTTAACAAGTGAGACATATAACTTAGAAGTAATCACGGATTCAGCAATAAAAGCTAGAAAAACAACTTCAAGAAAAAAAAAAAAAAAAAAACTGTGAACAGTTCTAACTTAAGAATTAAGTATCAGCTAAGTACCTCAACAACGAATTTAAATGCACAAGCAACATTAGCATTGCTGCTCACGACAATCACAATGTAGACATTGCTGATTCTCATGTAAAAGAAGGAGCATCCTCCAATCTGACGCACTGGGCATGTGCCAAGCTCTTTTGTTTGCATTATATGCATTCGAAAGGCATCAACCATATTGCCCCTGATTAGGATCAAGAGTTAATGCAGAATACTTCCATTCCTTCTCAAAAAAAGAATGAACAAGAGCATGTAAGACAAAACACTTTGCAAGGTCACATGATAAAACAACTTCTTGTGACAAGTAAAAGCCATAAAAGAACATTCATCATATGCAAAAAAGCAACAATGACAGGTGGATGAGTTAGGAAAGGATTGCAGAGTAGCGGCTTTGCAAAAGAAACATAAAATGCTTTTACAAATTCAAGCAAGTACAGAATATCCAGACACCTCCATAATTGAAAAGATAATGAATTTTACAATGAACACTAATTGTCTTATCAGCATGCCAATAGATTATTTAACGTCAGAGCAACAATGAATAATTGAATTGAAACACACACACACACTCTCTCCCTTAACAGAATAAGAAGGTATGAATCTAATTAAGAATTCAACATTCAGGGGAAAAAAAAAAAGAAAGAATATTACAGCAATGAATATCAACATGAGATATTACACATATTATTGGGATAACCAATTCTGTCTACTGCATAACGTCATCAGGTCAACCAACAGCAAAGTTGAGAAGACATTGAAATTATCATGAAAGACGTTGATTCTTAATAGCAGTTTAAAGATCTGTCAGTACTGAAAACTGAAAGATTCTTTGTTTCTTCATAATGTGAGAAGGGAAAAAGATGGCACATTGGCTTTGTTGAATGAGTGGCACTCTGCTTTTCCATTTTGACTCTTTCAGTTGCTCAGTAATCTGTGTATAAAAAGGTGTGGCCAGTCTACCAACAGTGCCCATATTTTTGTTGTCTAAGGTCACTTATCCTCTTCAGTATACCTAGACAAGCACCCTTACCCAGAAATTAAAGGGTGAAATTGTCTCTAATATTCTTGTGAAATTGTGTCAAATATTCTTAGTATGTGCTTGAATTTTCTTTCAGTTGGGGAAACAGGAATGCATGAATAGCACACCATCAGAGAAGGGTTCATAAAGTTGAAATATGAATAGCCATGCTGAAAGCAAAATCAATCATGAGCAACAGAATTCTAAAACAAATTAGTGTTATTAGAAAGTGGTTTTTGAGAAATGTAACACTCTATAAAACTATGTTTGACAGTAGCAAACTAGAGTTTACAACCCAGAAAACAAAAAGGATTCTATACTAACCTAGAAACCATCAGTAGTGATTGGCTGATTCCTAACTTCTTGAATTTCAGCATATTGAAATTTTATATCAGTCCAAGCATGAAGACTCATGTTAAGCAAATAATTGGGCACACTACTTTAAAACTTAGTCTTTTCTTCTCTTCAATGAGCCTCTGTGCCGAAATTGTCTCAAAACAATTAGTAAAAACCAAAACTAAAAGCATATCTAGGTAAATTTCCATAACAAAAAGTTATTTGACTTTTAAAAATGCAAACTGTCATGAGACATTATAGATTAGTACCACATTATTATTATGTTATCTGGTCTTTGTTCTACATAATAGAAAGCATTTTTAGCTTGTTATCAGTTAGTTTAGAATTTTCTCCCAGTCTTTAAAAACAAGACTCTGATAATAATTTCACTAAGTTGAACTTACCCCCCTCCCCCCTTCTTTTCCGGGGGCGATTCCCAAATAAAAGGAAATAAAAAATATCCTCATCAAGAAATGAACACATCAACACAATTTTTATTGCATCTCCATCTAAACTGAAACGAATCTTGACAGCGCAAGATCACATCTTAAACTAGTCAAAGAAAAAACATATACTTCTAAGAAGCCTCATTTCTACATAATGCCTACGATTTTTCTCCTTTTACTCTGGATTCTGCTAAAAAAAAAAAAAAAACTTGATTCAACTCTTCTCCCCTTCCCTCCCCCTTGATTTCAACTCTCCTACCCGAAGCCCCGACCCCAATATAACTGTTAACCAAACAACTTAACACTATTTTTCCAATTAAAGCAAATTACACCCAAAAAATATAAATAACTTTCCTAAACACCAAACTACTGTTACTTCTGATATGAAATTACTTGAGTTAAATCGCCCAACAAGCGCAAAAAAGTACATTTAAGCATAAACAATAAATATGTCATACTGCACAAACAGAAGTTTTGTAGGTCTACCCGACGTCGTCGCGGTAAAGGCGATTGATGAGGACATCTCCCCGGAGATTTAAGAAGTAAATAGCTGAAGCTGCCACGGGCATAATTCAACTCTTCTCCGATCCGATTTTTCTTCCAAGTTCTGACGAAGAAATGAGTCCCGATTTCCAGATCAAACCAGGATGAGATGAGAGAGATCCAAGGGTTTTCAATTCAACCCTCGCTGATCAAAATTGAGCAATTACACAAATCTGAAAGAATTAGGGATTTGTAAAAATTTTCATGAAAATTTAAACGATAATTGCAGAGAAAATAAAAATATTGGTAGTCGTTTAAAAAAGAATAAGGAAAAAAAATCTAAATTTGTGTGCGGAGCTGTTTTTGGAAGAAAACGTTGTTCCTGGGAACGGGTCAATGAAATCGCTGCTGCTTATTTTTCACTTTTTCACAAGAGGGCCAAATTCCACGTGCACTTCACTTGACGTCCTTTTTTGCTTTATTTTCTTATTGACGCTAAATTTAGGGGTGATTTTTCATTCTCGCCTCTAGTGGCGGCAAAAAGTGGCAATTAGACCTAAAGTCATCCATAATAAATTATACTCTTTAGAGTGAAATTCATATGTCACATTATAAATTTACTAAACTCACTTTCATAACACTATTAGTCATTAATGGATTACACCCTATGTAGTATAATAACATGGATCTACAATTAAAATGCATATTTATTTTAATAATTCACAATATATATCCCGTAAATAAATAAAATTATTTTGTTAAAAATAATTTCATTATTTGTGAAAATTAATTTATTGGCTTTAATTGAAGTATTCACCTCCCAAATTTTTTAAAATTTTTTAAAAAATATTATTATTAATTTTCTACTGTTAATAATATATTTTTTTCCTAAGCCTCAAAAATAATTTGTGTAGTTTTGATGGTTTTGATTTTGTGAAGAGATGGATTTTCTATAGATTTTTTTAGAACTATTAAAATCTCCATCCTTAATGAGAAAATATTGGGACTTTAGAAAATTGGATAAGAGATTGAAGAAGATAGAGTGGAGTAGGAGAAACAATTCAATAGAAGAAGCAATGGAGTAGGAGATTGAAAAAAATAAATATATTAGGAAAAATAAATTGATTAGGATAGATGATGAAGTAAGAGGATCCACTCTTTACCACTTCTACTTTTATTATGCGTGTAATGAATATAATACGTGTAATAGTGATGAAATTCTTTTAATAATAGTGGGTTTAATGTATAGGTGTAATGGAAGGTATTACACTTTCTTTTATACCCCATTGTGGATGCTCTAATAATCAAATTCCTTTTTTTTTTTGGGTTATTAAAAGACTAAATTGACCTCAACTTCTTATCTCGTTTACAATCGCATTGTTCATCTTTATATATCCATTTTAGGCATTCTTCTTTTAAGGATTCTTATATTACAATATCACAAGCAATATGACTTTTGTCCTTGCTCATTTGTTTATCGTGCATTTTTCTTTCCCACTTAAGTTCTTAAGTTTTGCGCAAAGAGCATGTTACGAAAGAAGGACGAGAGGCACAAAGAATGAAGGCTAAAGTTTTTTCTTTCACTTATTCTATTAAATATTACCTTTATAATGGATTGGAACATTAACAACCAATGTACATTGCTTACTTCTTTAAAGTTTTTGTAACTACAAGCCATTCAGCCAATTTTTGTGTAAGGCACCCACTGGGGATCATGGGATAATGGGGAAAAAGAAATGCAAGATTTGAGAATTAAGCTAGTGGAGAAAAAATAATGTTAGGGGTAGACTTTTCAAGCGAGGTTTCCCCTTCATTTTACCCACCAAATTGCCCCATCCTCGTAAGAAATAGCCTAGTAAAAGAAATATTATATTTACCATTAAGCTAGCTAGTTAAGGAGTAACATTAGCTTTTTTTTTACTATAGGAGGGTGCTCAAACTTCTTTTGCATAGTTCCTAACTTGTTGCAATTATATCAAGGAATACTGAAACGAAAAAATGCTTTTACCTTGCTTGAATATGGTTCTACTTCCTTCCGTCCCATTTATAGAAAAAACTATATGCAAGTATAAGCTAATAGTTTTGCCGGAAAATACTTACATGGACTCAGTTCATGGGTGGAACCGTGGACTCTGTGGTCCATAATCTCCCACATCAGCCATGGTCCACACCATGGCCCATCAGGGGCCCACCTCATAGCTGATGTGGGTGATTCTGGACCCGTGAAGCGGGTCCATGTAAATATTTTCCTTGCTTTGCCACTCTATTTTGAAGAACTTTTCAAGAGAATTTAATCAAGATGAAAGGGTAGGATACAATTATTCTGAAATGATGCACTAAAATCTCTAACATGTTACAAATCGCGTGTTTACCATGTGTAGATCATTTTGTATGATGTATAAAATGACTAATACTAAGTTACGGGCCTTACATGTCTAGTAAAAATTGATGTACATAGTGTTTTATGCAATATAGAAGTTTTAAAATTCAACTGGTGGCCCATAATCTAGCATTTAATAGTTCTTTGCCTCAGGGTCAGTTAATAGAAAAATTTCCAGTATCAATAATTATAGGTGGAAGTGTTGCAGGTAATTAAACATTTCTTGTAAACAACAACTCAACAAGTAAAGGGACTAATTCAACAAATATAGATACTAAAATTATAAATGGGAAAATTGTACAGTTTATTATGAACTTATCACCTTTTCAATTTTCACTATTAATTTTCAATATATGAATCCTAAACACAAACTTCAACGTGCATTTGGCCTAGTGATTGTGAGAATGCCTTCTTTTTTATTTAAGTGGATTTGGCTAACAACAGGCGATTTGGCGTAAGACGATCTTGGATTAGGAATCTATTCAACAAAAATTTCAATTTTCGATTCTCAATAGATAATATCTTCAATAAACTAAATAAACAGTTTCATTAAAGAAATAAATTAAAAAAACTTTATCCAAAAGCTTCAAATTTACTATATTGACTATTGCAATATTTCTAATCCAAACTATACTTTAATGATGCCTATAGGACAAAATTTGTCACCACAATGAAACTTGTCCAACGACTATACTGCCTTTATCCCCCTACCCGTTATCCTAACTACATCTCACCACCAGGGGAAATATTTAGATGGACCCGGTTCACAGAATAGTTTCGTAGATCCCTTGGTCCAGAAGTAGCCACATCATTCATACGGTGGGCCATGAGTGATGTGGTTACTTCTGGACCAAGAGGTTTATGGAACTATTCCGGGAACCAGGTCCATCTAAGTATTTTACCACCACCACCTGCGATGCAAACTAATATAATGCATACCAAAATAGTACTTGAGTAGTCAGAAGCTCAAAGAACAATCATAATGTATGCTACATTCTATTGTTGGTAATTATACACAGGAAAAATCAATGCTGCCTTACAATAAGATAGGTGATCCCACTTTCAAATCTAAATGGACCCCACAACAATTCCAACATTTCTTTGACACTTATTTCCTTTTTCATCATTATGTCCATTGCATCCATTCATTATCTGATATTCCGCAAAATCTAACACTTCACTCAACCAAAATATCTCTAAAACTAGGCCACAACAAATCTCCTACTTTGTTCCCCTACATGCAAGCCTTTATACCTTACCTATCTTAATTCTGTAAACTCTACACCAAGCCTCAACTCCTCCTCCTTTTATATTCACTTCTCACAATCATTCCCTACGTATTCTTGAGACATGCAAATGGTAGTCTATTTTAGGTCATATTCCTAAATTGTTGATTGAGCTTTTAACGAGCTAAATCGAGCCATTCAGACTCTGTTCATTTACTAAACGAACAAGATTGGCTAGGCTCAATTTTTGAATGAGCTAATATTTGTGTTCGAACTTGACTCATTAAATAAAATAATAAACTCGAAATCGAATTCGAGTTTGGCTCTTTAATACAAACAAACTGAGTTCCAACAACTTGAACAAGTTTGGCTCATTTAACACAAACAAACCAAACTCAATTGAGCTCGCTTGATTTACACAAATAAATTGATCTCAATTAGGTTAAATTCTTTACACAATCAAACTGAGCTCGAAATAACCTAAGTGTGAAAATGCACTGTTACCCATGTTTGCGAATGCAAACAAGTGTTCGCAAACAATACTCATGTTCATTCGTTTAATAAACAAAATTAATTTTTTGTTTGAACCCAGCTCATTTAACTACATGAATAAGCTGAACCTGAGCTTTCACGTATTGAATTGAGCTATATTCGTGAATAGTTCAGTTTATTAATAGCTCTAACTGCTAACACCACATTCACTATATTATATACCATTCTCTATTCGTATACAACCTTGATGTGTTTCTCAAATTTCTCCACCTTGACGTACTCAATACTACGAGTTCCTCTCCGCCTGAAAAACACTTATTTCCATTCCTCTATTACAAATGACTTTTCCTTCACCTCAACATCCTTCCACACCACTAAAAAAACACAGTGTCGTGTTTGAAAATGGACTGGACTAAGCTTCTTGGTCCAAGTTGCTTAATGGGTAGCCTGCAACACAAAAAAGGATTAGAAACACTGGGGAGGATAATTCCTCGATTGATCTTCGATACTTAAGTTAGTGAAACGATAAGGAATAATAACTTGCTTAAAGCTTGGAGGTTTCTAGAAAATAAGTGGCAAGGTTGTATATGTAAATTGCTTACCTTCCTCAGGTGGAGATCAGGGTATTTATACCCGACAAAAGGCTAGATTTTAGGGGTTAAGACCCTTATAATTATGCCTAGGAAATCAATGTTAATAGCTTGCATATAGAATGTTTATGGCTCATCAGATGACAATGGTATCCAGTAAATCTTAGCTCATGGCCTAACGGTAATGCCCAAAAATCCAAAACATTCCAATGTACATAAATATGTCTGGCCAAACTCATCTATTAAGATGCATCCAAATTTTATGTTCTTTGGGTTTATTTGACATGTTGATTGCTGCAACCTATATTACCCGGACTCAGCAATCTCCTCCACTACACCAATGTTGACAAGACATGACACGAGTACGAGTACAGGATCAATATCCAATACATTAACCTTGCAGTGGATTCATTGACCACCACCTTAAAAAAATTGGCATCGTAAACAAGATGAGTGGAAAGGATGATTGAGAACCTTGCTCGTGGCTAATCCCAAGCGTGGTAAAGCCAAGGAAGTTTGGTGGTCGTGGTGCTTGTGCTAAGTTCCAGAAACCTTATTGCCTCTCTCTCTCTCTCTTATTTTTTCCATTAGCAATTCTCCGCCTTTCCCCACAGTAATTTTCTACCGCATAACATCAACTAAAAATATGCCAAAAAAAAGAGACAAAAAAGTGAATAAAAAAAAAGTGTATTAGAAAGTGATAGCAAACTAACTAGGCCTCCTACTGAGGTCAGCAATTGCGGGTGAGGGTTTCCAGAGAGAGAAAGAAACAAAATAGAGAAAGAGAGAGAGCTTCTAGTTTTTTTAGAAGCGTGGGGAGAAAGAGAGAAGATAAGAGAATCTCTAGTTTTTTCTAGAGAGAGAGAGAAAGTGAAACAGTAGCAATAGTAGTAAAAAGTTGAAAGAGAAATGTGGTTAATGACAATTGGGAAAAAAATGTTTTGTTTTGTTTTGTTTTTTATTTTATTTATTTATCTGTTGTTTGACCATGGACCTAGGCTACACATTCAAGCAGGTTGTGAACAACGACAAAACTCATATGATAATTTGTTTAACAAAGTCAACTAGCCCAATCTAATCCTACATATATAAAAGTGGGAGTTCGGGCTTTAACGTCCGGTTTCACACCTGAACCTATTCCACCTCCCATGTCTTTTGGGAATTTTTGGTTTTGTTTGGGTCAAAATGGTCACAGAGACTTTCTTTTGGGTTTTGCCATGTCGTTTTCTCCGATCAATTAGACACACTCACTCACAAAAACACACACACAAAACACAGTCCTCATCAACCTCAAACAACCAAAATTTCAGCCACTGAAACACCATCTTCATGCATTTCATTGCTCTTCTCCCTAATTTTCTTCTCTTTTTCCACCTTCCACCACTTTTTTCACTTTTTTTTAGAACCCACAAACCTCATTAATTCTCCATTCAATACCCAAATGGGCTTCACCATTCTCAATCTTATATCTGCCCCAGGCAACAGCGCCTACTTCGTCCTCTACCGTGATCCTTTAGTGTATCTATTGGTGGTTAGTGATTTGAGTTTTCTTTAATTTTATGTAGGATTTAGATTTGAGCAATTATAAGCAAAACAATTTTGGGGATTTTCTCTAATCATACGAAGAAATTTTCTTGTATCTCTGCCATCAGCTTTCTACAATTATTCTTCGGAAGTTTACATCTACTATTATATTCTTCATTTTCACCAGCTAATTTCAGCCTCACATTCTTTTCTTTGGTAGCCGCTCCTCCATATTGGTTTTTTTCTTTTTCCCCTTGCCTTTTATTGAATGATTCTATTGTTCCTCCGCATTTATTTCGTCGCTATCTCCAAATCCTCCATCGGTTTCACCACTATCAAACCTTCTCTGTCGCTACCAAAACCTCCAGCAATTCTTGTTACCAAATGTCTCTTGCTACATTACCTAAAACCTTGCCCGTACCAGCTCCCAATGCCATATCCAATTGACCTTTGCCTTCAGTTGCAGTGTTTTCGGGATATGCATCTATTTATGTGAGTCACTCATGTGAATAATTTTTCGCTTTTAATTCGGTAAGAAATTTATCATTTCGCGTGATGGTTATGAGCTAGAGATGTGAATAATTTTTTGCTTCTCGATCAGTTAGACAAAATTTGTGCTTTATTATTATTTGATTTTTTAATGATAGAAATGTTTTTACATTTCGCTATTTCCTGTGGATGTTTTCGTAATTTGACCGCCATAAAAAATATTTTATCGCATTGCAAGTGCTGGCACCTTAAAAAAAAAAAAAATTGCTGGCACCTTAGTTGTACGACAGCTATTTTTGGCACCGCCATGACTTGCCTTTTTATTGCCGACATATATTGCTGCAAGTTTAGGATAGGCCTGACATCCATTTCGTTTACTGTTTCTTCACCTTCTCAGCTCAGTGATTCTCCAGCAGATAGATAGGCCTGATATCAACTGTTTCTTTACTTTCTCCGGTGGGTGATTCTCCAGCAGTTAGTCTCTCATGCTATTCCTTCTTGTTTTATAGTTTCCTATTTATTTGTTTTCCTATTTATATTGTGCTGTTCATATTATATATATGCTTTGGATTGTTGATTGTTGTGTTGACTGTTTGAGATGAATTTGTGTTTTTGTTTATTTGTTGCTTGGTTGGATTGGTTTAAACGTATTAGAAAATTTATTTTTCCGATCATGACCTACTATAAATTTTAAAATTCATCATAACTACCTAATATAGATTAAAGACAATTAGGATTTCTTCCAAATCCAGTCGAATCAGAAATCACAAATTTCCAACACCCCTCGACTTTAAACATACATTAAGGAGAAAGTATGGTATGGAAATGCTTTTCAAATCAAATTAACCCATATATATACTTATATTTGATATTGACCATATTGCTATGCGGCTCTCAGAAAAAGAGCAAGCTAGGGAACCATCCTGAGATTTTCAGCAATTTTTCCACAGGCCATTCTGCAATCTCTCCCACATTCTCTCCACGTGAATATTCTAATCTCCATCCATTCCATATAGCATTTTGACCAGCAATTACTCCTATAAACATAGCCCTTCTCAGCATGAGCTTGCATCAAGGCTGCCACAGCAAACAACACCATAACTGCTGCTAACACTACAACAATCTTGGAGCTTGCCATTTTAACAGTTTAAGCAAACAATCATTAGCTATTTGCATAAAGATGCAGGCAAAGGATCTAATCTATATTGCTTTAAATAGAGAAGATCAAATGATTAGGGATTTGACGTAGCTTATAAGTCATACTATACAAAGAAATAGACAAAATTAGATATCACAAATAGGTTGCTTAACTTTGATGGTTTAGTCATTAGTGACTGTATAGAGAGAGAGAGAGATTGCCTGGCTATTTGGCTTTGTGGTTGTTGGGAGTTGCAACTGCTTAAAATAGTTAAACACAACAAGTTTCCTACAGGATAAAAATGTGCCTTTGTCAATTTTAGCTAAAGGAAGAATAATAAATGAAAAAGCTGCCACATTCTAGCTAAGAATCTCTTGTTGAATCATTAAAATGAGCCATTGAAATAAGCCATTGAAAATGACCTAAAGTTATATCAGTAATTATGAGTGTTTAGCATTTAATATTTTGCTGTAAAATAATACACAAGAACTGTGCAGCTAATTAAAGCAATCTGTTTCTAATTTAATTAAAATGAGCCCCTGAAAAACAATTGAAGCTTTTTACTTAAAAAAAAAAAGAAGCCCTACGACTTATTATGAGATTCATGGTACTAACGAGATTTACAAAATTAATTCAAAACAAACTACTTACAAGTTATTACGAAAGAATTTTATTGAACTTAGTATAGTATTTTCCAGAATTTTTTTATTTTCAGAAACTATAATTCCATTTCTTTTTCATTGTATTATGGGTACACCATCATTTAATATTTTTAAAAATACTTTGAACCGCCAACATATGCATTTTTGCTAATTATTACAAATTGAATTTATGATCAATCCTAGGTCAAATTATTGATTGCTTTTGCTTAATTTCTGTAATTCCGATTAGGCAATTATTTTGCATTTATGCTTTGTATGTTTAGATTTCGTAATTTCAATCAACGTACACAATGCCCCATAACCGAAAATATTCTACGCTTGAGGAATCTTATGCTGAGAGAAATAAGCGTAGAAGAGAGCGCGCCATAGCTATAAAGTCCGAGAAACAAAAAAATCCAATTACTGGCATATCTACTGTAGCTGTTACAGCAATAGCTGCTATTCATGATACAGATGAGTAGCCAAACGAATCGCTAGACTCTCTTATACGAGAGACACTTACTTCTTCTTTCACTGTTAGTGAAGGAAGTCATGACCAAGCATCCATGAGCTATATTCCTAATTCTGCTACTGGTATGTAGCATTTCTCCATCATATACATACGAATATATATATATATATATATATATGCTCAGCCTTGTATCTATTTGTTCAAGTAGAGTGCCCTCAACGACGTCAAAAAACAAGTCTCGACACTTTACAATCAATTGCCACGGAGGCAACAAAACTACCAGACGGTCCTAATTGTGTGCATTGTGGAGCGAAAAGATTCCATTCAGAACCACCAGGTTTCTGTTGTGCCTCAAGTGAGATCCAATTAGTGCAGACTAAGATGCCACGTCAGTTAATGAATCTCTATCTTGATAATTCAGCAGAGGCACAAGAATTTAGAAAGTGTGTAAGAAGCTATAACAATATGTTCGCCTTCACCTCAATAGGAATGAATTGCGATAAATCACTTGTACAAAGAAATAATGGAGTTTACACTTTTAAAGTGCAAGGACAAATGTATCATTTTATTAATCAATTAGTTCCTGAGGATGGTGAACATCCACGAAATTTATAGCTTTATTTTTTTTATACTAACCATGAAACAACGAATCGAATGACAATTTCTAGCAAGTTTAAAGAAACTCTCACACAAAAGCTTTCCGACATTCTTAAGATCAATCCATATTCAACTTTCTTTCGTGGTTTACAAGAGCTTCCAAATATTGAAGACTACAAGATTGTTCTCGAATCCAACCCTCGGTTAGATCAGCGCATTTATAATAAACCGATAGCTTCACAAGTTGGTGCTGTTTGGATTGAAAATGACGAGACGCAACAAGTACAGTCCAAACATATTCAAGTTTATGGGAAGAATGGCAAAACACAAATTCTTAAACATTATTTTGGTTGCTATGACTCACTTCAATATCCACTTATCTTTGCTCATGGTGAGCAATGATGGCACCCTGGAATAGAACGACTTGTGCGTGGAAGAAATGGTTTTGCTACTAATAATACTTGTCCAGGAGACCAAAGTATACGACCAAAGGCATGCCAAAATGCTGATGATGTAATTGACGTCGAGAACCAAGGTACTTATTCTAATCTTTCACATAAATATGATAATTCATAATATTTGTAAAATAGGTATTAAAGTAATAACTATTATTTTCAACTTTTTTTACTCATGTTATCAATAGGAATTAAAAAGAAACGTAAACGTCAAACTGTATTATGCCGGGAGTATTATTGCTACAAGCTCCAAATTAGGCCCAACGACAGGTCTATGTTATTACATGTAGGTAGACTGCTACAACAATATGTCGTCGATGTGTATATAAAGATGGAAACCTCACATTTGGATTTTTTCCGAAATCAAGACAAACAAAAACGGCTTTGAACCGAACTTTATCAAGGACTATTGGACAGTTTCTCAAAAGGTGAAACCTTCTCATCAAATGTTGGCAAGTGAATCATTCTACCATCTTCATTTATCGGAGGTCCACGTGATATGCGTCGTCGATATATAGATGCTATGTCTTTAGTTCAGCGGTTTGGTAAACTAGATATTTTCTTAACCATGACTTGTAATCAGAATTGGCCAGAAATCAAAGACAATTTACTAACAGAACAGCTTGCACAAAATCGACCAAATTTGGGGTCTAGAGTTTTCCGGGCGAAGCTTGAAGTTTTAAAAAATGAATTGTTGAAGAAAAATATTTTTGGCAAGATAGCAGCTTATACATATGTTGTTGAATTTCAAAAACAGGGCTTGCCACATGCTCATTTTCTCATTATATTAAAGCCATCATCGAAGATATATTCTCCTGAGGCATATGATAAAATTGTTTCTGCAGAGATACCTAATTCGCATCTACATCCACACTTACATGCGTTGGTTGCTAAACATATGATGCATGGTTCTTGCAGTAACCTCAATCCTACATGCCCTTGTATGCACAAAAATAGTGGTTGTAAAAACGGCTATCCAAAAATCTTTGTGGATAACACACAACATGGTGAGAACTCATACCCAGTATATAGTTGTCGAGATGACAAGAAGTTCGTAAAAGTCAGAGGCTGTAACTTAGATAATCGTTGAGTTGTACCTTATAATGCTTATTTGCTTTTGAGATTCAACTGCCACATGAACGTTGAAATTTGTTCAACAATACAAGCAGTTAAATATATATATAAGTACATCTACAAGGGACATGATAGAATTATGTATCAACTGACCCCAGAACAAACAACTGACATAATTGACGAGGTAGAGAATTTTTAATCAGCTCGCTGGGTTTCGCCACCTGAAGCAATGTGGCGAATTTATGCATTTGACCTAAACGAGATCCATCCATCTGTCATTAGCCTTCCAATTCACCTTGAAAACCAACACCCTATTGCCTTTCCAGAAAATCAATCTTTGAAAAATATTATTGCCAATACCACTTCATCTAGAACAATGTTGACTGAATTTTTCCATATGAACAGACATAATACACATGCAAAAGATTTAAACTGTTTGTATAGCGAGTTTTCAGAACATTTTGTGTGGGATCCGTCAGCAAAGTGTTGGTCATGGCGCAAACAAAGGTAGGTTATTGGCAGAATTGTATGCATACATCCTTTCGAAGGTGAACGTTACTACTTAAGAATGTTGTTGATGCATATTCCAAAACCCACCTCTTTCGATGATATAAAAACAGTGAACGGACATCTTACAAATTCATTTTAAGAAGCTGCGCAATTATTAGGATTACTACAATTAGACAACAACACTGAATACTGCTTACAGGAAGCCATTTTATATCAAATGCCATCCTCCTTGCGCCAATTGTTTGCAACAATTCTTATTCATTGTACACCGAAGAATCCCACGAAGTTCTGGCTGAAATACAAAAACTTTTTATGCGAAGATATGCTTCAAAACAAAGGTATCCCAAGGCATATAATTGAAGTGAACGCTTTACAGATTGTCGACAGTCACCTGAGATCAATGGGTAAAACATTGGCGACGTTTAATTTGGATTCTTTAATTACCCATCAAGACAAAAGTGCAAGAGAAATCGAAGCGGAGAAAAATTTTATTGTGCCTCCTGAAGATATACTCGCAATTAATCAACTTAATACAGATCAACAACATGCATATAACCAAATCTTGGCAGCCGTAAAAACCAACTCTTCAACAAGCTTCTTCATTGATGGACCTACTGGTATTGGAAAGACTTTCCTATATAGATCATTGCTTGTGAGTGTGAGGAAAGATGGTCAAATTGCTCTAGCAACTGCAACATTAGGAGTTCTGGCATCACTTTTACCTGGTGATCGCACAGCTCATTCGCGGTTTAAAATTTCGCTTCGTGACAATGACACAACAGTATGTAATAACAGCAAACAAAGCGTCATTGCCAACCGAAAGACTGTTGAAAAATTTGATCAGTTAATGAGAGATATCATGAACAATGATATGCTATTCGGTGGCAAAGTAGTAGTTTTCGGAGGTGATTTTCGTCAAACACTACGTGTTGTACCCAGAGAACAAAGGGAAGACATCATTGATGCAAGTTTAGTCATGTCACCATTATGGAGTCACCTTGTAAAGTTGAAACTAAAAGAAAATATGCGTGCCCGTCTAGATACAAGTTTTTTGATTTCTTACTTTGTATTGGCAATGGAAATGAACCTACGACATGCAAAGGTGAAATTGAAATACCATCTCCAATCAATGTACCATTCACTGATGAAACCTCCTCAGTTGACACTCTTCTTGACATGGTTTTTCCAGATTTGAATAGAAATAGCTATGACATACCCACATTTATGAATCGCGCAGTACTAACAATAAGGAACGATTTTTGCATGACATCAATGAATCACTTATTGAAAAGTTCCTTGGTTCTGAGAAAATCTATTTAAGTTTTGACGAAATGCTTCATTCAAAAAATACTCTTGAGAATTCAGATTTACTGCATAATTTGACACCTAATGGTTTACCACCACATAGGTTAAGACTTAAAAAAAATTGCCCTATAATGCTTTTACGAAACCTAAATCCTGCTGAAGGTGTTTCCAGTGGTACTCGCTTAATATGTAGAGACTTTGCAAACCATGTTATCTTTGCTGAAATTGCATTTGGTGCATTTGCCGGTAAACCTGTGTTTATTCCAAGAATTCCTCTGCAGTCCTCTGACAACGATTTTTGTTTAATACCTTTCAAAAGAACACAATTCCCAATTCGCTTATGCTTTGCCATGACTATAAACAAATCTCAAGGCCAAACTTTAGATTTTGTTGGACTATATTTGAAAGAACCAGTTTTTACTCATGGTCAATATGTGGCCTTGTCTCGAGTGAAAACAACAACAAATGTCAAAGTCTTGATTAGGCCAGTAAATGCATTTTCGGATGCTACAAATTTGACCAAAAATGTCGTTTACAATGAAATGTTATCCTCTGTGTTCTCCACTTCACATGCGCAAAGCTAAAATGTGTCATTTCTAATCTGATATTGCTACTATTGCCTATGTCTTCTGCTAGGTATTCATCTACTTAGACATGCTATTCAATTAAGTGATTTTTTGTTACAACCTTGACATATTTACAAGCTATTGCCATTTGTAAGCTTTTATTCCGTTATGGAAGTATTTATACGCACATTTTTTATTGCATGTTAATTTTTCTATTGCATACTCTATGTAGAATCCTATGCAGAAAAATGTTATTTGTCCCTACTTTTGACAACTTCTATCCTTTTTCATGCAGTGCTAATGAAAAAAATAGATGCTAGGTGTGTACCAATTTCACAGCTAACTAATAATAGCACCAGCTGGATGGCCAGACTTATCCTGATTGAAAAAACGCCTATCCGCTATGGGAAAAATGCAGGCACTCCTTACCAAAGACTTGTCTTTGCTGATGCTGAGGTACATTTTCTTACATTATTTTACATCTAACAATACCACACTATTAAACTGTTTTCATCTTGCACATGCTCAAACTATACAATTTCAAAAAACATTTCTTAATCTTATTAAATTTGTCTCTGGTTTTTATATCGACAAAACCAAAAATTATGAAAACAGAAAAAAAGAAAAAAACCTCTTAGCCTCCAGCCATTCATAATATAGAATAATTTCCCATAGGTAAACGCATTATAATTTCCCATAGATGCAATATCTGAATTTTAAAGTAATACATACAAAAATGAAAAAAAAAACTTTACCAGATAACTTCTTGATGAACAAAAATACTGCATCTAAATTACAAGAAGAATCATTGATAATAAACAATACATTATGATAAAAAACTCATTCTTAATTAACAATACATCTTCCCCTGGTCTAATTATCATTGATGGATTCATATTCCACCGAAAGCATGCTGCAAGTTTTACATAACATATTTGACAGTATTTACTTCATCAATTATCTTGTTTGTGACTTGATGTAGAAAGAATCTTATCCAGCTTGATGTGAACCAACAGTTTATAGGTTTTGTGCACTTTTAATTCAATAAAGCTTAAAATCAACATAGGATAACACTGGTATGACAAACAAAGATAAAAAATAGCAATTTAAGTTGCTAATTGAGTATTCCACACGATTAAAGAGACATCTATGACCAAGTTCAAATATTTCATAATGTAACCAATGTGACAAAAATCAACAATAAATTTATTAATTTTCATCTTCAATAAACTATACATGCCTCCATAATCGGCTATGCATGCTGATATTGTGGTTCGATGACTCTTCACAGATATAATCAGACCTCACTGAGACATTGCACTACCAAATATATCTAAAAATTTGCAACAACAAATCAATGAAGACAAATCTTTTACAAAATTAGTTTACGATTGCAAAGATGTCAGCATCTCCAAGAATCAAGCGACATGGATAAAAACCTATTCCCACTAGAAAAACAATGCTAAAATTTTATTACGATAAGTTGTGTATTTGTAACTTGAAAAGAAAAAAAATTTCATGACCAACTTATACTTGTGCTTTAGCTTTTGAATCACACAAGATTCTCGTCCAGCCCTCTGAAAAATGTTAAAAGAAAAAAAAATTACAGATCTTTCTTTAAATAAGGGAATTGTTTATCTCAAAATGATCACAAAACTACCAAAATCTTAATCAATTACCAATTATAAAAACTATTATTTTTATGTTTTCTATCTACAAATTAAAACTAATTTATTAATTTTTTTCCACCTATGGTTTTTACCATCCAAATGTCTGACTAAATTTTTTTTCCTTTTATTACAATCACAGAAAAACACAATCCAAGGCATAGTTTACTTCAGGGATGTTGACACACTCAACTAGCTACTTGAACTATACTCTACATATTATATAGGCAATGCAAAAATCACTCAGATTCTATTGCCTATGTACCACTTCGGCTCCCCATCTTACCAACTAACGTTGACAAGGAGCACTTTCATTCGGCCCGTGCGACCTGAGAGTATACTTCCACGCTCCAACTGTTATGATATTGCCCAGTTTGCTTCCTTTTCCATTTATAGCCATATTATGTGCTGTTATCCATGCGTTGCCCCCACGCTCTGTTTCAAAATATGGCCAAAATGTCCCAGTCCAAGAATTTGTGATTGTCAATGAAGAGTATGCATATTTTAATTCTTAAATTACTGCATAACATACATATAAACTCTTCTTTTACTTTCTTATTACTCTTCAAATGCAGGAAAAAGCCTCTCATTTTTACTATCTGGGAAGAATATATTGCCATGGAAGGCGCACATCTATTAAGCCTTGTGCATGACTACCCAACCGTTGTAATTGCAAGACCCAAAATCAGCTCATTCCATGGTAAAATTTACCCACATTGTCTTACTAACGCCATAATTTAATTTTTAACCTGATATTACTTAGAACTTACATATTTCTTCCCAAACAAATTACAACACAGTTATGTCAGTTAGAACCAAGGCTTCCACAATCATGATGTTCAATCCGAATATTCCAGAGACTATTTCACTCAAATACTGGTAAATAATTAATACATATTTAGCTTTTTATATAAACTTATTTCAAAATAGGATATAAACTATTGCTACCCCACAGGATAAAGTCAAATATGACATACATCAGCAGTGTAATATATGGTGAACTTTATAACAGCCTGCATCAAACAATTGATCCACCAACCAAAGCTCAGTTAAAGCAGATAGCATACATTGGTCAAGCTTCAATGACAATAAGTCTCTTTACTCATCAGCCAATAATGCAACATACATAGCACATCTATTTGTACTTATATATCGCCATAAAAACATGAACAGGCAAAACCTTTTTGGATTAAAGCTGAATTCCACATAAATAATTTAGACCAGCGTTTCTACTACCTGAGCTATCCAGTACCAACCTGTCAAAGCCCACTGGAGCAGATTGTGACGTTGACTTCACAAGTCATCATTGCAAAATAACATCACCAAAACCACAACCAAGGTATTCAGCAACACAAAAATTATGCTACCACCCATTGTAAATATGTACACGCATAATGCCTTGACCAATCTAATTGTAGGCTTAAGTTTGATGTCCAACTCTTTAATGGCACCGGTGTACTTACAGCAACAGTCCAAGACAAATATGCGGACCAAATTCTAGGTATCACTGCTGATGTTGTTCTAGAAATGCACCAATAGGTACATTCAATTTCATAATTTATCTTTCAATTATCCAACAGCATTATACATTGAAAAAGCTACTTCACCAATTACTAACCCTTTCACAGGGAACACACATTGACATTGACATTATAAATTCCAAATACAAAGGAGTTAAGCTGTATTTTCAACTTCGAAATGTGAACTACACACCAAAAGCTATGCATCCTCCTAGATATGTAGTTTCAGCCTTCTTGCCAATCATAGGAGATCCACCTCCATACCCAGCAACAACACAGCCTGGCTCCAGTTCAACCTCTTCAATTATAGAATCTTCCCAGGTTGATCAACCTGATGAAGCAGCATCAACTGCAAAGATTTCTGAGTCTTACACAGCTTCATCAACAGCAGTTCGGACTCGCAGCCACGATGCAAAAATAGAAGAAGCCCATCTTGGCTATTTGAAGGAAAAAAGATCTATTGTCAACCCATCCACAGGCACAGCCAAAAAACCCAAAAACTAGAATCCACAAAAACTCGTGTTAATACTCTTTTGGCTAACTGCTTTAAAACCTATAACTACATTTTGATGCAAGCACTCAACTATGGCATATATATATTTGAATTCATATAGGTGCGTAAATATTTTTGACTCAGCATTTATCCATTACTTGCCATAATGCATGTTAACTTCTTAGTAGCATAAATGCTAAGTAGGTGCCACTGGTGTACATATTTGACAATATTACTCACTGATGTACAGAATTCACAATGTTAAAGTAATGAATGTCCTTTGGCTACTTTTACATTTGGTTTTGTGCTTATTAAATCTATGAAAAATATGGTATAAAATTTGTGAATGAGATGATATTATGTATTATGAATGTATTGGAAATGCTTGGGTTGGCTGAAATTTTGTGCAGGTATTCGAAAATTTTTGGGAAAGGTCCAAGTACATAGGAGATGCTGTTGAAATTTCGATAGAATTCAAAGCAAATTTAAGGCTTACGTGGTTTGGGACAGTTTGTTCCACCTCAAGCTACGTGCCGATCATGACCTTTAGTTATACACCATTAATGCCTCCTTATTTGTATGCAACGTAATCGTGCTATGTTCCATTAGTCCATTGCTTTAATTATACACCATTAGTGTAAAATCAGGTCTGGAATAAAGAAACTGTAGGTCTGGTTTAGCTAGTATTCTATTCTTTCTCTCTTGTTTTTGTTATTTCTTTCTTTTCCTAGCATTTCGCTGCAGATCAACATGGTCACTTTGATAGCCGAAGTCCACAACATACATAATTTCATGTTATTTCTACTACGACTTTAAATTTTGATGAAAATATGATTTCGGTTGGGATATTTTCTGTGGTTTCCAAATACAAGGATATTTTCTTTGTTATGTAAAGAGTATGAGATTCCTGTGTTTTTTGTTATTGGCTAGATATTCCTTGTATTTGCGTGTTGTATTTTGGGAATTACAGAAGCTTCATTCTGTCTATATTTATCAATAAAGTATGATATTTTACTTGCTGATGTCTTGCAACATTACAAAAGTTGTATATACTGCTAATGAAATAGCTGCATCAAGTTTGCTATATTAACTTTGTGAACTTCCGCACTTATGCAAAAAAATTGCATCCTAAACTTTTAACTCAAATTCTTACAACTTTAACATGTACATTGACTTTGACTTTGGATACTACATAGATCATACCCAATGACAAATCATCTAGGCTCCTCTCTGGGCACCCTCACGTATAACGGGAGGCCCAAAACTAGTATCTTAAAATGTGTGAGTCCATAGTAGTTGTTTCTACTTTGGTTGGGCCTTTTGTAATCAGTTGTTTATTTTGGAGTTTTTGAATCTACATTAGTGTTTGTTGTTGTCTATGGACTTTCTTATAGCATTAAAATTGCTAAAACATTATCAATTAACAAGTAGTTATGGCATATTTATTAATTATTTTAAGAAGTATGATAAAATAATTAGTCACATTATTTTTAAATTTACTAAACTTATTTCCGTGTCCATGTACATGTGTCCAACTCTTTAGGATTGTCCTTGTATCCTAATTTTTATAATCATACAGATCTAACACTTAGATCGTTACTCATGTTCGACACACATACCCGAGTCCATGTAACATAAGCAACGACAAGGTTAGAGGTTGATTAAATTGCTAATAGGCAGATTATAGGACTTTTGTTTCCTTTTTTTGAGGTTGTCTTCTTCCCCAACCTTTCTTAGCGTTCCCATTTTTTTATTTTTTATTTTTTTCTCATTGTCATGCCTAGTTCGTTCTCATCAGTAAGAGGTTTGGATAGGCTAGTTAGCCACGGCATAATTTGTTTGCCACACCTTGTTCTTAGAATATACATACCTACCATGAAATTTTACTTATCCGTGGGCTCTTTCATTTTTTTTTTGGGGAATAGATTGGTGTAAAAGTCTTCCTATCGAGTGGAATGACATATTATTTTGTAAAGTTCTTGCTTCAAATTGATTTGTTAGACTAAATGGTGGATTATTTTCTTGCTATCCTTATGCTATGGAAAAATTGAAATTGGTTGTGTACATTTTACTTTTGAAATGATGCATCTGCAAAATTAAGCTGCTTCAGCTTCTGTAGGTCTAATATAGATTAGCCTTACGGGGAAACAGAATTTGCTCAAATGGTAAGGCTGTGAGGGTTCATGTTGTTGTGACTGATAATTGGACATTCTCTTTGAGACTCACAAGTCTCCATCCTTCTAAGTCATTTTCAAGTAGATCAGGTTCACGAACCCACCGTCAACCTAATAGTGGATAGAGGGGCTATCAATACTCAACGGATCCCATCAGGCTTGATTGGTTCCCTTATCTACCGTTGGATCCACAAGCCGGTTCACCCCAAAAAAATCTCCACCCTTTTGTAGATTTTTTTATTGGCTCACGTCTTCACCATTGGGTCCACAGATGGAGCGTGGACCCAGTCCATAATAGAATTCACCTCCTAGCTTAGCAAAATTCCTTTTTTTTTTTTTTGGGGAAATACATCAAATGTCAGCATCTTAAATTATCACCAATTACGTTATTTTTGTAATCATCAAATCTTAAGTAACCAGTATTCTTGTCATATAGTATTACAACGACTATGACTTATAATTCTGTGAGATCTTCTACTCATAATTATAAAAATGAAAACAGACACAAGATATAATTGAAGAAATAATTCTCAATGATAAACAGATGATATATGATTGCAGCAATAAACAAGTTATCATGTAAACAATTATTAATAAGAAAATAACTTTTTAAACCAAGTCATGTATATAGAGAATAAATGTGTTTTACATCCGATCGAGAGGGAACCTTTCTTCGGAGGATGAGGAGTGAGGGAACATATATCGGGCTAAAACTACGAACCTCTCATGTATTTTATATTATTTAGTGCATCGAGCTAATCCCTGTATGCATTAAAACGTGAGTAGGATTTTTGTTTGTTATCGGTGCCTATATGACAAATGGAACCAGCGAGGAAGCCGAATATGGGGCCATTTTGTTGAAGTAAGCGGTTTCTCCGAGTACGTATCTACTCGTGTTGAACTATTCAATGTGTTAACAGAAAGGGTGGAACTAAATGGTCTTCAATGTCCTATATGATTTGACTTACTACTACTTGGATGTTGAATCGGTTGGCCTGTGAGAGCTCTTTTATTATTCTCCAAATTCAAAAGTCACATCAGATAAATGCTAAGCAAAATTGTCCTCGCCAAAAAGTCTCAGTTTTTTTATGGTGGTTATGGAGAAATATTTAGGTGGACCCAAAAGTCTATGAACCCGTAAATACAACGGCTTAGATTAAGCCACAAGAGTTCAGGGGGCCCTCTGAACCCTTGTGGCTTAATCTAAGCCGTTGGATCCACAGGTTCACCTAAATATTTTTCATGTTTATGAGCTTAAGATTTTAACTTGGTGGGTAGTTCGATACGCCTAATACTGAATAGCCAATGCTTTAATAAACATTAAATGGAGTAACAAAATAGAAGTACGATCCCATAACATTGGTTGGTCCATCTCATAAAGAAATGTTAATTGGCTGTGACAAGTCTTTCTTTAAAGTCATGTTCATGAATTCAAATTATGTAAACCGTTATAGCACTAACTGATTGTTAGATGTCCATTCATAACAAAATCGAGTTGTCAAAAAACTTGTAAATTTGTTCTTAATTACACTTATCTTTAATTTCAAGAATGATACAAACGAAAATGAAAACAAGCCAATAAGGCAGTGTTTATTGAGCATCACTTTACAGTTTATGCTCCTACGACAAGAAGAAAGGCAATCAACAAAAATCTAGGAAATAAAAAAAAATCTCACACACAACACACACTGGCGTGAAAATAGACTTGCCGACAAAGACAGAAGGGAAAAAGGGTCAGGTGATGGTGCCAAAAAAGGTACAATGCTTCATTTTGGCGTTATAATTGGCAATACCGACGCGATACTTGTAGGCAGAGTGGCATTTGTTTAGCATCAGTTCTGAACAAAGCCGCGTAGCGAGTAGTCAGTAAAGAATACCTACCCGGGGATCTTTCTTGCTATCTAAAGAGATTGCTTACTAATATTGAATCCTGAGACAACTACGGATACCTAACTACTACACTTGTTTTCCTTCATTTCAGAACAGTATTTGATTCCCCTGTCTTCTATTAGGGTAGTTATAGTCTCATTCTTTCGGGCACTGGGCCAGCAAGTTTGCCTGTGCCTGTTCTAACAAGTTGAAGGCAGTATAAATAGTAAGTAAAGATATATAATTGGTTAGTAAAAATTTATAATTATTTTTTATTCTAAGATGATATTACTTTTTAGCTTTAAATTTAGCTAACATAGTCACAATCTCAGCCGTCTATTATTAGCTTATTTAATTTGAACTATGAACTTGTTACAAATAGAAATTGTGAGCCCCATGGCCATTCTTTTCTCAAAAAATGCTGTAATTCATATTGGCATAGAAAAAGGTAAATTTTCTAAGAAAAAGTAATAAGTTATTGAATTAACTCACCATTTTCTGGAAAATATGTACAGTATTTTTTGTGTCGCTAGTTAATGCGTAGAAACTGCATTTGAGATTAGTTTTAGCTTAATTCATGCATTTTTGACATGCTAGGTTATTTTTTATTTGTATTAAAATTATTTGAATTTGGTTCTTCATGTTTAAGTTTAATGCAACGTCCTTTTGTTTTCGTGATTTGTAATTTTGGGAACTATTTTAGGAACATAAACGTCAAATGTGCCGATCTGAAAGCATGAGAGAAGCAAAAATTTTGGCATCCTAACATGAAGGGCCAAAAGATTCTTAGAGTGAAATAGGAAGGATTTAATTGACATAATCACAAGACATGAGGATTAAAAAGGAATTTGGCCTAATAGTGTGAGAACAATTAGAGGAACTCGATGTTTCGCAACGTCATCTACAAATAGTTATATATATTTTTTAAGAAACTCGAAAAAAATTAATTAAGAAACAAAATGGGGAAAATTTGAATTGGATGATGCCAAAAAAAAAAAAAAAAAAAACACAAGAGAAAGAAACCAGGCGAAACCTGTTGCTGATCAACTCAGTGACGCAACAGATTTTTTTGTTTTAAAATAGATGGTTATGCTAGATGGTGTTGTATCTAAGTCCATTTGATGAATAAATTTTCTTGTTGTGTGAAAAAAATATTATTATATTTTTATTAAAAAGGAAACCAACGACAACCCAAAATTGGGGTAAAAAATATTGAATTCAATCCTTATGAACAGGGCATATACATTATTGACACTTTCTTTGCATTATTCTACAAAAAAAAAAAAAAAAAGAAAGAATATTCACATGACTTTTTTTTTTTTTTTTTACTTTGAATCAATAAAAATATGAAATATGACAAATATTTCAAATTGTTCAACCATTTCTCTGGCCTTTAAAGGCCTTTACTTGACCTAAGACTAAACACAGAATGCACTAATGGACTCCAAAAAAAATTACATACTTTTTATTTGCTTATATTTTCTTAATAGGTTCTATACATTTGGACTCCATAGACACCAAATAAATAAATAAATAAATAATAATAAAATAGTCGAAGTAGTAAGTCCAACATGCAAGTTCAAAACCCGACTGATCACATAAATTTAAAAAAATTAATGACCTTATCAAGAACAGTGCTACAAGTCTCAATCAATAAATGTGAAAAAAGAAAAAGGAGATTAGCGTTACATTAGAAGCATACGAAGTTAATGGATACTTCAAAACAGCCTGTTGTTAGAATTAACCATCGAAGCTTTTTGATAATATTACTACTTTTTAAGAATCAATATTGCAAGTACAAAACACAAATTAATTACTATTAAGTTTTAGTTCCTCTTCTTTTGAGATGCTAATTGCATCTAGGTCGATTAGCACCAATGTAGAAGTAGGTAAAAGTTCATTTTCGCCTAGAACTTTTTCAATGGAATGAAAGTGGAAGCTCGCATGAAAAAACGAGTGACTATGCGTGTCTCTATGGTGACTTATCAACAAGCTATAGTGCATCCTTGGACAATATGTCCGTGTGTTCTTGTTTGAGAGAATCCTGTGATACACGCGGCCAACCTTCCATCACACGCTCCTTACTCGTCCCGTTGTGTAGTGTCATCCGGGCTTACAATTTTCCCTTTTTTATTTCTCGTAAGTTAAATACGGTATAACTGTTTAGTATTTAGATATAATTGTCCAATATCATGGAATAATCAGTTTTTATTGGAAACAAAATCGTTTTTGAAATTCATTTTTAATTTTGCTGGTTCAAACTTATCTGTCCATATTTTATACTTTTGATCTAGACGATAAATTTGTAATAAATGGCACTTGTAAGATCTCATGTACTGTGTAGTGTGTACACCTATTTGACCTATTTGTCACATTGCAAATTTTACTTTAAATACATAAAAAATTTTATTCGAATTTACCTATATTTTTTATAGAAGGGGCATGATAGTAGTTACATTGAGCAAAAATTGTGCGAGTATTTTCTAATGAAGAATATTATTAATTGCATAACATCAAGTATTGGTACTTATTTAACAAACTTTTTTTAGCTTGAGTTGTATCTCCTTTACTTTTAAGTTATATGCAAAACGTATTGTCCTATTTAGCATTATTTGATAATGAAAATGGTCCAAACTTTTGATATGTGGTCTTTTGATAAAGTAAGTTATATTACTAAGTTTGACAATTTGACAATTTGAAGTTACATCTCCACAATTTTGACAATTTTAAGTTACATCTCCATAACATTTAAGTTATATGCAAAACTTATTGTCTTATCTACCATAATTTGATAATGAAAATGGAATGAAATGGTCCAAACTTTTGATATATGGTTTTTTATAAAGTGAAGTAATATTTACAATTTTGACAAGATTTTCTCCACATCTCAACGGCTCTATATGCCTCCAGGACTATATATGAATAAGAAAACATACAAAGGTATGCTTTTTCTTGTTGTATATATACAGCTTCGTTAACCGTTGGCTGGCCAATTCAACCACATTTGTCCAAATGACCCTTTCTCCTCAAAACTCATAGGAACTAAGAACCTTCCTTTACACTCCAAAACAAGCAAGCCTTAGCCAAAAACACGCAAGTCAAAGACCATTTTCAGCCTCACTCTCAAATAGATACTCCTATATAAAAAACCCCTACTCATATTAGTTTCCTGCAGGCTAAACCTTTTAAACATATACTCTTGGAATAAAAAGCGTTATGGATTGCATAGCTCTGCCTGTTACAATCTTGAGAAAGTGTTACTCAGGCTCACGACTTGGCTACCAGCGTCTGACGGATGATGTTTTTGGCGAGTCCGATGATCCTGTAACGGTTGTGGTTGGGAAAGAGAAGAGGGAGTTTTTGGTTGAGCCATTTGTATTAGAAGAAAGCCCTTTCAGGGTTCTAATTGATATGGTTATAAAGGAAAATATGGGAAGAGTTCTCAATATGAAGGGAGCCAAAAGAGTGATATATGTGGATGTTGATGCAATTTTGTTTGAGCATATGCTTTGGCTTATGCAAAATGATTGTTCTTCCTTCTTTCAGCTCAACCTCAAAGAAATTATAGACTTCTATGCTCAAGAAAATTAGGGGATCAATAACCAGTCTGATCATAAAGGTAATATAGATTTGCATTCATACTGTTTTAGATTTTTCTTTTTTAGATTATGCAACATTTGAATGATTGAAAGTATGTATCTTTTCTCTTTGGATCATTTTGTTCTTTTCAAGTTTTGATTATTTGTCTAATTTTGGTTTTTTTCTTTTTAATTTTCCAGAAACAAGTGGCTGACATTTTAAGACTGATACAGTATTTACATGGTGTCCTTGGCCTAGGCTTTGGTGCTTGGGGGCCAACAAAGGAGTCGGAGAAGCCTGTTTGATTTTGGCAATTTGTGTTTCCATTTGGCAGGATTTGGTATGCTTAATGTGTATATATATGTTTGTTACTCATTCATGGGCTTCGACCCACAGAAAAAAAAAAAAAAAAGACAAGAAAATTTTATCATGCTTGAGCGAGGTGTATCACAAAAATTTGCTCAAATTCTTTCGTGGAAATATTATCTGTCATATTATAACACTCGATTTGATATGATATCTCGCATACACAATTACAGTTTCCTGTGCTTTTGTTTAAGCTGTTAATTTGGTTTACGAATGTGGCAAGCAGACATTGCTAAAAATGGATTACTGTGAAAATCAAGCTTTTCATCCTTGGTGTTCGAGATTATGTGCTAATGTGAGAAAAGATTAATTTTTTCTAAATTGAGAATGCAATATTATTTTATACTGTCGAGTCTAAACTTATGGCATATTTAGATCTTTTACTGTTAGTGTAGGGAAGATTAATTCGAAGAGAAATTGGTGTAATATCACAAATAAAAGAAAAATCAGGTAAAGAAAAACCAAGAATTTTCCATGGTTAGCGTCTAAAGGGAAAGAGTTATAGTGTTTAGTTTGTCATACCATCCATATTCCTCTCATATTGCATGTTAACCTGATCGAAAGATTATGTAGATCACTTATCCGACTAGTTTTAGTAATTCATGAGAATATGAATAGGAATGAATTATTTTGTGTGTTTCATATAGATGCCAATAGGAGACCATCAATAATTCAATAAAAAGAATTAAGAAATCAAAATAATTTAGATCATAAAAGTGCATTTCTTCACACTTGTTAAAGACTGGGGCATCATCCTGTTTTTCACCGTTATAATGGAGTTTGCTTCGAAGTTCTTGTTTCATTAGTATAATTATGTCATGCAATTTAAAGAAAATATAACTTTGTCTTTAATATTGGAAAGGTCAACCGAAGTAGAGAAACAAGAGTTTTTGCAATTACCAATCTGGAGTTGGACCCTCGTATGTTCCGACCCATGCACTGTAAATTGTCATTACAAGAAGTCAAATTCACATCAATCCATGCCCAAGGCTAACGGCTGAGAGAACAAGGCAATATCAACTAATTTTCTTTTTCAACGGACGTAAATAAACATAATAAAAAATAATCTTGGCTAGGAGTGGACAAAAATAATCGGAAAACTGAAAAACCGCAATAACCAGTCCATTCCGAACCGAAAAATGAGGATAACCGAACCGAATTTTGAAAGCGGTTAGGTTAACCGAACCTCATTTGTAAAAACGGTTCCAGTTCCGAGTATCAATTTTCAAAAACCGCGGTTAACCGAACCGGTCCATATATACGTCTTAAAGGCTAATATTTGTAATTTTATAGAAGAATTGAGGAATATTAATTCATTTCATTTTCAAGTTTAAGATTATTTTAAAACTTAAATATCGTATTTAATTTTTCTTTCAATTTAATTTCTTGATGCTAACTAAAAAATTATTTTCATATAATTGAAATACATAAATTTTTTACTCTTAAAAAGAGCAATCTTTTTTAACCTTTTTTACTTTTAAAAAGAGTGGATGCAAGAGTTTCAATTGTAATCTTATTGCTTGTTTTTTAAAGTAATTGAAATTGTATAAGCATTTTTTTAATTTGAGCAAAGGTTTATGTTATAATATTTTGATCTATTTTGTCAAATTAACTTAAACTATACGGTTCCGGTTACTCGCGGTACCCGACCCTCTTTAACCGGGTAACCGATAAGCGGTTAATCGATTAATGAGGGTCGGATACGGTTTATAAATTAGGCGAATCAGTACAAGCGGTTCCGGTTCGAATATTAGGTGTGTGGACCGGTTAACCGGTCCATGCCCACCCCTAATCTTGGCCCATGTCATTTACTAAACGAGTAATAAATCCTAAATAAACCCTTTAAAAATTTAAACCTAATTTAGTAGATACAAGTTTTTCCCGTCACCATCAAAGCTACGTAACCTGCTCTTTTTTTTTTTTTTGCTGACGTAACTTACTCCTTGTTTTTGCATTGTATCTCATTGTATAATATTTTACAAAATTTTTAAATGACCATTAATACCTTGATATTGGTCTGGGATAATCCTTTGCTAGGCTCTATCTTGATAATCACTTTTTTAGGATGTTTTTTAAAAAGTATTATTATAACAATTTTAAAAATTATTTTTAATAAATATATTTGTGAGATAATAAATTAATCAAAAACGCGTATGAAATTTTTAAAAAACATAACCAAACAAACAGAGTCAATTTCTGACTGTTTCATAGATTTCACCAACCGAGGGATGGCAATTTAGAAGCAGAAACCTGCTTAGATTTCTCGATCATATAGGGCTTTTTCCACAATGAGATGTCACATTATCAGCCTACTCGTATGCAGGCCTACAAACAGAAACGAGAAAGCAGAACATTCAAATTTTGATGGAGAAATGGACTCTGTAGTTTGCTTGTCCAGCCTTAAATTGCATTTGGGCCTTGACTTGATTTCCCATTGTTCATTAGGTAGGGTACTCGAGTTTAAGCTTCTCTTTTCTGCCCAATAGAAAATGTGTTTTCCACAAAATGAAAAATCGATTATTAAAAATTAAATGAGGCAATGAACTTTTTAATCTTATTTTTTCCAAAAGAATACTAAAAATGATTAAGTTTTTTTTTTCAAATAAGAATAATAGTGGGACTCCATCTATCCCTTAGTGACTCAATGATACTAAAAATAATTAAGTTTTTAACGGTTACTTTAAATTCTTGGCTCGACAATAACTCGTAGAATTTGAAATACTCAGCCGTTTTTGCAAATTCAGACATCACGACTTGAAATAAAATTCTAAAGAAAACGTTAAATCTATTGTTCCACATACAGCTCAGTTAGAAAGGGTATACATGTGTGTGTGTATGTATATATTGAAGTTTTCAATTCGAATTATTCTTACATGTTTTTGGACGAGTTCTATTAGTTAAGAAAGTGAATGTGTTTAAGGTGCATTAATTTGGCCAAGTATCACTCACATATAAATTAAATGGGGAAAAAATAAATGAAAATCGATTGAGGCTTACTTTTCTTTAGTAACTTTTGTGCAAAATATGGCAGCAAGAGTTTAGGCAAAACGATAGAAAAGGACTGCAAAAAATATTAGACCATGCAACAATTAAAGAAAAACTTCAGTAGTCTCTCGGTGGTGGTAACTCCAAATCCTTTAGCGCCATTAGTTTGTACTGGTCTCCTTCACTTCCATTCGAGAAAATTCAGATTTAATTCTATATCCACAAATTCTTTCCTAAACAATCTAGTTTGGTCTTAGCCAGAGATTGTCCTTTCAATTACTTCCGGAATATTCATGGAATAAAATAAAAAATTTAAAAAAGTGATAAATTATCGAATAATTTTACCACTTAAGAAAAATTACGTCTTATCACTAAAATTCATATCATTAAAATATTTACTTTGCTCCTGCCTAACAAATCAAATTTGTTCATATAATATAAGCATCTCATAATTCATAAGCCTTCCACCATGTAGTAACTGGTCATTTTACACCTTAAGATTGAGTTATTTGTTGAATTAATCACATAAAAGCGGCTCTCTTATTCTATAATACTAGAAAGTGCTTTTCATAACGTCTCACACATACATTGCTGGCAGAAATATGAACTCAGCCAATCACTTTCTTTATCTATCTAGGTTGTACGTGATAGCTTAAATTAATGTTATGTTGATGTATTCGCCTCTTTCACTCTTACACAAACGTTAAAACCACTTCATTATCTTAATTAGCCAGACAAAATTGTAGCATCATCTTAATTACAGGTGGTCAACGCTTTGACTATCTCAAGCCAAGCCAGCAAGAAAATCTATAGCAAAAACGACTATTATGTGATTCCATTGGCTGTGATTTTTAGAACAATCAGTTTGTAACAAGTGTGCAAAATAGTGGTCGAAATTGAACAGCACTTTCCTTTCAATTTGCAAGTGACAAAGAACATAAATTTGTGTATTTATTCCTTTAGAGAATCAAATATATATATTTTATGAAAGAGTTCAAATATATGTTAGTCAAAATCTTAATTTGCAACCATGAGGTTGAAGGCGACAGGTTAGGCTGAGGGTTTTACTATTTCAAGATCACTATCAAGTATCAAATGCCTTAATTAAAAGTCACGAAGAGATAAGAAATCAGCTCCTAGAGATGTTCATTTATACACGTAAATATGCCTAAAGCAAAGTCAATTCATATTTACTAAATTAGAGTCATTTAATAATAATTCATATATCATCAGTCAGCACTCAATGAAAAAGCAAGAGAAAAGAAGAGATTCTTGCAGGTTGAATCTGCAACTAGTTTCTCAGCAAAATAACAATATTGGCGTACGGCGAAAGAATCAATATTTGAGGCTGCTATTGGGAAGAGAAAAAGAAAATGGAAAACTAATCGTATAGCAGCCGGTTTTTTTTTTTTTTTTTCCCTATATGCTATCAAAATTTTCTTTTCATATTTTACCTTGTACAAGTGCTTCAACAATTGGCGAATATTACTGTTTACAGTTTCATGCTTCGCATTTCTAGTTTTCAATCCAAGAAGAAAAAGTGAGTTGCATCAATATGTCTATTTGTAATTTAGATATGGTCTAGGCCACAAACCTGGTGCTAGTTGACTATATATTTATTAACTTGGTGACATATTAAAATCTAAAACTTAAGATATTACAAGAATCCTTGTTTGCATCTTCTTTCTAATGTCACAAATGATAAGTTTGTTTATTCCACTTCAAACTAACCCCTTTCCCTCCTCAAAATTCCTGCATGGAAATTTACCTGATGATGACTTGAGTATAACATATGAAGTTCATGATCAAGATCTTTGACAAGATCATATCCATTTAGCAAAGGAATCTAAATGATTCCACAAGAAAAAATATTTGATGAGAGTGAAGTAAGGATCTCACAATTTGCAAAATGGTCATTTTCTTTCGGATCTGCAGCACCTCAGCATTGCATCTCAAGTGGGGAATAAAGGGAGTTGATATCACATCTATGTTCTGTAGGTCCATTGTTTATTTAAAGCCTTCTTGAAGAAGAACAATGCTGGAATATAATCAACTTTAATTTTAAAGGGATTAGGCTTGGAAATTCGGAAATTTATAATGATATATTGGCTACTGATAACATCTGACCCTTCCAATCAGAAGCGCATCAATGCGTGTCAACTCTATATTTATTTGCACTCATGGCGCTCTCCCAGAGCAAGAGGAAATGAAGAAGGCCTTGGTATAAATATGACTAGAGAGTTATCTCTTTATTCAGATTCTGCAGCATGAACCATTCTTTGCACTGAATAACCATTCTTCAAAGAGAGCTGAATATGCCTTGTTTGAGGAAAAGTTTCCAGGTACAATATTCAATTGCCAAAAGAGATTAACAGTTAGTCAAAACTTTTTCTTATGAGCCGAAATGCAAGGATGATCTGCAAAACTGCTGTTCCCTCACTTGATTGGATGGTTGCTCTAATGTTGCATCAATTGCACAAGAATTAAAAACTTCATACTTTCTAGCAGTTGAAGATGCTTACATAAAGAATGAAACCCTTATATCTGAGGTAAAAGATATAGCTCTAGTGGTAGGTGTACTTGGCGTTACTCTTACAAGGAGGGATCTATTCTAGCTTAACAGAAGATTAAAATGCATATGAATGTATAGAAGCGAATGTGAGTGCTCTAGAACGCACATATAGGGCAGAAACATATGTAGATAGTCAGATAAATTCAAAATCAAAAGTTAGGATAAATGTAGGAGTTGATGCTATGCTATGTTAATTTTAATTTCTTTTGGGAAACTATTAACTAAAACAAAGGATAGATATTCAGAAAAAGATGGACAAAAGCGCCATGTTGTCACGATCTTTCCCACAAATTAGCATTACAGTGCGCTTCTCAAAAATGTTAGAAAAACCTTGGATGTTAGGCAATGAGTTAACAATAGTCTGCTTCCCTTCCCAACCAATTGAATGAACAAAGTAATTTCAACCTTTACCAGGAGATGTAACTGGACAGGAATTGAGCGCCATTGCAACTGTTGAGCAACTGTTGATCAACTGTTGATCTTAAGCTTTTTATGTGAACTTCTCAGCTTAGAGATTTGGCAAAGTGGAAGTTGACCAAGAATGCCAAATATAGAGTTTTAAATTGCCAATTAGGCTTTGATCAATTTGTCGACTTTTGTTGTATGTTTTGTACTATTGGCCAACCAAAAAAAACAGAAAACAAATTGCTTCAGATATCTGTTGATGTTAGAGAGAAGTCAAATGAAGACGGGCTATTTTAAGTGAAAATCTTACATCATCAATGGAGAGCAAGATGAGTAATTTAGTGAGATGTCTCTCAAATATTGTGATGGAAAACTTGCCATGGTTTCAGTCCAGATTTTTCTTTTCCAGTAAAAGGACGGTTGGATCAATTTCCAAAAAGAAGTAGAAACAAATTCAGCTAAAAACATTAATGTTGCTGATCTTAGAAAAAACACAGGACAACTCATCGAACAAAAGAATCGTTCTGCGAACACATTATTATTTATTTCTTAGGATTACTACATTTAACATTTCTTGAAAACAATGTTGCCTAACACGGTTTTGCTGCTCCAATCCCACTAGATTTAGTGTATATTGATAAACTAAAACAAAATATAACTTGAGAAGTAAAACAAATATAAAGTAATAGCCTGTTTACCCATCTTGCACGAGGCCAAACAAAATAAAAAATGAGAGAAAAGAAGGAAGAAAATCATCATATATAAACACAGTAATCAGTAGCAATTGTTAAACAAGGGAAAATCCACATCTGATTCTCAAACCATTTCATATAAAGAGCAAGATTAAAGAACAGTAAGAGGGACTATTTCCAGAAACTAATGTTACAAAAACCCCCAAAGAAAGAAGAAGAAAAACCCCGTAAAACCCAAGGTAAGAGAAGAAAGAGGAGAAGAAGAATGATCAGATTGATCAGTACACTGATTTAATTTCCTCACCTTTATCATAGTCATTCACGAATCCTATCTCCCCTCCAATCCAATCAACCCACCAAAACCTGATTTTCCTATCACTCCCATGTTTGATGTGAATGAACACTAGGCTATTCCAAACTGGAGTCAAAATGGAGGGCGAGCAGCTGTATTTCCAGTCCACCTATCAACTGGTAGCTGACAATCAGGCATATTCAGAGGCAAATTGAAGAAAGGAAGCCCCGAAGATGGGTCAGGAAAAGGATGATTATTAACTCCAGCACCACCACCGGAAGCTTGTGACACTGGTGGTTGAATCTGAAGTTGCTCCTCTTCATCCAAAGGCAACCTCTCGTACGCAACATTTGTGAATGATGCAGCTATCACAATAACCGGCCCAGCAGCCGTCAACTCCCCCACCACACTTCCACCAACCACTTGGCCTTGTCCCCCAGCTAAAAAGATAGTCAAGCTGGTCGCGCCCGGGGGAGCTGGTGGGGGCAAAAAAGAACCAGAAAGAGATAATAACTCAAACCTCCCATGCAGTGTCACTATAGCACCAGCTGCCGTTGGCTGCCGTAGACTAACATTCGTCACCGTTCCGCTACCGCTAAGTACGCAGATCCCACGTTGTCGGCGACGAGCATAAGTAGCAATACAATCGAATATATCATTACCACTGCTTACTTCCAGAATATGTGCTCTCAAAGTATTAGCACTCTCTCTTGTGATAATTACAGGGGGCTTGGGCTTATTTTTCGATCCCGGTGGTCGTCCTCGAGGCCTTCGAGCTACGATATCCCCAGGACCGGAGTTTGCAGCTACAAGTTCAAGCTGATGTCTCCCATCATCTTGACTGTCATGACCAGCAAAATGATTTCTATGTTCTTCATCTTCATCTTCTGATGGCCGTCTTTGGTTCTGGAGGTGCAAATCAGGAAGATGCAGCTGCTGCTGAACATAACGCGAAGCCGTGCCTAAATCTAAACCGGCCATGATTACATAAACATCAAAAGAAATTATACACCAAGCACGAACAACAGAAAACAAGGAAAATGTTAAAAAAAATTATGGAAGTTAAAATTAAAAACTGTTTTTGTAATTTTTTTTTTTTTTGGGTTTGTGTATTAAAAATAGGGAGAGATGAGGCAAGAAAAGAATAGAAAAAGAGCTCCGGAACTCGGACCCTAGATTTGAATAGAGATTAGAAAACAACTGCTGAAGATTTTGAGTGCAGAGAAAGGGAAGGGAAGAAGGAGGAGCAAGAAGGGGGGACAAAGACTCAATACCCAGTCATTTCTCTCACCCTAAAAGCTTAAATATAGGCATATAATATTGTGAAAGTTGACAAAAATATTTGTTTATTGTATTCTTTTTTTTTGTTTTTTTTCCTTGTGCCGAGAAAGAAAGCTCTAAGTAATTGCAGGTCGATAATCTTGACCGCAAATTAACACCCATGCATTACAATTGCATAGAAATTTCCTTTTTTTTTTTTTGTGGGCAATTTTGATGTCTTGTCTAAGTAGTTTCTTGACCAGTTTATTTTGTCCATTGTATGTGTAAAAGGATTACTTACACAAGTTAGTTAGGATTTTTGATACATGTGAAATTGCATAAGATAAGAACTTATTGCATACTTGTTATAAATCAAAACATGCTCATCTAAAGAATTATATCATTTTTTGTTTGTTGGTGCTAAGTAGAAGTATGTGGTCGTAATTTTGTTAGTAATGTAGACTTTACTAAGCTAAGAAGAAGTATATGATCGTTGTTTTGTTAGTAATATACATTTTAGTAAGATGTAATTAAGACAGAAGAGTAAAATATATTGGTAAAAAATAGTGCAAAAACCTAACAAAGTAGGCTAATCAGTCCAAATTCTCTATTCAATTTTTTTTTTGGTATCCAATTATGTCCCATATGAAATGATATCCTATGAATATAAAACTATATGAAATTGCGTTGTATTGTTTAGTAATACGACATAATTTTATATTATACATAGTTGGACACCAAAAAAATTAGACAAAGGATTTAAACTAACAGCTAATCTAGTTTTAGAAATAAAAATGAAAATTTATTTGATTCTAGTGAGTTCAGAAGGGTGGTAAATTAACAAATAAATTAATTTAAAAATAAATAAAGTACCCTAATGCTATAGTAAAAATACACTATTTACCCTAATGCTAATCCATGACACGTTCATTAAGCGCGTGGAAGGAATGGGGTTTGATAAGAGAAATGATTTAGAAAATGGGATCCTTGTAGTAACAGCTTGTAAAGAAGACTTTGTTAAAGCTCGCTAGCTATGGTTGCATTCGGATTATAAAATAATATAGCTTTAATTAACAATAATTTTTTATTCACAGCAATGCTTAGTGTTATAAATAAACCTTTAATTATTGGATTCTGTTGGTAATATTTTTGGTTTTTAAAATATGAACTGATAGGAAAAATTAATCAATCAATTATAACCAGTTAATGATAAAGTATTGAAATAAAATACCACTTGGGATGCTAGATTAATTACATTTCAATATTTAAGGGGTTCTAAAGTACGTCAAATATTAATTTTTATCATTCTCTAAAGTGAAAAGAAATAGTTGATTTGAAATACAATATAGCAAAACTCTAGACTTTCTTTTGTTTTAACTTATAGAATATTGGATTAATATGTCAACGAAGCCATCGAAGTTATTAACAATTAAGGGAACATCTTTTATGAGGACGTGCATCATTTGTTTTCTTTTAAAGAACTAATTAATAGATTTGTAACCATTCATTCTCAGGCTAGCTCTCTGATGAAGCAAAAAATGGGATAAAAACTATATAAAGCAGGCAAATGAAACGACTATATATTCTATATCTATATCTCTCTACCAACATGGATCATGCATTGTTCCAAGAAGAATTTACATAGATTTGTCTTTCATTTATTGACCAGACGAACCAAAAAAAAAAAAAAAAGTAAATTAAAGTACTTATTAAATTAGATGATATTTTTATAGCATCAAATTAAGATAACTTCATAATAAGTAAATATAATGACTCAATTAATATACTATCGTGAAATCTTGGACAAATTAGAGTAATAAAAACAATCAAATTTGGCCGAGGAGAAAGTTTCGCTCAAGTAATGAATTAGGAACAGAAAAATATTAGACAAGCAAGAATCAATATTATTCTAATAAATCCTAGAATCTAATCCTCCTGCGTAATTAAGTGCAATTTGGATCAATTTTGGAGTTTTGTGGGAAGACTTGATCTGGATTTGCTGGAATTGGGATCAAAGACCGTTGATTGAATAATTGGAATAATAGTTAAACATTCAAGTTGTACAAGTTTATGCAGTTTTATTCGTTTAATCATTTGTTTAAGCAAATGTAACCTGGATTTACGTTCGTGTTAATAAGATTTGAATCATAATTAGATGCTGGTCTTGTTGTTGTTTGAGCTGTGCATTTATTGGACTTGGTGGGGTCGAACCCGACTAATCAGGGTTAATTAAGGAGGGCTAAGTTTGATTAGTTGACCAGGTTTAAGCCTTAAACATGAGGGCAGGTGAGGAATTTTTTTATAATTATTGGAAATTCAATGGGGCGGGAAGGATGGGCAAGTTGGCGATGGTGCTGCGGCGGATGGGTCCCACTTTTGTCCTGACTCTCCCGCCCCCGGACGGCCATCTTCTTCCCTTGGGCCATCCCTCTTTGACCGGCTTAATAATTGATTTGATCCGCCTTAATTACCAATTAATTATCTAGTGCATTATGGAGTGTTTGGATGCATCAGTTTACATCACGCACCACGCGTATATTTGGTTTGCACTTTTCTCTTCAAAAATTTTCGGGAAGAATGTGGGATTTTAGGGTGTAAATGGTCAGGTGGAGTCGAAACTCGAATATAACTATGTTTAAGTCTGATTCGAGCCCTAAACAGGTATATTTGAGTTTGAGGTCGAACTAGTCAAACTTGTAATTTTAAAGCTTAAACTTGACTTGATTTATACTCAAGTTCGAGTTAAATAGTTAAACTTTTATAAATTTTTTATTTTTATTTTAAATTAATAAAATAATAAAATCATCCTTTACTATTCAAAGTTATGAAATGTAAAAAATGCAATTTATCTAAAGAGTATAAATAATTTAGTAATTATATATGTATTTATAAAATAAAAAAATAAATACTCAAATAGCTCGATTGGCTTTTGAACATAATATATATGCTCTATCTCAGCTCGATAATCGACTCAAGCTACTAGAGGTCTTCGAAATTTATTCAAGCTTTTCACCAGGAATAGCCCACAAGTAGCTCAGTCCATTTATAGCTCCAGGGGAGAATGAACTTGGAAGAGGGTAGTAGAAGGGAAAATGAGAATAGTAACAATAATCAAACTCTTGTCATAAGATGCGAAATAATAATCCACAATAAACTATTACACCTATATTTTACATTTTATTAACTTGTAAATTCAGTTGACATAATACCGTTAATCTAAAAATGTAAACATGGTTTTTGTTGTCAATACAAAAGTGAATATAAAATATCTTTCCATGACAAATGTCAATATTTAATAATTGAAAATGATACACCATATAGACGTGTATTAATTGTTCATGTTTAGATCTTTGTTGATGTAATCTTTTGTTTGCTTAATAACAGACCTCAATATGCTATTGCAGAGAGACACAGAAGAATATTTTATATCATTTATCAAACAAATTAGTAAATAATATATAATTAAGATAATCTCCTTTCCTTTGTGGTTTTCATCATGACATGTTGAACTAGATTACATGTTTTTTCAAACACTATAAAGTTGTTCGAAATTAGTGACTTTGGACATAAAACTTTATTGATTTGTTTGCAAATTGCGGCCATCACATGAATAACACTATACTACCCCCTCATTCCCCTACATTCAGCCACAAAAAAAGAGTAAAGAATTTAAGAAAGATATACTGCGGGAAAGAAAAGTACAAGTCATGATTTTATATATCTCAGAGGCTTTTAGAATGGTTGGTTATTCGATGCTTTTTTCTTATGTAAAATTTTTGGTTTTTAATCATTGGTGTCGCCGAAGTTTCATTCAGCAAGTTCTTTAGACAAACATTAAAACATAATTATTCTTCTCGAAATTTCCTGTCATCTTAGAATTAAATACGATATTTATTGGCGGCCCACCCTGTCCATGAATTATGGTGCGTCTGCGTTTTTGCTCCATTCCTAGTGAGCCCCTATTCCCTAAACATTCTCTCTTGCCCACACAGACACCACCTAATTGTAGCCAAATTACTATCATTCTTCCAAAAGGGTTCACACTTCACAGCCTATTTTAAATAAATTTGTCTTTCAAATATTTTAAAATTGCCCTTTTTTTCCACCCCCAGAACCTAGTTATTATTTATTTTTTTGCTAGGTAAGTGGGCATGAGTTGGGAGGGCTGGGAATTAATTAGAATCCGATGACCATTCTTCATTGAGGGCAAAATTTTTTTTTATAATTTTCCTAATTTTGAGTACTTGTATTATTTTGCATCGATACTTTGTAAAGATACAATTATATAAACTAAGATAGTTATAAATAATTCACATAAAAAAAGCCATATGACAGTGCTAATTCAGGGAATATATTGTAGTGAAGTGATAAAAGAAATAAGTTATCAATTAATCTTGCCAGTTTCTCAATAAAACTTCGTCTTATCATTTGACTTTGCGTTATCACAACATTTTTCCAGTTCTAATTAACCAAATTCATCCTTTTCTTCTCCCTCGGAAGTACTCTATCTTTGCAAAACTAAGAAAGCATAATACAAAATCGAAAAATATAATAAAATCATGTAAGCATATTAGATACATTTGAGCCACTTAAATGATTTTTCCTCCAAAATATAAGGGACCAATGAAAGATCTACTAATTAACGAAACGTTTAATGTCATTGCCTTAATGATACGTGTCGAATTTAACGAAATTGATGAAATGTAAATTCTCTGGTATTTGAAAAGGTAATCCAAACAAGCAATGAGAACGAAGGATCCGATTGGAAGATTTGAATACGCCTTCCCTGACGGCTATGGACCATTGAGTACCGACTTTAGAGAGCTGTCTTGCGCTTAAAGTCTTCATAGCAAACAAGTCAGAAATTTGGAATTCGACTTTGGTTGGATCGAGCATTGCGTTTTCTTAGGTAGACAGCCAAATTGGAGTTTGACCATGACCTACTAACTACTAAATAATCAATGGTAGTTTATGTCAACAATCGGACAACGAATAGGCCAAAACTTCCACCTTTAGATAACTCTGCTATTGTACAACGTGTATAATTGGATGTAGTAACAATCAATGGTGATGATCCAGTGTGCCTAAGGTAAAGATTCTTGGGTGCATTGAATTGATAATTTATTCATGTCTGAATAAATGATTCATTGTATTATCTACGTTGTTACCATTTCACAATTATATTTGGTGACTTTGTAAACAACTCATATGAGAATGGAATATCAGAGATTATGTAAAGAATCATATTAGGACGAGTTTAATATTGTAGCCTTCTCTTTCTAAAAATTTCATAAAACAAAAAAGAATCTTTCATACAATCTCGCATATAAATACATACGTATATATACATACATACATATACATATACATGTATAGATATATGTGTTATATATACACACACGTATATATACATATATGTATGTATGTATGTATGTATATATGGTATGTGACCATTAAGGAATTGGTCATTTTATATCTTTAGTTGCATTTTTATATGTTAAGTCAAAGTAACCGAATTATTCTTTGTCAAATTTGATGTGGTAGCAGTTATTGACTTTCGTAATTGGCTTCTTATATATTAGACTTTAGACTTTGAAGTACATAATGAGAAACAGTTAATTTCTTTCCACGTAAATTATGCATAATAGTTGCAAAATGGCACGCTGTACGAAAGGGACAAATTAAGGGTAACGATTCATACCCTCCCTTTTTAAAAAAAAAAAAATTTGTTTGATGAAATAATAAAATGCTCCTAAATTATAAATCACAATTTATATTTCATCTAAAAATTATAAGAACTTAAGTTTAAATGTCCAAAAGAAGCTTTTTCAGTTTTTTCACATAATAAACCAATAAAAAAGAGAGTGTATGCATTAACAAGCGGAGTGTATAGACCATTTTTCAAAATTAATTGTTATTTCACTAATTTTCCTGACTGAAAAAGATAAATGTACTAGTGGATATATTTAATCAATGTTAAGAAACAGAAATGCTGCAATAACTGGTAGCAGTTCAAAATTAATTTCTTGGAAACTTGCGATAGTCACATTTTTGGGAGCTAATTTAAAGATTGCTGTTACATATTTGGTTTACAGAAAATTTATCAGTCAAGTGGTGGCACCAGTTCACATAGGAAGCAAGGTCTATAACCCTTGTCAGATAACGTGCAGATACTATGCAAATTGATATATTATGAATATATAGAGAACCCTAGGACCACTATTGAATTTTTTATAAGTGCAAATTGTGATTGAGGAGCATATTTCCTTAGATTCGCATAATTGACTTCTTTCATATTTAATTTTCTGTAACCATCTCTAGGTAGATTTTCCATGTCTTATACTAACTTATTAGGACCAAAATGGACGACTTCTACATCACATGGCTGCTTTCTCAACCCACGGGTTCTTCATTGCCATTTCTTTCTTCACTTACATTTCTCTAATTTGTACTATTGAACTCTCCAATCATTACTACTACTTAAAATTTAATTTGAACATTTTTCTTATTCCATTACGCCTAAAATTTTCTGTAAAGTTGATCAAACTTCAATGTATGGAGTGATGAAATTAAATGTAGTCTATCTTTAAAGGAAAAGGTTGAATAGAAGCTAGGGAGGAATTGGAGAAGAGGGCAGGAAAAGTATTAAATGTATAACGTGTATTGTTATATAAAATTAATAATTTATCGTCGCATGTAATAATAATAGACTTGATGATATATGATATGTGATTGTTCTAATGCTGACAGGAGATCGACTAATGCTACCCCATATACAGCCTAAGAAGTTGTAACAACGTAGTTGTCTAAGACGATGGTTGAATGGTAGTTCCATGCACCTGAAGGCTGAAGGGGGTTGTCAAACGTAGAAAAAACAAAGATTTTTGGTACAGGAATCATAGATGTCAAATCGAATTGTGAACACCCCACGTAACCTCAGCCGATTGCTGCATCTTGTTTTGGACTTTGAATATGTGTGACCTACCTCAGTTGTCTGTCTCTCTCTTTCTCTGATCTAAATCTGCTCATCCGTGGCTTACTCTTGTTGTGATTTCCCCTAAGAATCAAATCCTCATTTTTTAGATACGAGACATATTTCTGTAGCTGGGGTCTGGTACGGCTAAGCTTATACGGTTTTTATATTATTTTGCATTATTTGGCATATAATTTCTTAGCAACTTGTTTAATATTCAACTGTTTTTACATTTATTTATTTTGTGTTAATGTACAACAAAAGTACAACGACTTAATGACTTTTTTTATTATAACTCTTAGTAAAAAATAGTAATTTTTATTAAAAATTATAAATTTTAACACAACTTGTTAAATTTTTTTTTATAATTTCTAGTCAGAATACTGTTTCCCACGTTTTAAAATTATAAATTTTATTAAACTTATTAAATTAAAAAGACAAGTAGATCCAATATCTGCAATTGCCCATTTCCGATGCCTATGACTCCATGCCCCAGTTGCCCATGCTAACTTGTTTACTTTGTCATTTGTGGGGCTTTGAGTTCCTTTCATGTCTGACCCACTCTTTCACATTGTAACGTAGGCTCGCAAGTCATGCCTAATCTTTCTCTCCGGGCAAGAGACTTCACAAGCATTACAATTTTACGGTTCAAATTTACAGGTTAAAAATAGAATGACGAGATTAATCTAACAAGATAAAATTTTAAAAGAAAATGATGTCATTTTGACTGAAAAATTATTATACTACGCTTTTGCACAGTCACACCATCAATTAGTATAATTATACTATGATTCTATACATTTACATAGAGTTTAAATTGTGAGAAATACCAAATTGTGAGGCCTAGACCCTTTTCCTCTTCGTATGTTTCATTTTTAACTTTTTTTTTTCCCTTTCTCCCATTTTCGTTTTGTCCTCTATCCTGTTGTTCTTTTTTATTTCTTTATACAACATTTTATGCCCCTAATTTTTTAATTCAGAGTAAAATTTGTAATTTCCTTCCTAAAATTTTAAATATAACCAAGCCTGCCGTCTTGGCAGGGAACATATGATTTTTCACCAATGAATCTGAATTAAGTAGAGGCAATTTTTTTTAAAAAAATTATGGGTTGTTTATGCTCTAATCGTCCTCTGATTATGATCTAAACGAGACTAGTTGTTTGACTTAATGTAATTGGGCCATTGATTATTGACCGATCTGCTTGACCTTTTTGTTCATACAGGTGACAATTTACGAGACAAACCATTGATCCTTTAATTATCTCAAACAGCTATGGCTGGAAGGCAGTCCCGATTACACGTGAATTATTTTAGACTACGGCAAAAACTTGTATATATAACTAAACCACTTTCGTTATTCAATCACCAAATTATTTTTGATTTCAAATTGGCTATTAAACTATTTAAAGGATCCACTTATGGTTACCAAACTAATTTTTGGTTTAAATGAACTATTAAACTATTAAAAGTGTTATAATTTAAGCTATCTCTCTAGTTTTTGAGTATATTATTTTTGAGAGTTCAATATCATCAGATGTATTATATTTAATAGATCAATTGAGTATATTATTTTTCTCCAACTAACGTTTTGATACAAATAACTAGACCATGCGTTATGACTTGCACAACTCATGCAATTTGAAAATATTTAGACAATGGAAAGTGGAAATTCTGAACTACAAAGTTCAATCGACCTCATCAACGGTTTCGTGTCGGCATATTACATTTTTCGTTTTTACACAAGTTTCATGACAAGATCGACTCTTGTAAAATTTCAAACGTTGCATTTTCCATGATTTCTAGCCAGCCGGTGACTAGAACTTGTTAGAACGAAGAAAAGTTGAACAAAAGAAAGGCACCACACAAGAAACTTCCAAGTTCCAAATCCACTACGTACGTATATGCGAGTCGAATACAATATAAAAATTCATATTGAATTTTGGACTTTTAGCCATGGTTAAAAAGATGGTCTCGTAGATTTTCCCTTTTCCTCAGCTAGGTTCTTATTTATAAGTTTTCCCAATTGAATTCCAATGATTTTGAAACTTGTATGTCTTGAAGATATTGATTTAAATGTTAAGCGTCCCCTAACGTGCTGAATTGCCAAGAGACAAACTTTCAATGACGAATTCAAATTGGCTTCTTCCAATTAGCCACTATACTTTGCTCTCTATACTTGGTCAAACCGGCAACAACTTGCACCGGATTAATAGCATATCATTAAGGACACACATTGAACTTTGGACATTGGGGTTTAATCCAACTTTTGTTTTTGCCACTACAGCTTAAGTTTTGGCATACATACCATAGTTTCAATCAAGGTCCCTCCGTTGGATTCTGATCCCTAGTTCCATTAATTGAGCCCCTATTACGTCCTATTCATATAGTGCTGCCACGGATATAAAAAGTTTATCAAATGTTTATCTATTTATTAAATCATTTTTATTTGTTAGGTTGTTGATAAATTTTTGATACACATAATAATACCATATTAATAGAGTCAGATAAAAACTCAATTAATGAGGATGAGTATCAAAACCCCCTCCCCCACTCACTTTCTCGTATACAACCTGGGAAATTCACACAAAATATATCAAATGCATGCACCTCCGCCATTCCCAAAAAAGAAAAAGGAAAAAAAAGACATGGACAATTCTTGTTGGAGGCATTTTTTTTCTTGTAACAAGAAGACGGAAAAGTATACAATACACCACATGCATTGTCCACGTGGTGTACTAAAACCAATCACATATCGCCATGTGGTAATGGTGGGTCATACCTTGTATTATTTGGCGATGTATGATTGGTTCTAGTGCACCACGTGGCACGCCACGTGACGCGCGTGGTGCACGCAATACTCACTCCAAGAAGACATGGAATTCATATAATTAGCCGGCGGTGCCACTTTGATGCAGTTGACCGACCGGACTCTTCTGAACGCACAGGCTGCAGGACTCAGCAGTTGTTGAGGGGAGGGATCAGAGCAGAGAGGTGGAACTGCGTACCCTTCGTGCGTGACTGAGTGAGACAGAGATGAACACAGGGTTGTGACAAGTTGCGAGTTGCCAGTGGGCTGTGGGGTATGATGGATTGATTGATAGACTAAAAGAGCGGATCACGTGCGGTCCTCAAGTCAAAACACCCACGGGAGTGTGAGGGCCACCCCTATAGCTGTAGGCCACGAGGCATTTTGTCCCCTCAGACCCTCCATACTCTGATACGCCCTTTCTTTTTCTTTCTTCGGGAATTGGTCCTCTTTTTCTTCTTCTTGAGCCCTTAAAACTCGGGGGTTCCCTTCACATTTGGGTCCTCCTCCCTCACCACCTCCCCTTACCCTTACAAAGCGCGTGTATTCCACCCCCATGAAAAAAAGGTACATATAACATATCTTATATATATTTTTTATATTACATAAGAATGTATTGTGGAGATGAACAGTACATTTTTCGTCCGCCTGCATGAATAGTGAATGAACAGGAGATTTTCCTTCTGCCAGCTTGATGTTAAGCATTTTGTAAATTTAATTGGCATTTTGTTAAGCATTAATGTTGGTACTATTGCACTCAGTGCGTGTCACATTTTTGTTTGAGATAATAGCAGCACTTTTTTCTTCTTCCTAGATGAATAGTGATTTGTATTCATCCAAATCCCTTTTTTATCCATTAATGCGGGTTGTACTAGAATTTGCTGCAATTGAAAATTTTTATGACTATAATTGCTTGCCTTGCAGCATGAATAAATTTTTAATTTGAGTACTTTTTCGTCATTTTGTAGGCCAATGTTGAGGCATTTATGCATTATGTACTCCTTATAAATGCTAGCTTATTTGTCTAATTCACAGTATTGCCCTTCGGGGATAAGGTTTGGTGGCAGGCCAGATTTCAGGAATTTTTTTTTTCTCTTGGAAAAAACTTTTAAAATGACTTTATTTTTTTGGAAAAAACCAGATTTTCAAGAAGTTGATGTATCAATCTCATTCTGCAAGCGATTTCCACCTACTTTTTATCCAGATTTTTGGGCTTTGGTCTCTTCTCTTGGTTTCTACTTTACTCCTTTTATCGAATTTCTCAATTATCTCATTTTTTTTTCTTTTCATTCTCTTCTCTTCTTCTCCTTTCTTGTATTTATTTTCAATTTTTATTTGTAAAGTGTGCTCTTTTGCAGTTATTCTTCATTTTTTTGGATTTAATTGATTTTTTTCTTCTTATTCTTTCTTTCATTGGTTTTTTTTTTTTGGGCGCCGGCGACTAACTCAAGTGCCCCCGAACCGCATGCTCTTTTGCAGGTATTGTTGGCGTTTTGGGTTTAATGGAATTATTTTTTTGGTTCGTTTAAATTTCCTATCTTAATAATCTGCTTGCTTTCTTCTTTTATTGTTGTAGCATGCTAGATTTAGATATCTGGTTTAGTCAAAAAAGAATTATTTTAATTCTTTTGAGCACTGCTGGATGCTTCAAAATGGCTGTTTACCTCTTTTAATTGAGCCTAATTAGTGTTTCCTCTGTAGATTTTTTTTTTTTTGGGTAAAAGGATGCTACATCTAACTACACTGGGCAGGTATGTCTCAACTATGATGAGGCACCAATTCCAAATAATTTTATTGAATTGTAGTTATTTCAAAGATTATCTTGAATATTGTATCAATTCTTAACGCTATTGTAAAAGCTAGAAATAGAATTTTCTGTTTTGAGTTTCCTAATAGCTATTGCCACTATTAAAAAATACATGAATAATTTCAAGTCTTAGCTGACATTTTCTGAAAAATACATGAATAATTTGGAGCTTTTCACTTTTCTTGACAAGGAGTTGGCAAAAAGAATACAAGTACGAAGGCGCGGGACTCCTTCCTAGTAATAGATTATATAATGAGTACGATACATCTTAATGTTGAAGCTTTTATCTTGGTTGGTTTTACTAAGAGTTTTGTAGAAAAAGAGAAGACAAGAATCTTATTATGAAATTCAACACAATTGCGTACGCATTTTTTGTTCGGTTTACTTTGGTAAGTTTGATTCCTTGATGTATTAATTAGGTGAGAAAGAAACAAAATTTGGGATTGATGTGAATGTCACTAAAATTTGGTTGGAGGGGGTGAAGGATTCTGTCCTGAGATTGAAAAGGGGATTAAAGGAGGTTGATGACTTGTGAGTGATGAAAGAACCAAATTAAGGAAGCCCCATCCACAAATACAATGGGTGGCTAGTATAATTACTCGCAAAACGAACAAAAGAAGCCAAGAAATAAAAAAGACACCAAATTGTCATGTGTCCCCACCTCCACCTCCACCTTTGGCTTTGTTTTGAGTCTTTCGATTAGACTGCTGATTTGTCATGAGACGATCCACCAACAACTCCCCTCTAATGTTTTCAAAAAAAAAAAAAAAAACAACTCCCCTCTAATCATACAAGTCCCCATCACGTCACATCTCAATTTCCCTAATCCCCTAGCCCTTATAAAAATAGAGATCCCCAAAGGCCAAAAACCACCAAGCCGAGCTCTTTTTACCCTTTCCTCACACTCAAGGGTGGATGAATGGTCAAGCACAAAGTCAGTGATCTGGACAATTTGCTGGTGTGATTATATATGGGGAAGGTTATAAGTTTCATTGGTACTAGCAGTCGAGCAAGTTAGTGTGACCTATAGCCACTGTACATAGCATAAATCTCAAAGAGAACATTTGCCCTTTAATAAAGGATGGTTCAGAAAGTAGCCAACAGTCCTGAAGGTTTTCAGGCTCCATGTTTCAGTATTCAATCACACTCAAAAAAAAAAAAAAAAAAAGAAAGAAAGAAAAAATTGTGGTAATGTATACGTGCATTGACACTTTTTTGGCTCTAGCATACTATATCATGGATATTTATAGGGATGGATCGAGAATGAAAATTTGTTTAGAGGCATTGCTTGCATTCCATAACATTCTAGGTTATACCTTTCTTGCATTATTTTTGTATGGTATCTTTCTTTATACTAATTTATTTTCTTTTTGTTCTTGTAATTTCTAAATAAATATGATATCCAAACTGCTGCCAAGAGAGAAAGAACTTGTGCTTTATTTCATTTCTTTTAAGTGATTTGGATATGGACCACCCTTTCTTATCCAAACCTAATATGCTTTGATTTGTTGAGTTTAACAATGTCTTTCTCAAGGAAAAAGGATAAGAAGACGTACCAAACTAGAAAAGTTCAATAAATTTGCGTGTCATGCAAGAAAATGTCTTCTGCTCTCCCGCCAGAGAGAGAGAGAGAGAGAGAGAGTAATTGAGCTGGTACTAATTCTTACACTTTCGAAGCAAACATCTAGATTCAACTCTTTATCCACAATGTCTCTATCTTTATTAAGTTTGACATTGTCTAAAATTTTTAATTTAATTTCTCATCACTTCTTTTATTACATATGTGTGTATGCGCACACATAGATGCACATACAATATCAGTAATACTCTTGCTTTATTATTTCAGTATCTAGTGGTATTCAATTATAAACCTTGACTAAACCAGCCCAGAACTAAGAGTGTTACAAGTTCTCGAGGCCAATTTGACACAGAAAATAATTTATAATTTGTGAGTGCTATATATGATCTCCTACCCCTTGGTATCCATTTCATTACTGGCTATATAAGCAAGCAATTGTATTATCTTTTTTTTTTTAAGGCAGCAATTGTATTATCTTCTTCAGTGATTTTTTTTTTTGGGGTGGGCTGGATCTGTACATAAGATTCAAGCTTCTCGTTCAAACAGAAATAATTTATCTTCAAATTACTTAGATTTCTTTTTTTTTTTTGCATATATTCATTTTGTCATAATCTTAGACTTTGAGATACCCTAAAAAAGAAAAAAAAAACCCTAATAACAATTACTACAAATATTCGGAGCATCTCCCAAAACGAATCGTTGAGCTACAGAAATTATTGAGAATTGATTTCTCGGATTCTTGAGATTCTTCCAAGTTAGTGCACCTGTGTAGCCTTAAAAAAACGCTAATTGGTCGTTGTTCAATAAAACTAACAGTAGTTTCTGCTTGATAATCTCGATGACACATTCATCTTCAACAAAATAATACTGAGCTTGGATAGTAAATTAACAAGTTGATTAGCACCTTTAGTTTATGCTTTAATCCAATGGTCCCACACGATTTTGTATTATTGTGAAATATTAGGTTTAGATGTGAAGTTAACGCGCATATGAATAATTAACCTTGTTCGCATTTCTTTTAAACACTTAATTAATTTGTGCACATGAAATTTCTTCTAAAGTGCTAGACTATTCGGAAATTTGAAACTGATTGTAAGAGTAAAAAGAAATACATGTAGGTTTAGCTTAAACTGCTTTTGCACAAACTAAAGTTGTAATGAGAAAATTCCCTGTATGTTAGCATCACTTAGCCAGATTGATAATTTTATTTATTGCTTCATAACATAGCTACCTTTAATTCAATACTTATTGGTTAAAATTTCACCAAACAAACGAAAAAGTGTTGATCCACTATGAGGGTGATTTAAGAGGATATCAGTCACCCATTCCAAATGATAAAAATGCTTCTAATTTTAATTTATTCAGAATGTCATTTTTATATTGATTGTGAAAGTTTGATCTTAAGAATAATATATAAACCTCGAACAAGCCTGTCAAGATTGTGTGTTCAATCATGAACAACACATCCAGTTGTACGATAAACTTAAGAGCTCTTAGAATATTCCTAAAGAACCACAAAAGAGTTACTTGGATCTGCCATTACCACTCATTCTACTATCTTTTTCAATTTTTATGTGGCTCAATATGATTATCAAGTTATCAAATTCTCTTGAATAATAAATTCATAGGGCTGCAATATGCTTGAATTTATAAACATCATCATGCAAAACACTTTCAAGTATAATAATTCTGCTGTCCTCGACTCATTAGGCTTTTTATGTTCCAAAAAGTCAAATACTAAATAATGAGATGATTTAGGAAAGAGGTAAAATGATGTATGACATAAAAAATGATGTATTGATGTTTTCGCTCTAATTAATTAAAAGGTGATTATAGATTGGCAACATAGATAGTTTACTACATTCAAATAAGCATTTAAAGGTCAAATGGGATAGTAAAGTGAGACAAAAATCAACTATTTTGTACTTCAAAACACTACAATAACATGATAAATAGATAAATAACAAGGAAAACTTCATGGACATGAAGTCAAATGTCAAACACTAAGTGGTATCAGAGCATTTTTTTCGGCTCCTTTTATTAGTAAACTAATTATTTAGCTTTATCTTTTCGGCTTGTGTGTCCAATTGCCACGTAAACTTCTCTTGTTCTTCTTGCTTTCCCCTTTTTCTTTTTCTCCTCTCAGAGTAGGAAAAAAGTCATCAAAATTTCTATTCTACAAAGAGGGTTTATTTCAAGTGAAATCCTTAAGACCTATGGCTGAGTTCAGTTATATGATATATATCACCATGCACTTGAGTTGTTCATCTAGTGCTAATCTAACGCAAACTGTGCGGGTGACAACCAATTTAAATAAAAAACTCTAAGTTGTACAAGCAAAACTTCAAAATCTCAAACGAAAAACCGTAAAAAAAGAAAAAAAAAATCTTACTCAAAAAAAGAAAACACTTTAAAATTTTATTGGCAAAGTCTGTCAAACTAGACATGAAAAAGAGTGCATTCCCCAATTAGACAGTACTATTTTGGTCACTATAATACCTTATGCTCTCTCAGTCTTATTCTTATTCTCACTCGAAAGTTTGTATTTTGATATCTTTTAAACCAAACTCGATAAGTTTTAGCTTTGAATATTTTTGTTAAATAGTCATCTGATCTTTTATGGATTTGAGAAGCTTAAATACAGTGTCACTTAATGTCAATGCCAGCTTTCCAAATTAAGCCTCTGAAGGGGAAAAAAAAATCATACATTTGAATAAAAAAACCAAAATGCTGCAAAACAAATAGCAACAAAAACCCCCAAATCATATTAATTACTTGATGCATTGTCAAAGAACTTATACTTGGGGACGCCAAGCGGACAAACACATAAAAATCAGCTTCTAAAAGCTCTAATACTAAAGCCAACTTGTACTTTAATTAGCTATACTTCAACTAATAAAGTTATAGGATTTCTGTCACAGCAAAGGGTCCTACAATTAACAAATGTGTAATTAAATAACATTGTATTATGGCATAGATCCCCCAATAGTATAATCAAATAAATCCGAATATAGAAAAGTTAAAGGAACATAATGGGGGCTACGGTCGATAATTATGGACGGCACAAGTGTTTGGTAATTGATAATGACTAATTGTCGTTTTTACAATTGTATGATCATGGGCTGTTTGTCTTCACCAAAGCAATCTTCCTAAAGTGGCTCGTACATTTTAGGGATTAAATCCCATGTTCAAGAAATGATTAGGGATTGAACTTTGGTACCAAAGGTTTTATTATTAGGAGTGTTTTTGTTGTCTAATTGCCTCCTTAATTGTTAGCATAGAGTAGTTTTTGGCCGTCAAGAATCCTCAAATTTTGTAGCACAATTATGAGAAAGCAAAATTGATGGGTTCTGTCTTTATAGTTCATATTAATCATCAATGGCTTTTTGTTATGAAATAAAATCATCAATGACTCAAGATGGTTTAATTATCAATGGAGTTCCTAATTAATGGGCTAGATTTTTGCACATCTTTTAGATCAAAGATATGTGCTTCGCAGGCCGGGTTATTTTGGGACAACAATTTTATGGATCACCAAATGTGAGGCCCAAATTAAGCAGGATAGCAAATGGCAACATGTTTGTATATAAATCCAAACACGCCCTTATAAAATGACAAAGTTTTCACTTTTGGCCCTCCAAAGTAGGAATAATTTCAATTTGAGACCTTAATTGTGAAACAATTCGCCACCAAATGAGAAATTTGCTTATTAACCATCAATTATGGTTGCGGTTAATATTGTACGTCTAAATTATACAGGAAGAATATGAGCACCAAATAGAAAAGCTGTCATGTACTTATTTTTTGCCCTAGCGATTAAAGAGATGGACAATTCAACATAAAAGATCTCGCTTTTTTTTTGTTTTATATGCGTAAAATATTGACAGTGTGATTTATCATGAAATAACACAAAAATCCTTGACATATTACTTTCATTTCACTTATGTCTTTTGTGAAGTCATGTGAGGTACGCATAATGCTATAAATGAGATTGGAAGGCAATAGGAGCAAATTATCTTGCTCGTAGAGTCAATTAATTTTATTTTTTTTTTAAAATTCAAAGGCTCGATTTAAATTTTTGGCTGCTTGAAAGGATAAATAATAGTGATTTACAAAATTACAGTTATTAGACTTGACATACACTAACAATTCAACTGGTCAATCCAATGAACCAATCATTTGGCCAGCCTTTGGTAGGTAATTGTATTGGAGAAGCTAATGCTTAGTCGTTTAACCACTTAGGCGCGTTTTACAATGACTCACTGGTTCAACCACAAAAATCGAGAACTCGACTGTTTTCAAGGAATCTAACACTTAGTTGGGTTGAGTCGGTAATTAGGTTAGAGAAGTAAAAAGCTAAGTCTTTGAGTTTTGGAATATGGAAACATTCATATATTCTTCCACCAAGCTTCGTACACCAAGCAACCTCCTCGTCTTCAACTGAAATTTTCAAGCATAGTCAAATGCCCAAATGTTACTTTTGTGTTCTTACTGTAATTTCCTAATTGCATATGTAACTTCCTCCTCCAACCACTCAATATCACCAAACTAACTTTTTTTATTATTTTTTTCTTATAACTTAAAATTCAAGGTAGAAATATATTCTTAATATGTGCAAAATAATTTGAGAAAATTTTTATAAGTATTGTATGTATGTTAAAAATAATAGCATTGTATGTAGTTTATCTATTTTTAGCCTTTTTTCTTTTAGGTTGGGCCTATTAGTGAAGACCTCATGTTATGGTACTATGCCATGATGAGATTGTAGAATCTCCCATAATTCAATGAATTTGTATACATATATTTTTTAATATGCACACAGATAAAGTATGTCAAAATTACTAGTATTTATTGTTTGTCAAAATTTACTGAAAATTAACTCCTTTTTCTTCTTTATTCAAATAAAAAGCATAATATAGGTTATATAATGTACAAATTTTATATTACTTCAGTTTCCAAAAGTAACTGATACCTTTTTGAAACAATGAGAAAAAGCTTTATTACATTAAAATAATTTATAGACATGAATAACCAAAATGATATGATATCGTAGTCTTTTCCCAGACTAAAATTATTCCCAATAACATTTTCATTAATTTTCTAAATATTTTATTCATCACACATGCCTAGGAAATTAAATTTTACTATTTGAACATGTATACCAACTCTTAAAATTAACTAATTATTATAAAATTCACCAAAACTTAAATAGAATCCACTAAAAATATTTTTTCTGAATTTTTGTATCGAATATCTTGTAATAGTTGTAAGATAAACTTCATAATGCTTGAGTAAATAACTTTTTAAAATTTTTTAAAATTCGTTTCATTTCCACCTTATATCAATAACTTTTAAAAAAGAAAAGAATCCTATCTATTATACTAATAGCTAAACTGCAATCTTGATATACCTCCAAAATCAAGAAGCTAGGGCCTTGTTGTAAAAGCTCCCCAAGTAAGCACGTGCAGCGTGCGTGATCAGCAATCAATGTGGTTTATTCCTTGTGCTTAGTTTGAATGGGTTGGGCTTTTATTTTTGACAACCAAAAATTTGGGCTTCACTCTTGGGCTTTCACAGATTCACCGATGATTCGAGCTTTTAGTTTTTTTTAAAAAGTTTAAAGATTTTTTTGGACAATGATTGGGCATTTATGTTCAATATTTTGTACTTTTTCTTGATTTTGGGGTTTAACGAGATGGGCTTCGGTCCTTAGGACCTCGCAACCATTTTCGTTGTTTCCCGCAGGCAGCAGAATCCTATTTTTAATTATGGGTTAATTGCAGTTTACTGCTTTACGTATATTTTGATTTTCACTTCACTCCCCAACCTTTTATTTGTGTAACTTAGTCCCCCCAAAACAAAATTATACCTTCAGGTCCGTTTGGTTGGATGTAAAATATTTTGCTTAGGAAATTATTTTCCTAAGAAAACATTTTACATGGAAAATGTCATTTTCCCCACAATTTTGACTGTGTTTATGTTTATGATTATAATTGTGATTGTGATTATGCTGGTACGGTAGCTTAGGACTGGTGTTGGTGGGATTGTTTTATATTTGCTAGTTGCGGTGTTCATTAGGTTGTTGGTGGTGGGGATGGCATGGTGATTCAAGTGGTAAAAAAATAATATTTTTATTTTTTATTTTAAGAAGGGGCATTATGGGATTTTTATGTAAAATTTGTGCTGACGTGGGAGATCTTATTACCAAAACAGTGAATGCAAGGGAGATTTTTGTAATTTTTGGAAATGGAGGGGTGCTAAGTGAAAATTTTAGAAACTCAGGAAATGTTTCTATAATTATCCGCAGTTTTAAACATTATTATGCAACGAATTGAATCAAGAAAATTGCTGCCATAATCCAGTTGACTCTGGAATTTGTTAACAACTAAACGTATTAACCACCACCGTACACGTATACTGTTTAAGATTTTTTGTTGGTTTAAACACAACCCCAAAACCTTCATATGGGAACCTAAAAATATTGTGATTAGTGGCCATTAAGGAGGATTGGCGATCTTAAGCAAATATTTTCACATAGAATTATAGTACAAATGTTTTCATCATACAATCTGTACATTGTAACCTCTAAATCTGCTGTTGATTCGTGGTTATTTCAAATGCTGCATTCGTTGTGTTTATGCAATTTAACCATAGGAGAAAAGACAAATGTTGGCTTCCACCTTACCAATTTAGGGAAGTAAGGACTCTAGTTTTTTCTTAATCAATTTACTACTAATTAAGATCTGACTAATGACTAAAGCATGAATGACATCATTGATACCTTTCTCAATCTGTCCAACATCAATTTTAAATTTAATTTGTAACAAATTCCTCAACGTAATATTCTAAAATAAATAAGAATAATAAAATGATACTAGAGTCTCCCAGCACTAATTTTTTTGGATATAACTTAATCATTGTACTGCATTATTTGTTTGCCTATTAGATGCCTCTTCATACCACCTTCATCGATCAATTTCCACGACTTAGTTACTTTAGCCCACGCAAGAAGGGCCCCAAGAATAAAGTTTCATGGCTTGCGTGAACTATTGAACAAGTCACCAAAAAAAATATCCTTTCAATCGATAAGAAATATAGTCCACAACTGTATATTAATGTTGGCAGATAGTAAGAGTTAAGAGTTATTTAATCCAAACTCTTTAAACATCACAATAAAAAAGGACTAGAAAACGAACTGTCATCAGACTTGTTACAAAACCTAGGCTCAATTGGTCTAAGTCAAGATTTTAAAAAAATCTGGAATCTTGTAAACAATCTTCACAGCTTGAAATAATTCACTAAGAAAGTCTATAATTTGAAGTGATGAAATCGCACGAAAGTTCTGATTTAAAATCATAGAAACTTCGTGTCTTTTTACCCGGTGGCATGTTGGACTTGGACGATGCAAACAGAGGTAGCAGTGTACACAAGTAAGATTAGCTTTTCTTGACCACATCGTAGACGTGAATATCTATGTAGAGAAAGACAAGTTGTGTATCAAATATATATATTTTTTAATTTTGTTAAGCCATTAGACAGAGATAATTTAGTAATAAATATTTTTGTAAACTACAGGAGTATTAAACTAGGGGATTTCAACTTGCAATACAACTCATTTGTGACTTAATATATAGAGAATATTTAATATTATACGTTGTTATATTTTTACAAGTTTTAAATTCTTTTATTAGTGTGAAAAGAGAGATTTTCTAGTGGAGGCTTGTGCCAATGGGACAAAAAGAAAGAAACTAAAAAGAGAATTTAGGTGCAAGACGTTAACATAATCAAATTCTTGTAGATTACAGTCTACATCGAAGAAGGACAACGTTAGACGCACGGAAAATTTGATTGAAGACACTCTAATAATTAATTGGGAAACCCTTTTCATGATTATTAAAGAAGACGAAAAAAATCATGAGGACCTATCCGAGATGATATTTTTTCCTTTGCTCACATTGTGAAAATGAAAGTCCTGAATCTACTAAAGGAAAATCTAAGCTCGGGACTCCACAATGGAGTCCATGACTCAATGGCTAAAATTTTTTTTTAAAGAAAAATAAGGGGTCTACCACTAAATAACACTTTGCTAATGTGTTTGCACTTAACAAAATAATTATGAGTTAGATATTTATACATGACTTTACCGACTTGGAGAATTGACCTGAAAAATTAGCAAGTAAATGTGAGTTAGATATTTACACATGATTTAATCTAATTGGGAAAATGACCTGAAGATATTTTTTATGAGTAGCTCTAGTGAAACTATAGTTACCAAGTGAAGGTTGGTGTAGGGAAAAGATTAGAGTTGCTTTTTTTTTTTCCCCCTTTTTTTCAAAAAAAGAAAAGAAAAGAAAAAGAAAAAGACAGAAACAAAGAATTTTCACCCAGAACAGAAGATTTTATGTGTCTAACTATATTAATGTTCTAATGGAAGAACGCAAAAGTATATTAGCTTGGTATCATGAATTCGTGTTCTATCTTTGGTTGTGTATGAAGATTAAAAGAAGGGCTATTATCGAAGAGTGTACTATCCATTTGTTGGCATGTTTGTGAACGTGTAAAGGCGGGTGTATAAATAGTTTATGTTATGCAAGAACATAAAATAACCAGAGCATATGATATGGAGAAAAGTTTTGATCAAAAAAAAAAAAAAAAGATTTGGAGAAAAGTGATAGACTGTATATTTTATGGAATTTCTTGAAGGTCAAAATCCACTTTGCATCCCATAACTTATATCTGATTTTCACTTTGTATCCTAAACTTCAATTTTGGACAAATTATACCGTAAATTATCCAAAACATTCTTATTAAGTTTAATCATTGACAGCGTCAACCAAACTAGTGGAACTTCGACACATGAGTGCAATGTTTATCTGAGTCCAATCATTGATAGCGTCAATTTTGGATATATTACATTGTTCAAAATATTCTATTTAAGTTCAATTATTGTACGCACGCACATAAATTCCGTTAGTTTGGTTGACGTTGTCAATTATTTGACTTAAATGTTTTGGACATTTCAAGGTGTAGTTTGTCCAAAATTAAAATTTAAGATGTAAAGTAAAAATCTGATATAAGTTAGACAATACAAAATAAATTTTGGTCTTTCTTGAAAAACAGAGGAGGATAGATACGCTCAAGCTTTGCAATCTAAACCTTATGTTTGCACTCGATAGTGCTCCTTTTGCATCATGTCTGGGAAGGCTAGCTAAACGCATTTTATTGAAGTCCGGACTAATGTTGTTTTATAAACAAATTTTATATTGGATACTATTAAACACAAAAAAATTGAACAAAAGATTTGAACTGTATGTCTTGGCATTAGAATGAGATGAGTGTCAGTCCTCTCAAACCTTTATTTACCCAAAAAGAAAAAAAAAATTTCACGGCTTCAATGGCTATTTTTAAATCTTAAACTTGAGAGTAAAGTGGTCAAAGTGAAATGCTCCAGAGAAAAATGGTAGATCTTTTAAATGGAAAGAAAGTTACAATTAATGTCACATTCATATTGCGAGGCATATCTGCATTGAGAAAATCGCCAAAACATATTCCTGTACCATCATGACTGGCTGAGAATAAATCCTAAGAAAATGTTATAGTGCCAAATCGACCAAAAAAAAAAAAAAAAAAGCTAAACTACATTTTATTAAAAAAGTAATAGGTTGTTATATAATTCTATCAAATTTTTGTGAAAACTTATAAAATTTTTATATTGTTAAGTGACACCTTAGTGTTACATCACTCCTTAATTTCATTCATAAATCTGCAAAAATAGCCTTTAGAATTATCTATTATTTGTTTACCCTCTAGCTAGAAGCTTCAACCTAAATTTCATTCAGAAACTTACAAAGGTTGCCTTCAGAATTATCTATCCTTTGTTTCCCCTCAGTCTAAAGGCATCAACATTGACTACATTAGCTAGTAGCCAGAAAGCGGTAATGACGGTGAAATCATGCTACAAAAATGGCAGTACCCAAGAAAAGAACCAAGGAATGTTACTAAAGTAAATTGAACCCATTCTCAAATTCACTTCTATCCTTCCTTCCTGACGAATTTTGCTACCTAACACTTATGCAACTTGTAACATCACAGAGAATGTGATGAGGAAACTACATTCCAAAGAAAGCTCTGTGCCAAAATTGGGCCCAGTATTCATTCATTGGCAAAATCAATTGCCTGAAATTTTGATCATCATTTCTATCGCATTTCATCGAGCTTAACATTGAGATACCTACTTCACCCTTGCCGTCTTATTCTAGTGATTAGCTTTAGGGGTGTTCATGGACCGGGTACCCGGTCCATGAACAAAAACTTTGAACCGAACCGATCTTATCGGTTCAGTAGAATTTCGAACCGTGAACCGGTCCACGTATAGCAGGTACCTTACCTTTCGGTTACCCGCAAAATCGGTTCGGATAGACCAGTTACCCGATCCGATCCATCATAATTTATCAGTATTGTTAAAACAAAAAATAAAACAAGAAAAATCGTAAACCATCATTAAATTACTAGTAACACAAGTATCAATGATTTTAAAGTTAAATTACATCATAAAACTGTAATTTTCAAAGTAACCAAAAAACAAAAAACTAAATAAACATATAGACACTTAGTTTTTTAAACTTCATTATCACATTTCAATTAGCTATAAAAATAAAAAATACTTAATAAATAGTCAAATGAACATCCAAATAATAAAATAAATAGTCAAATGTTCATCAATCAAGAATGAAATAGAAGCACAACTTAGTAGTAACAATAAAATAAATCAAAAACTAAAACAATGAATTAGTAAAATAATATCACATACCAAAATGACAAAACTACCCCTTACTATGGACCGGTTCGGGTACCCGCCGGTTCACAAGGATGTGAACCGCTACCCGACCCGCTTAATTTATGAACCTGATCCGCTATCCGACCCGGTATCAGTAACCGGTTCGGTTATCCTCTTTTTTCGGTTCGAAACGGATCGATTTTCCCGATTTTTTGATTTTCCGGTTCTTTTTGAACAGCCCTAATTAGATTAGATCTCTATTTCTTTATAACTTTCCGTCATCACAGCATTTTAATTTTACTTTTTCAATATAATGTAAGAGCTAATCGTGACAAATCAAGGTCACACTCTCTTTCTGAAGCAGCCAAAAAATTATTGATCTTGTCAGGTCTTAATTTTGGTTCACAGTGTAAGAGGATATTGTTACAAATCCTCACTCTCCCTTTTACTTTCAAGCCAGTATTTTAGACTTAGTACTTTCCCCTGCCCCCTTTTCCCTTACCCCTTTGGGGTTTGTCAAAAAAAATAAAAATAAAAAGACTTAGTACTTTCCTTTTTCCACCAAGTTTCACATCACTTTTTTGCCCCTCAAAATGTTTAGATTAGTTTCCAACTTTCCTAGGTTTCATCTCCTTCAACTTCTAGATTTTTTTTTTCAATTGCATAAATCTGTAGAAATTTATATCCCTCTACGAAAATATACATCTAAATTAATCAGTAAAGGGACAGTCGACGAAGCCAATGTAACCAACAATTATTTCTTCATAAACTAAAGTCTAAACGTGTGTGCTAGTAATTATAATCTTAACTAGCCTGTTTCTCGAAACAAGAATCCAACTGCTTAATTAATGTAGAAAACATTGTTGTTATCTTCGATACTATAATTTTTTTTCCCTCTTTTTTTAGTTTTCTCCATTTTTGTCTCTATGTACCCTTTAAGCCCATCCCCTATTTAAGACACTGCACATTATAACATTCCACACCATATCTATCACCTATCTTAAATGTTACAAGAATCATGGCTGCCGAGCTCGGGCATCTGTCCTTGACCCACCTCCAAAAATCGGCACAACATCAACAACCACAAACGCAAGTCTCCCATCCAAACTCATCTGCCACTTCTTGGATGTGGAACCCTAAACAAGTAGCTCAAGATGAAGATGATTCTTGGGAAGTAAGAGCATTCGAGCAAGACACGAGTAACATCAATGGTACAACTTGGCCTCCAAGGTCTTACATTTGTACTTTTTGTAGGAGGGAGTTCCGATCCGCCCAAGCTTTAGGCGGCCACATGAATGTGCACCGCCGCGACCGTGCTCGGCTCCACCAAGCATCTACTCCTGGTATGACTAATCCCACCTCTTCGTCAACGGCCTCATCTACTCTCCTAATCCCAACTGAAGAATTTGTCACAAATAGTGGACTATGCCTAGTTTATTCTTTACCTAACCCTAATGGTGTGTTGACTCCAATAACAATAAATTCATGCATGGATTCGCCCTCTAATCTTCCATCTGTCTCCACTTGTCCAACCAATAATTTGATCTCTCCTTGCCCTCCAAACTACACTAATCCGGCAACCCCTCGTAGCATCAATTCATCAATTTGTCATTCTAGTAACACTGAACCTTCAGCATCCAACAGCAATGAAAACAATCCTGACAACATTGAAAACAAGAAGGATTCAGCCATTGAAGAGCTTGATCTGGAGCTTCGGCTTGGACGTCGATGACCTCAAAATGACAGGCAAAGAAACCAACATATATATAGTGGGTCTGAATTGTTTGTGCTTTTTATTACTCTATTTGATATATACACAGGGAATGAAGTAATTACAGTGTAACCTACTATAGCGTAGTTTGGTACGCATTTGTGAGATTCTTTGTCTAGTTTGTGTTTCTCTTATTACCTTTTTACATGGATGAAGGGGGAGAAAATGGAAATTACTATAGAAAGAAGCATGTAAAATTACGGTATATTAAGCATTGAATTCAATAAAAAGATGTGAAAAGCTAACCGTAGGTTAAAATTGAGGCTGGTATAGGTAGCAGTGCACTGTCGTTTTCTGAGTCCTGAGTAGAAAGTCTAGGCATAAGTTCCCGTGGGGATTAATGTGTCTGGTGGAGAAGGTCAGAGCATATACATAGGCTATCTAGCTTCTTGTTAGACCTCAGGACAAAATTTGTACAGATTCCTTAGATGGGTAGTGTATAGCATTGACTCAGAAATCAGGCTGCATTCTTAATTTCTCATTGCAGAGTACCTAAATTTGAATTGCACTATCTTCTCTATATTCTACTTTTTCCACAGCCCATTTTGCATATACATTTACTCTTCCTTTGTCTTCATCTAAATTGTCTTGTTGTTCCTATCCCTTTAACAGACTTCTTAGGCTAGTTTGCTGAGCTTTCTTGCTAATAATATAAGGTCTTATATGTTTGATTTTGTTGTTACGGTTGTATGTTTTGATTTTGTTGTTATGGAACAGGCTTATCATTGAAAAGTTCTGAAACCAATTAAAAATAAGAACATTTGATTCTGCACCCTGCACATGACTTTCTAATTGTGGCGTAACTTTTTCTAGTTAAGTTTTTCTTCGTATTTGGCAGCTGTGAAATTAGCTCAGTGGAACTGGAAGTGTTTGTTGTCTTCAGTTAACGTTAATTTGTGCTTTGCCAAAATATCCTTGGTGTATTTCTTGTTAGCTAGCTAGCATGATCAAATGTGGAATGGAAGTGTTTTATTTGGTTGATTAATTCCAATTGGAAGTATGCCTAGTGGGGTCAGATTTGTTAAATTCCTGGAATTACATTATGATTTTGGTTCATTTGAACAAATTAAAGAACTCCTAAAGTATTGCAGCTAATGCCTTGAATGCTTATTAGATTTGGATTGGGGAATCATTCAAAATTAAAATGTCGAAAAAATGTTCTATATCGATAATAAGGTTTCCTTTCTTCCTCCTGGGCTAGAGCTATACAATGTATGCAGAAACAGGCATAGTGGACAAAGGATTTTTATTTATTTATATTTATTAGAAAACATCAAAAAATGTTTCAAAATAACAACGAAATTTTAGTAAAGTTGAAAGTCAATAGATTTTGTATATGAGAGCCCTTGGTTACTAATATAGGTTTACATTGTTGCAACCAACATAAATGATAAAATGCGCACGTTTTAGGGGAACATTGTATATTTAGTCACCAAATAGTTTATGCTTAAGAGATTATTAATCACTGGTTGAGAATAACCAAAATACTAAGAGATCTTTTATGATTAGTGCTAAACCAAGAATAAAATTAATAGAATTTAAAGTGATCTTTGAGATTGGTTATTCATCCTACCTACAGTAGGAGAGTTGAATGTTAATGTTACATAGATTTTTCTAACATGAGTATCATTATTGAGCCAGATGATAAGCACTAAAGATGTTTCAGTTAAAGATGAAAAAGGGAAAAAATGAAAAAGATGATCCCAAAAGCAATTTATTTTTCTAAGCACCTGTTTTTAGTGTGGACAAAACTTTGAATTTTTCATTTTCCATGTATAAAATAATTTTTTTATTTATCTTACATTTATCAACTTTTTTCTTATGTTATAATTTAACAAAGAAATCCAAAATCATTTGTCAATTATTTGAAGTAATATTAGTAATGACAAAAATGGACAAATTATTAGTGAAAATAATATATGAAAAAAGTTATTGGCAAAAAAATCGATTTCTCAATGGTGAGTAAATTAGATAAAAGGTCTCCGGCTGAATAAAAGTGCTACTAGTACTATACATTAGTAAGCAAAATGTGACATGGCTGGTATGTGCTTGCTTATTAGGTTTTTATATGCAAAAAATAGTACTATCTTGCATATATATCTTTTTGTGTTCGGTTGCTTATAATTGTATGTATGATAGATTTTTGTTTGTAAATTGCATATAAAAACTACAAGTTAAAAAAAATTGAGTCTCTTACCCTGAACTTTATTTGAAATTAATTATCATTTCAGCCTTGTTTTACATTTTATGAATCTAGATTTTTCTGTTTTTTTAAAAATAACAAAGGTTTTATCTTTAGTTTATGAAAATTAATGACCTCCTGCAGACAATTAACTTTTGCTTAACTTTTTTTTGGCCTTGTATCATATATCTACATGTTGTAATACTATTTTAATCATTCTACAAAAACAACAGGATTATCCCATAATTTTTTTACCATTATTTGTAAATAGTTATTCTTGCTCTCACATTTTTTTCTCATGTCAATATGAGTTTATTAGGTAACACTCGTGTCATATCAAACTTATTGACAGTACATGTGAAATCATATTGAAATAAACATTATTAATAAAATATCAACAAAACTATTTACATTACATATCGTAATTGAACAAGCCCCTTTCTTCTGGGAAAATATAATTAGGTTCATAAAACTGAATAAATAATAGGGATATCATGCAAATTTTTGAATGACACCATCATGGAACGAATGATTTATTGTAAACCATAATGGATCTAGAGGGGAGATTAATGATAATATTTCGAAACCAGCAAGGTCTTTGATGTTTATTCCAAGAAAGTGGAAACTAGAGAAGACTTCTGTGATATTTATGCTAAATAAAAATCGATTGGAAATGAAATTGTGGGTCTCTTACTGGAAGGAATTGGAGCTCCCTATTTTAAGGATTAAGAATTTTCTTTATAGACAGACCAAAATGCAGAGTCCCTTCAATTTTAGATTTAAGGAAACTACAGTTTTAAGTAGTGAAGTTATTAGTTTGTGCACAGATTTGCAAGTTTTCATGAATAACTAAAAGTGATTCACCATCAAGAATTTCTCAACTTAAGAAAATTCATCTTTTAAATCTTTTTATGTGCTTAGTTGTCTTTCACTTTTTAGGTTATTTTTACAGCACAATTTCATTGCGCAACATGTATAAAACACGATAAATATTTGGATGGTTATTCACAACGAGGGAAGCTATAAAATCTAGGATGATTTATGTGGAAGAGAACCAGTGTAGCCATGAAATTATTATATATATGTGACTCTAAAATTTGATCATCTCCTTTATGTTATTATCAAACATCATATGCTAATGAGATACTCTTTGTTTGATGCATTTTGTTGGGAAATTAGGATAACAGATTTTTAAAAGAAATCGGAAAATTTAATCAACATGTAATTAATTTTAGCCAAAAAAAAGGTATTATCACCAAAATTATGGTTAGGAACTTATTACTTTATTTAAAATGCTATGCTTCCACCAACTTTTTAAGGCAAAATAATTTTTGCTACCATCCAACTGGCAAAACATTTCACATCACAACTTGGCAAATGTACGATCATTATGAGGCTTGGTTTTGGCTATCTACTTATTTAATTAGGAACTAAAAGGACCTGTATTTATGAGGTTGAACAAGAAAAAGAAGCAAAAAGGTACTTATTTTTACTTCATTTCCAGTCTTGGGTTGTTAGGGAGCATCCTTCTGAAAAAGTAGAATTACTTCAAAGTATGCCACAACTGTGCCAGTTTCACAGCCACTATTGTTCTTACAAAACCCTACCTGGTATACAATCAATTCTTTCTAGCTACCTTTTTCGAATGATATGAATTCCCGATGGCAACGCTCAAGCTCTCTGAGTGTCATTAATAGACCTTGGACAAAAGTAAGGTTTTGGGAAATAAATAATTTTAGTTTTATACTCCATTGCACTCCTGAGTTATAACATTTAAATTTTTGTACAACTATAATAAATCCAAATACAATGGTTTTCCGATATAAAAAATAAAGGAAAATGGAATGTATAAATCATTTCACATGAATTCAGATTAAGTTTCATTGATATATCATTTGTTAAATAATTGGAGTGCTATTGTATGTTGATCCTGCGGTAAATAAGTTTATACTAATCGACATTCATCATGGCTGGAGTAGTAAGTGTTGCGAGATATAAATTTTTAATTAACGATACAAATTCACTATTGAATCTTATCATGTCCTACCTAAAAATTTTCATATAGGGATAGGGATGTGGAGGCTAGAATCAGCTCGGCCTATGAGACATCTCAAGCTCCACACCATCTCAGGAAATAATAGATAACTCTAAACTGGGCTAACAGTTGCTAAATTTCTGAAACAACTACGACACTCTAATCTCAAAGTAGACCAAATGTGATTGATGTGATAGACGCTGCTTCTGTTAGAAGACAGATCTACTCTTGTCATTGTCGACCTACCTCAGGTAGATTATCATACAAGAGCAATAGTCCTTTCAGTCTGTCTCTCTCCTCCCCCAAACATAAATATTTCTCATTGCTTTTAAACAAATACACTCTCTATTTAGCATTTTAAGCTCATGATCTCTTTTGCTCTCCTATCTTTCTCGAATTTTACTGATTTAAGTATTGGAAGTATATTAAGAGTGTAGCTCTCACGTGTTACCTATCTCTTGGGAAAAAATACTTACATGGACCGCCTGTGGGTCCAAAATTAGCCACTTCCCTTATGACCCACATATGACTCACACTATGGCCCACTTAATTGACTAAGTGTCTGATTTTGAATCACAGGATTTAGGATCTCACCCATAGTATTTCCCCCTCTCGGGTATAGCAGGTGACTTCGGCAATCCAATACGACTCGCCAGTTCGCAGGACCCAATTTTGGTTACCACAGAGGACATAACATCCACTTACAGCATCGAATATTTATTTTATACTATGCACTCCTCGTTATAATAAACAAGGCTAAACAATATCAGCAATCTAGGCATTAGACGTGAAAAAGCAGGTAAATTTGACTCCAAAATCTGCCAGAAAAAAATTTTAGGTTGTTTTGGACCTTATTTATCGGTCACCAGAATGAGTAGTGACATTACTTGCCAGCACCAAATCAATGGATCAAAAGATTGGAACGTCAACAAACTGTATTTTGCCGAAGCTGGTAAGATGGCCAGTACGTAGCAGGAGAAATATTTGCCGTTAAGTATATAAAGCAACAAATTGGCAATGACATAAACTTCAAAACCACAACCCTCTCTTCAAGTGAACAATTACCATTTAGAATGTCGTGGAACGTCATGTGAACACGAATTTGGAAGAAAACAAGGAAGCAAATATCCCTAAGGACTCAAAAGTGCACCATTTGCTCAACTAATAGTACAGCTGTGGAATTGCACCTGCATGAATTGCACAGATTAAGCAATATGCAACAGGTAAGTGCTGAATGGTAGGGAGCTGATTGTTATAGTATTGGTATCCATGACAATACAGTTAGGACCGTTAATTAGTCATATTTAGTTCTTTCAACGAAATTAACTGCCAAATCAATTCAATCTTGGAATTTGATAACTATTCTTTTTTACTTTCTCTTCAACAAAATCTTGAACTTCATGATTCCAAGTATTAATTGGAAGTTAATAACCATAATTTGTTATGTGAATGAGGATTATTTATCCTGAAAATCCGTAGTATTAGCATCACGGTTCAATTGCTTCCCCTTACTGCAAAATATATATTGAGGAGTTCAAACCTCGGGTGTCCATTATCTGGTCAATGAGGGTTCTCGTTAGAGTCCTTAATGTTCTCTAGTAAATATAGTCCGAAGATTGAATAACTTTTTTAGTAGTGTAAAAATAAGAACTTAAACCATAAATTCCCTTACTTACCGTGATGAAAGAACACTATTTAACTAATCTGCACTTAAGAAAAAAGAACAATAAAATTTTCTTATCAATTGATAGAGGTTATCCTCTAGACAAGTTAACATTGTGTGGGCCCCCAACGAAATTTTTTCAAGATTCAGGACCAGCTAAGAGATCAGAATGGGTCTGAAAGATTTTAAGTATTTGGCAGCATCGATGCTTTGGTCCCCCTTACCTTCCCCACTTTCTCAGTCTCAACCTCTCATTTTTTATATTGAATAAGATGGTTCAACTTACATGAACCTCAGAACCATGAATTCAGAGCTGTCCACCAAGCATTCATGACTTTTTTTACTTTATCAGGAAGTTCGATTGTTGACACTTAGATCTAGAATAGGAAAATTTCACACCAACAAAAGAAATTGGCCTTACAAAACGAAACAAATCCCAGTGCTGCGCTGAGCCACAGACGACACAGTGCTTTACTGTTTCTGGCTGACAATTAATATCGACCAAGATTCGCTTAAAGTGAAAAAGTTGTATCTCTGTAACTAGGATTTATGAGGACGATTAATATCGACAAAGATTCGGAGAGTCAAAAGCTTTCTTCCAACAGACTCAGGGGCAGACTATTTTATTGTTATTACCATTGTAGAGTGGAAGGGTGTAGTATTTTTTTATTGATAGTCACTTTCGTAATAAAATTTACCATTCATTTTACAAAACTTATCGCTCATTTTCATAATTAAGTCGGAACTTATTTCTTTCATAAAGCGATGTAAAGGGCCACCTAGTGCACAACCTCTAAGCATGACTATAGAAGTTTGATGTAATGATATTGAATTACAGGGTTCATATACAATTACTTGATTTAGGATAGATAAGCGCATCAATAAAGTCACAGTCAAATATACTGTAGTTAGATTAATTCATCATTTTTATCCCCTCTTAGTTTACGTAACTATCATCACGTGTTGATTTAAACACATAATTACGAAGAAAAAGATTAAACAGTCGATTGGGCAATCTGTAATATCATCATTTTACTTACCATTCAATTTTTTTTTTTAATTTATGGTTATTGGCTTTTAACATATATACTCAATCTAATACTTACAAATCTCACTATTGGATTTGCCTCTGGGATTGCTGAGGGCATTGGATCCCTCCATCCCCCAACTGAGCTACCACCTAAGTGTGTGTGTGGAAGCGGGGAGTAATTGTGGTTCTTCATTCATTCATTCTACTTGTATCAGAGTGCTGAAGAAAGAGAAAAATGGTGGGGTCTAAAACAGTGATGAATATGCGATTTTTTTTTTTTTTTTTTGAGGTTTAGCATTGTTCAGCAGTGCATGGGATGGAGCCATTGCTCGTAACAGTAATCATTGCCTTTTTCTTCTTATCTTCATCGACTGGTCGATCTGCATGTGCATGGAAGCCTGTCACATTGCTCACTAACCAAAGAAGTATATAACAGCGACTGCACACTTCTAAAATGATTAAAGAATTTTAATTTATCTTCATTTCATTTATTAGTATACGCTTAGAAATAAAAGGTTACAACACCCAGTTCTAAGGTGATCAGGTTGTTCTTCATTTCTTCCTCTTGATGAGAATTATCGAAGTTTCAGCCAAGATTTTAGGGGTTTTCAGCTCAAATCCTGCTTGAGGTTTTTCCGATTATTCACAGGCAATGGGGAAAGCCAAGAAGCACTGAGTGTCTTCAACTGCCCAGTTAAGTTCAAGTATTTCTATGATTCTATCCTAGGTTCTTTTACCCCAGAATACAAAAGAATATTTTTATTAAATATCTTAACAACACTGCATAATATATATAAACCCTCTTACCAAGATGTGATGCATGGATAAATTTTAAGTTGCAATTATAAGGGTCTTATAACTTGTAATTTGTGAAGCAACAAGTTCATTGGTCATATTTAAAGCAAAGCATTTTCATCAATGACGGATCTCCAAATTTACCTTTTCCGAGAGAGTAGTGTCCTATGGTGTTAAAAAAATAATTATGAAATTATACACACACACATAACATCCCACTTCTGCAGGAAGGCGAGAAAGTTGTGCTGCAAACAATTCTACAGGGAGAGTGAAAATAGGTTATTCAAAGGCCCTATAAAAAAATTTGCAATATTAACTTAGAATCAATGAATTTTATTACTACAAACCCTTAGGTTATTGTATCCCTTGAATTATTTGTCTATTTTAACCTAAGGTCTTATTCCATCTAACAATAATTACTAATGGGGTATCATTTTCATAGTAACGGCAAGACTGATAAATATTGTCAATTTTTATGTGTATTTCGTGATCATTTACTAGTAAATTAAGCTTAAATATAGTAGTTCATTATCATTATCATGTTTAGAAAGTATTTTGCTTGTCACTTGGTAAGCTCATATATCACTTGCCAACTCAATCAAGCAGTTAAATTGCAACATGCGCATTATATAATCTAAAAGAAGTGAAAAGCAGTAATTCAACATAGACAAAGAAATGTGAAAATAGAAAATAAATGAAAATATTCTTCCATCGCTAGTGTTTTTTGAGCTCTAGCATGTGATACATGAAACATAAACAAATATGAAGAACTCAGCATGTTCAAGGATAAGTTCCAAAAGAACTCATCTCTTGATGAGAATACATATGGAGAAATAAATGTTACTAATTGATTTAATTATTTTGTTTCAGGTCTTTCTATTATGTTGGAAATAAACACTTATTTGGATTTTTTTTGGAGTGGTTTTTTCCTATATAATGGCTGTAACAATTTTAGATTTTTTTTTTTTTTGAATGTATGTAAGAGATAAAAAGTTGATTGAAAAATGTGTTTAAAATTTTATAATAACATGTTTATAAAAATTAAAAAAACAAGTCCAAACAAACAAAGTGAAAATTTCTCATTTTTACGGGTCACATAGACAGCAAATGAGTGACAAACTTGACCTGCCAACAATAACGCTGGATTTGATTCTCTCGACTTCATTCAGCCCACTGAAAATGTGGAGCAGCCCATTAACAAAAACATATGTTTTTTCTTTATTAATTTTTCCTTCTTCTCGTTGGGTAGAATTTATGAAAGGTTTTCCCTTAAATCCACAGACTCAGAGATCTGAACAGTCTTTTTCCTTCTTAAGCAAAGATTAGAATAAAGAGTCACCTTTAAGACAACATCAGTTTTATTCTCCAGCATCACAATTCACACCTTTATGACATACATTTTATACCAATTAATCTTGTTTCTTTATTATGCTTAATTTTCCCCAAGGATCGTGCGCTAATATGGTCACAAAGTGCTATTCCCGTCGAAAAAGTTGAACCAAATTCTTTAAGAATGTCACGCTGGCCATATCAAAATATTCTATTTGTTTTTCATGTTTTGTTATTTCCTTTGCCCCTGGAAAATACCTATACAAGTACAACTATATGACACCCCGGGTGTAGGCTGGCCCAATAACTTTTGAGTGAAAATTATGAGTTCAAAATACTTAAGTCAAGTTATTAGTAATCCATAACTTGAAATATTATATACCAAACAATCATCACAGTACAACTATATGACACCCCGGGTGTAGGCTGGCCCAATAACTTTTGAGTGAAAATTATGAGTTCAAAATACTTAAGTCAAGTTATTAGTAATCCATAACTTGAAATATTATATACCAAACAATCATCACAGTACAACTATATGACACCCCGGGTGTAGGCTGGCCCAATAACTTTTGAGTGAAAATTATGAGTTCAAAATACTTAAGTCAAGTTATTAGTAATCCATAACTTGAAATATTATATACCAAACAGTCATCACATCTTCTGCTAACGTGGGACAGAGACGAGGTATCGCATTGACCCCTCTTTTAGGCCTTTGCATCCTCACAAAATCCAATGAATTAGGAATTCCGCATTACGTAGCGTAGTGACAGACTAATACTACTAGCACAGTCTCATTCCATATAAAGACCACACGAGATTCACTTGGATACCAACTGTAATACCTAGAGTGTGGGCTGGCCTAATAATTTTTGAGCGAAAATCACTGCCTCAAAATGTTTAAGTCAAGTTATTAGTAGCCCATAATCCAGGATATTAAATACTAAATAGATATCACATTTCCCATCGATGTGGGATAGAGACTAATGTGATACCCCTTCCCACATCGAAAAAGTTAAGTGATATGGACCAATGTATAAGTTTAGTCTAAGTGCTCAAGTTCAACTTGAGATATCCATTTTGGGTTAGTGAGAACAGGACCCAAATAGTTAGACTTGACTGTTGAGACTCGAGTGGCGCTGGGCTTACGGGCCCAGGACATGACAGAATGGTATCAAAGCGAATCTCGTGTAACCTCTACGCGAGGTGAGATTGAGCTAATGGTATTGGGCTGTGACTATGCAAAGGAAGTGGAGGAGTTAAATGCTATACAGGAATAAATGCTACGTCGACCTAAGAGCGGGAGCCACTTTTAGAGCCCATACAAGCTATCTCTAGTGAATAGCCTGGATCATTGTATGCATTAGATTGGGCTTTGCGAAGAAGCAAAGTCTAATAAGGAGGAATGAATGTGATAGCCCGTCCTACATCGGAAAAGTTAAGTAACATGAACCAATGTATAAGTTGAATTTAAGTACTCAAGTCCAACTTGAGATATCTATTTTGGGCTAGCGATGACGTAACTCGAGTAGTTGCACTAAGTTGCTAAGACTCTAGTTGCTCACTGGACTTGATGGCTCGGAGTGTGACAACTAAGTCCCTACAAACACACAAAAACTATCTTTTTTCGTCAAGTATGGTATCTAAATCAATTTGTGTAAACCTTGAACTTGTTTTTCTTATTTAATTACAGAAAAAAAAATTTTAACTGAGATGGTTCAAGTTTGATCGACTTCCTCGATAGTGGCATAGCTTAATAGTTGGATACACACTGAATTGAGCGGTTTTGCTATATTGTTTGTTTATACATGCACACAAGGTTTCTTGCCTTATTGCCAATGGACAAGAAATTCTAAGTTCTAATGTGAAAACTTATATATATATATATATATATATATATATATATGAGATTCTTCATAACTTAGTTTGATATTCTCCTTTTTGAATAATTAAAACCACTATATTGTGTATCTTATTTAGCACAAAAAAAAGGAAAAAGAAAAAGAATCCACTGTCACGGACTTGAGTAACATCATCCAAGAAACACAAGGGGCATTAGAATCAGAATAGGATTCCTTTATTTGTCACGTCTATCAATTGTATATCCCATTTTGTATCCTTTGAAATAGCCAATTACTATATCAGACATTGAGTATTGTTGATAAAAAAAAAAAGCAATAAACACAAGTTTTTGGAAGAAAGATGATATTATTTCGTTTCACAACTAAGCTATTTATACATAAATTCTTGCAACTAATTAGAGAAAATCACTCCTCTAATATCTTCCAGAAATTCTCAAAGATCCTCAAGATTTCACCAACAAACTAAAAAATAAATCCCCAAATTCTCTCCAACAATAATTTAAAAAAGCATATATAACTAATTGGCTAACTCAAATCAAAACAAATAAAAATAAACCAGCCCAGATCTTACAAATTATAATCTGACAAGATTTTTTTATTTTTTTCGACTAACAAACTTGTAGCAAACAAAGCACTTGCTAACACTTCTCCTTGTTAATTTTGTTGCAAAATCCAATTTGTCTCTCAATTTTCATAATTAGATTTTGATGATCTCTTTATCAACCTTCTCAGCATAATCTTTTTTGTTGAAATGTTCATTTTCAGAAACGAAAACACTCATTGGTTTGCAGTCCTCCAAATCGAATTTTTTCTACAACTCCTAAGCATATTCTTTTTGTCCAATAAAAATTACATGCTGAGTTTGTTGAATCTAAGTGCATCCTGTCACAAGTAAATCATCAACAACATTATCAACAAGATGCCAAGTTTGATTTTTTCTTCGATCATCCTAAACTCCTTCTCCATTGCAGCAATCCATTCTAGATCTTTAGCAATATCAGCATATCCTACAGGTTCAAGTATTGTCAAATTACAACTTTGATAAATTTGTGCAAGTGACCTTTTATCCCTTACAGGAACATCATCATATTTACAATCTTGATGCAACTCTACTTTATCTTATGTTGCATTGACGTTTTCATGCTCCTTTTTCTCCCAATCAAGGCTAAAATTATTACTTTTCATTTTTACAGAAAATAATTCAACACCACAATGAGTCAATAATAACACAAATTTCATCCTTAAATGTAACAAGACAAGTAATTGTGCTACACTTAGCAAGTTTTTACTAATATTAGGGACGAACAACACATCAGAAATTAATTTTATACTCGATGGACCTTCAATTTCAATTGTCCGTTTATCTTTAACTTCTATAAATTGCCCATTGCCAATTTTGACTCTTAATATTTCGGACTTGTCCAGTTCTTTAAAAAGTGACTCATCAAAAATATTGAGATTAGTGCATCCACTATTAATTAACCAAGTATATTGCTTCTGCTTGCAAAATAGATCGCTACTAAAAGTTGTTCTTCCTCTAGTTGCTCATCCATCACTTGAGTCTGTTCCTGTTTGTTTTTGCAGGCTTTTTCTATGTGACCCATCTAACTACAAGACCTGCAATGAACATTAAGCCTAAACCAACAGTATTGTTCTGAACGTGAAATTTTCTTACAGTGTTGGCATTGAAGAAATTTGCCTCTGTTGTCACTACTTTGACTTTCTTTCTTCTTCCACTGTTGTTATTGCCTTTGCTTTTTGGTTGACCTCGACCTTTCTCATATGTTTTAAGTGCTTCTTTAATAGTTCCTTTATCCTATAAATTCTCCTTTGCTCCTGAGCTTGAAGCACATTAAGAAGTTCTACTAGAGATATTATTGTCAAATCTCTATATTCTTCAAAGGAAGAGATTTTGGATTTAAAGCTCTCAGGTTAGGTCACTAGTATTTTATCAACTACTCGATTATCAGGAAGTTCTTTTCCCAATAATCTGATCTTATTGACCACCTTCAGCAATCTATCTGTGTAGTTCTTCAATGGTTTTGTTTCCTTCACCTTTTGCATCTCAAATTCTCATTTCAAGTTCAGGATTTGCATTCATTTTATCCTGTCATTTCCTTGATATTCTTGTTTCAAAAGATCCCATGCCTATTTTGCAGTTCTATATGTTATGATCTTTGTGAATATATCTTTTGATACTGTACAATGGATATAGATTTAGCCTTATGCCTCTTTTTCCCATCCTCCGTATGATCTCTCATTTGAGTAATTGTTAAATCTTCAGGAAGTGGCAGAATGATTTGTTTCCACCGACTCCCATAGTCCATTTGCTTCTAAATAAGACTCCATTTTCACAATCCATTCATCGTAATTTTCTCCTGTGAAAAATGGAGGAGCAGACAAGAAATTATTTCTTGCCATTGGTGAAGGTTTGGCATTTTAGTTTTTAGGCAAAAGGTTCCTTACTGATTCACTCACATAGTCCCCTTGAGAACCTAGCTTTGATACCACTTCGTTAATAAAAAAAGGCAATAAACACTTAAGTTTTTGGGAGAAAGATGATATTATTTCACAACTAGGCTACTTGTACATAAACTATTGCAACTAATTAAAGAAAATCACTCCTCTAATATCTTCAAAAAATGCTCAAGGATCCTCAAGATTTCACCAACAAACTAAAAAATAAATCCCTAAACTCTCTCCAAAAATAATTTTAAAAAATAACTAATTGGCTAATTCATATCAAAACAAATAAAATTAAACCAACCTAAAATCTTACAGATTATAATCTAACAAGATTTTTTTATTTTTTTCTACTAACAAACTCGTAGCAAACATAGCACTTGCTAACATGTACATTTTATTTTGTGCTATGCTACCAAAATAAAAATTTAACTCTTAAAATTAATATTAGATGTATGATTTTTCTTTCTTAGTAGTTGAACTTGAAAAAATTATTGGCAATTCGCTTGGTCATCCTACCAATTTCCAACGCATAGATATTTGTTAAATACTATAAAATTGTATTTTGATGGTTATGACAATGGGTGTGTTTTGTGTGGTCACATGAATGTCAAGAGCATCTTCAAACAATAAGCAATCTGTTTGGTTCATGGATTAGATGCAATTTGATCACTAATTCTTGAACCATAGATCTCGGAATGAGTAGTTCTCCAATTAATAGTGAAGTTGTTCAGTGTTCAGTTGATACTGGGTTTAATGGGATATTTTAAGACATAATCTCATTGTATGTTTGTTTGAGAATCAAATTTTGGTTTTACTAACCAATTGATTTACAATATTGATATGGCAGTGGTGCACAAAAATAGATGGTCATGGTAGTACGTGGTGATAGATGGTCATATTGAACAATGGTGATAATAGTGGTTATCTTGCATGGTAGTGGTAGTGATAATAGTACTATTTAGTGGTGGTGATACATAGTTGTAGATAGTTGTAGATGATGGTGTTGCATTTTAGTAATAATAGTATTGCAAGGTAGTAGTAATAGCATGTTGCATAGTGGTAATGATGGTGTTATTGCGTAGTAGTGATTATGGTGGTTATAGTGTTGCATAGTAGTAATAGTGGTGGGTGGTCATTGTGCAAGGTACTCAATAGTGGTGCTACACAATGGTGGTAGTAATAGTGTTGGTGCTCATTAGTGGTAATGACTTGTGGTGGTTATAATAGTAGTGCTCGATGGTCATGATGGATGATGATAGTGGTGGTTGTGGTAGAGCAATTTAATAATGGTAGTAGAGGACGATAGTACCGTTAGAAGTGCATGGTGGTGGATATGTAATTTGGTTTTGTGGTGGTGCAATGTGAGGGTGGTGGTGATGGTGATGGTAAGGACGTATTAGTTTAAAATTTTGTTATGCTATTTAAGAACCATTCCTAGATAACTGATACTTTATCTCATGTACAAGGGTTTATATCAGTTAAATGGGATGGCTAATCCCATACATATAAGATTAGTAATTCAATCCTTTGTTATCTAATAAACCAAATGCGCTCCAAGGGAACAATTTACTATGTTAGTATAGCTTAGGGTATTGTGTCCAAAAAAACAAAAAAAGGTTCAACAACGTCAAATTGCAAGAGAAAAATAAAATGTCAAATTGCAATTTATCCTTTTTTTTCTTGGTATTCTGAATTTAAATAAAGATTTCAAAAGCATTTAAATAAAATTAATCAACTTCTAATTAAACATATATCAAATGTGTGTACCTCGTCTACAACCTTACCCATGAACTTTGTGAACACCCAAAGTTAAACATAACACATGTGATGTCATATGATATCATACATGTATGGTGTGACTTCTTTGAATCAGAAGATTTATTGATGAATCTTTGAATTGGATACATCCAAAACTCTTTTTATTCCTTTTCATATATCATGGGAGTAACAAGAAAAGAAATATGTAGTATTACTAGTTGATCCAATTTACTCAAAGTATTTTTCTAAACTTTCCATATACAATAGGAGTAATAATAATAGAAATATCTAATGTTAATATAATGATGTATCGAGTAATATAAAATAAACCTAAAGAATTTAGTTGTCACCTATATATAGCCTTGCTCTTTCTTTGTTACTTAATCTTTTTCAAAACTATCATACATCATAAATTAGTCATTCATCCCATTTAGGACAAGTCTAGAAAATCCCTAAAAAACCTAAATTTCATTTGGCACAAAAATAATTTGATCATATTAGTAGGAAAATAGAGTAATTAACCACAAATTTTTCTTAATTGTTCCTTTGTTTTTTCATGTGTGAGTCCATCTTAAGCCTTAAAAATTTTGCATATACCGAATAATATTTATTTTATGTATTCGTCAAACTTCAATTTTCCTTCGGTAATTTAGTTGTAAAAATTGATACTTTCTCTACCTTTTATGTGTTATGATTAAAAATGCATATAGTTTTAAAAAAATTTAAATTTTGACCACGACACATCAACATACAAAAAGAGAGTTTCTCAATTTGTCATTCAAATTAAATTTATATGGGTATATATTACTCCAGTACTCACTAAAAATTGTAAAAGAGTGATAAAATAGCAAAATTATTACTTACTTATTTCCAAAACAAAATACTCATTTTTGAATGGACAAAACTAGAAATCGTGATAAAGTAAATGAAAATGAATTGGTTCATGGATGACACGGAATTGAATTACTAATCCTATGCCATCTAATGTTTGATTGAACTTTAAGCATAAATTATTCATACAACACACCACCACCACCACTACTACCACAATGCACACCACTATCACTACCATGGTGCACCACCACCATCTATTATTGAACATGACCACCGTTATTGAGCACCACTAATATTACTACCATGTAACATTACCACCATCATCTATTATCATGCATCATTATGACTATCTTTGATAATGCACCACTAATATTACCAAATAAAAATAATATTGTAAATTTTGATGTTTTAGTTAGTAAAATTGAAATTCAATCCTCAACAAAACACACATGAGATTATATCTTAAGATATCCAAACAGATCCTATATCAACAAAATATTGAATAATAGCGACTATCAATTCAAGAATGACTCATTACAAAATTAATAATTTGAGAATGAATCATTCCATCTCACCCCTTTCACGAACCAAACAGACATTGATACTTAGTTTGGGAGTTGAGATGGAAAAGAAAAGGAGTAAAAAGAAGAGAAGGAAAAGTTTCTTTTCCTTTCTTTTTATTTCCTCCTTGTTATTTACTTTTTCAAGTCTAACAATCCAGACTTTGCATTCTATGATTCCTGACAGATGATCTTAGACTGTTAGGAATCATGAAATGCAAAGTCTAGACTGTCAAACCTGAAAAAGTAAATGACACTCCCAAAATTGGAAGGAAAATTTTTGGAAGAGAAAAGGGGGTTTTCCTTCAATTTCCTTTCTGTCTTTCACCATTTTTACTCCCAAATGAAATAATTATTTAAACATCCTTCCTCTTCCTTTATGTTCTCTCCGTTCCTTCCACCAAACTAGGCATAAGAGTATTCATACCCTAGCGTTCCAAAATTTATTGTTAGTTTGGGCATCCCACAATTTCTTCTATACTAGTTTCGAAAACTAACAGTATTCAGCATCTCCCATTGGGCAGCAAAGAATTTCCCTTTTGGTATTTATCAATCTCACCCTTCAGCCAGCAGTTTTACTTGAGACTCGCTCCAAAACCTCTGCCATTCCTCCCCCTTTTTCTTCTCTTCCGGCCATGGCTTCTTCATGTGCTGTAAAACAAGCATTAGGGGATTTAAACAAGGAATCATTCGTGACCCTTTTGAGAAAACTGATAGGAGAATCAAAATTCGTTCAGAACAATCCACCAGAACTGATCCCAGAAGAGGACAGGATTGTCAGGCACGTGTTGGACACGCTGCTTCCCTTCAGCACCACCACTGGTGGCGGTCCACTTGTCATTAACCATGTCACCTACAAGCCCAATAGAGGAAACCTTATTGTAGAGTACCCCGGAACTGAGCCTAATAAAGTTCTTTCCTTTGTTGGAATGCACATGGATGTTGTCACTGCCAACCCTTCTGATTGGGTAAAGTTTGAATTTTTGGATTTTTTATTGTGTTGTAGGTTCGATTTTTGGGCATTTCTCTTATGTTTTCATGATGCTTTATGACTTGTGTTTGATTGGAATTGATGGATTATGTGTTTTGTGTTTGATTATGAGAAAGGGGTTTTCTTCTTTGGAAATGTTTCAATTTGTTTGTTGTCTGTTCTCTCTCTCTCTCTCTCTCTCTAACTTATGATCCCGGCCTGCTATTTACTGCACAGATAATTCTATAGTGTACTGATTATGCCGAGGAGTTGGAAGCTTAGAAAGGAAGTAGGAATAAACACTTCACTATTTCTGAACATTTGGCGGTGTCACGAGGTTTATTGTTCATTTGGTTATGTAAGAATTTGACGCATTATTAGCTGCAACTGCTGGTGTTTACCATAAGGATGCTTAGTGTAAAGGTTAAAATCTGAAGCATTTTTCGTAAGTTTTGTACAAAATTATGGGTCTTTCATCATTGTTTGTAAGGTTGATGCTACATTTTGCCTTTTATTTTCTATTAATTATCACTAATTTCACTAATTTAAGGGGTTTACATTTTGTTGTTGAGGAAACTCTAGTTCACTTCGTGTGTAATCATTTCAGCTTGCTCATTATGGGGAAAAAATTTTATGCATCTCATGAACAGGCTATTTCTTTAATCAAGTATATGATTACAGAATTTAACCAAGTCCTATTAGTATATTATCTTCTTCCAAATGTTTTCAATGTTCCGAGAAAATAAATAAAGGGTTGGATGCAAAATTTACTTTTATTTCTGTGATTTCAACTTGATATAAAAAAATTTTCCAAGAGTGAGGTCAGCTGTAGTTAGATGTCCTACGCTAAGGCGATATCTTTGCATCAGGATTTTGATCCTTTTTCATTAAGTATTGATGGAGATAAGCTTCGGGGACGTGGAACTACTGATTGCCTCGGGCATGTTGCTCTTGTAGCTGAACTTATGAAGAAATTGGGAGAGACAAAGCCAGAACTGAAGTCCTCTGTTGTTGCTGTCTTTATAGCGAGTGAAGAGAACTCGTCTATTCCTGGAGTTGGTGTGGATGCATTGGTTAAGGACGGATTGCTTGATAAGTTAAAACAAGGCCCTTTGTGAGTATATTACTTCTTCTCTAATCCAAATGTGATTTTAAATACGAGCATCTTTTATGGATTCATTTACTATTTTGGAATTCACCAATTGATTAATGGGGTCTATGTTCCTGAAAACAGGTTTTGGATAGATACAGCTGATAAACAGCCTTGCATTGGGACAGGTGGCATGATACCATGGAAACTCCATGTTACTGGAAAGCTTTTTCATAGTGGTCTGGCCCATAAGGTGAGTTCTCGGCTTCTGTTGTCTCAGATCAAATGTAGTTATTCATGTAGAACTTATTTTTGGGGAAATCACATACTACCATTTTTGTAGTTGTGTTTAGTGAGGTTGATTCTTTACTGGCATTTTTTGGATGTCAGGAAATGATTTTTTTTTTTTTTGGGAAAAAAAGCAAACTATTTAATTGAAGTATTATTATGCGGACTTTTAAGATACTAAAGAATGCGGGAAGCATGAAGAAAAATTTGATTACTTTTATTTGTATAAATGCTGTATATAATTTTTATTCCCTTCTGAATGATATTTTTTGTGCAGAAAAAGTGCATGCATAATATTCTTCCATGCTTGGTTGAATCCATGCAACAAATGTCATAGATTATGTCACTAAATAATTTCTAATTGAAGTAATGGCTTGTTTATCAATCATCAAATACCTTGACCATTTTTCTGTAGAGAAAAGTGAGGGATTGGAGAGAAAAACTGCTGCAATTACATGCACCTCAAAAAACTTATGTTACATGGAGAAACCTATGTTTATGCTTCCATTTGGCATTTTATTATTATTGTAATCTAATGTTGTATGTCTAGGCTATTAATCCCTTGGAACTAGCAATGGAAGCACTCAAAGTTATCCAGTTACGGTTCTATGAAGATTTCCCACCTCATCCTAAAGAACAAGTTTATGGATTTGCGACACCATCAACAATGAAACCAACTCAATGGTCTTGTGAGTTATTAAGCTTATCATGAAAGAACATGGAGACAAGTTAAATTTAACTTATTTTAAGTAGCCACTTCCATTTTCTGAGCAAGTGTTTAGTGCTACAGATCCAGGGGGTGGGGTCAATCAAATTCCAGCTGAGTGTACGATTGCGGGGGATGTTAGGTAAACATTATTTTAGATACAGTGGTTTAAGATTCTTAACTTCACACCCTTCTAATCATGACGCATTGATGTTGCAGGTTGACTCCATTTTACAGGTGGAAACTTGCTTCTTCTTTCTCCCCTTGGATTGTATGCTTGATTTAATTCATCAGATTGTGATATCTGTGCAATCATTGTAACTTTTGCTCGTCATTTTGTTGTTTTTAGCTTGAACCTTCTTTCTTCATCTACTTAATCTGCTCTGGCGTTTACCGGTTCATTTAGGAAAAATATTCCAGTAGAAGTCTAAATTTTACTGTATACTTTGTACCAGTGTATCAGATGTGCTGAAGAAGTTACAAGAGTATGTGGAAGACATAAATCAAAACATAGAAAAGCTAGATTGCCGGGGTCCCGTTTCTAAATATGTCCTGCCAGATGAAAATCTAAAGGGAAGGTATGCCTTCGTCAAATTACTTTGTTAGGGTAGGCATGCTGACCGGATGGTTCTTGCCCATGAAACTTTTTGTGAAGAAAATGGTTGATCGAAGCTTGTGAAATTAAAAGTGTTTTTTGGTTATAACTAATGAGAAAATTATGATTTAGAGGGAAAGAAAATGGAAACAGGGTGTTCGCAGCTCCAGAAGATTTTGAATAAAAAGAAAATTAAAGCCTACAACTTGCATGAAACCTTGAAATCAACCATTGAATAATATTATGTTTATCAATGCTGTCATAGACATGTATCATCACTTTGGAGTTCTCTACTACTTTTTCTTCAAATCCACTTGGAAGAGTTCTAAAAAGGGCAGCACTCTATGTAAAGTGGGAAAAAGGAAATAGCTCATTCTATAGGGAACCTGTGATTCCACATAGTCTTCCTGAGGGGAAAGAGGCATGAAACGGCTCTCTTTCTGCCACTTGTAAAGAGATTTCTTATTCAAGCAAAAGGACGAGTCCTTGAGTTCCAAAAATAGTTGTATTGAAATTTGCTTTCGTACATTTCTTAGTTTCAAGCTTGATGGTAGTGATAGTGTCAGTTTTTCTACAGTTATATACAATGTTTGTTTTATAGTCATTTTTACATTTTGTTCACCCCTCAGAATCACGATAAGTTTTGACAATGCATTATCTGGAGTTGCTTGTAATCTTGAATCCCCTGGCTTCCGCCTCTTATGTAAAGCAACTGAAGAGGCAGTTGGGCATGTGAAGCCCTATTCTATTACTGGTAGTTTGCCACTTATAAAGGAATTGCAGGTAAAATGCTTCTCCCATACATAGTCAGTTTACTTTGTTGAAACTTAAAACTTTTCTGCATCCTTACCTTTCGGTGTTGCAGGATGAGGGGTTTGACGTTCAAACTGCAGGCTATGGTAAGAGCCTTTGCTTTCCTAGTACCTTGTTCTTTAGAAAATACAGGATGGTAGTTATTTGATTTTTGTGTATTATAGATGTCGAAGCAAGCATGAAAAAAAAAATGATTTACAGGTGTATATTGGGTATGTTTCCGGATTTGGTGTTTAATATTCATGTTACATGTTACAATATAGCAATCTGTATCTTCTTTTTTTATTTAAAAGCACTGTGTGGAAAGCATAAGAAGCTGCAATAAAACATGCAGAAATTGAAGGAAATTTGTATTTTATGTTGCGAATATTTTTTGATAAACTAGTCTTTGGTTTGTTCTAGCTTTTCTAGCATGGCCACATGGTCTGACCGCACATGAAGTTGCCAAAACCAGTTATTTATATATTTTGATCACATCTCAAGGATATTGAAATCTCTGCTGAAAACTAGCTAGTGATTCAAGTTCAGGGCATTGCAATTTGCGAAGGCAAGAATATTCTATTAAAGGGGTCATGGGTTCTTAGTTATATGAAGACAATCTTTTTAGAATAGACTTTCAGAAAAATTTTATGATTATTACTAAACTGATATGGAGTGAATGGTCGGTGAAGTCCCAATCCTTGTTAACTATTAAAGGATAGAAATTTTCTGTGGCAGTCCTTTTTGTTGTGTTTGAATTGAATTACCCGAGAAGAATCATGACATCATACAAGCTTTAGCTTATTATAGACCTTGCAAGTTACAAAGAATATGACCTACAGTAGGGTGGTATTACTTTGTTATATTAGATCTTAACCAGCCCACTAAGCTTCAAGTTTTGAAGTAAAAGGGTAGTTCCTCCATTTCTTTCCCTGGGTGAGAAAGTATTTGATGCATTTCCATACACACCTAACATGGCTGAAAGTTTGGTACTTTCAACACCTAATTTTCTGTTACTTTCCTAGTTTCAGTTTTAATGTTTTATGTTCTATTGTGCTTTGTTTGTTGTAAGTATTGATCCTTGTCTTTGTTCTGTGCAGCTCTCATCAGTTGCTAAGTTGTGCCTTTTTCCTTTTTTTTTTTCCTTTCCAAACAAATGATTCTTTTTGGATAAAACTGTTTTCAGAAAAATTTTTCTAAATATTTCCTAAACAAGTTTTCCAACCTATCTCACATACATTGCATCCCAGAGAAGTGTTATACAGTATTATTTAAAAAAAAAAAAAACTCTTCTGCTTTTATTCCGTCATGTGGTTTTGAGGTAGTGTATAATTGTGCCAAGGTACTTACGTGCAAACTGCTGGGAGCATAGCAGCAATCTTGAATGTGAATTGATAAAATTGCCTGGCTTATTATAGGGTATCCTTACTGCAAATTTGGGAAGTAATGAAACTAAATGGATGAATTGATTTGCTCTTCTGACAAACATGCAGGCTTAATGGCTACATACCATGCCAAGAATGAGTATTGCCTTCTATCTGACATGTGCCAAGGCTACCAAGTTTTCATCAGTATAATTTCACAATTGGAAGATTGATTATGATCAGGGGCTGCTTGATGGCAATAAAGCTTGACCACCGTACATATGCTGAGAAAATTATGGCTTTCATACTTACCTGTGCGGAACTTACTGAGTTCTTGTCGACATGCAATGACATCTTCTTCACTGGTGCTGACTTGTGCATGTGAAGATGGCCTGTCACTGGATCTAATAAGATAAGTCTATCTGATTGTGATGGATAAGTTTTATTCGTGAATTAAATCACAACTTCTGGGAATTGTTCCTACTAAATTTTCAGTGAATTGGTACATTTTGAGCTATTATTTTTCTTTTGTCATGCTTGCCACAGATGTTAAATCAGGCATTGGACTGTTGTGGTTCCAAGGCTTTCTGGCTTCTTAGAAATAGCAGCCTTGTATTAGTTGCTTCGTTTTTACACTCACCCCGCCCTAGAAATCCCACCCATTTCTCAAGTCTGTATTTTTTGGCGTCTTCCGTGCTTGCGGCTCCAACTTCTGCTACCCTCTCCCCATCTTTCCGTATACCACAAATCCCATGAATCTCAGATGCTGTAAATAGAAAAATGAACCAAATGCTGACAAGTGTGAAACTCTGAGAGGTGTGCTTTGTACTTCCCAGGGCCCATTGATTGCAACCTAGATGGTGTGCTTTGTCCGCGAGCTTTCAAACCTTAGTGATTGAAATGGAATTCAAGTGCCCAGAACAAGGTCTTGGCCACATAGTTAGCCATAGGTTCCAACTTGTGAGGGGGACTGGGAAGGGAAGAGCAGGAGGACCACCAAGACAAGGTTGCTTTGTTTTTTTTCCCCTCTGATTTTTTTTAAAACTGATTTCACAATTTGCTGAAGACAAAATGCTGAAGAAACCCATCACTTCAGTGCCACACAATCAGTCATATGTGACTATTAGAACTAGCAAGTAGTAGCGCATTTTTTACTTAACATTGCGGCTTTAATTGTTGAAATGCTAGGATTTTGGGAAGGGAATAGTTTTAATGGTTATTTAGTTATTTTTCCCCAAACCAAGAACTAGAAAGAAAACACGTTTTCTCCATCTCGAGTAGATGGGACATGCATTGGTTGCTAGCAAATGGATTACTCGAACACAATAACTCCATCTGGATAGTTATTTTATTGAGTATTTTTTTTTAAAATATTACTGTAATAACTTTAAAAAATTTTCTCAATAAATATATTTGTGAAATAAAAGCTAATTGAAAAACATATTTGAAGTTTTTCAAAAATATATTTTAAAAAAACAAAACCAAATAAACACACCTGATTTTTTTTCCAACTTATTTCCCTATCCATGTAGAATCCATATTTAATCAGCAGGTGGTACACAGAATGACATAACATCGTAACCATTAAGCTGTAGAAGCAAATTTTAATGTTTCAGGCCGATGTAAGAAAGCAATTGTGTATTTGCCTCAAAAAAAAAAGAAAGCAATTGTGTATATAGTTATTGCCAAAATAACCGAATGTTGGAGATCTACTGAGGAAAAAAGCCAACCATTTACAACTCTGTTGTTTATCGTGGGTATTCTATTCAGCTACAAGTATAGAATTTTATGTAAATGACTTTGTAATGTACATTTACAGATGATCTTAGGCTAATCAAGCTCAGATAAGAAATATACAAGTTTCCGTGATACCTAACTATAACGTCACGTTACAAGGTGGCCTCATGAGTTTCTTGTATTCTTTTCTTCCAGTTTGAGCTGTTGAACTCTCTGGCGTAGCCTTCGCCGATGATCATGTATTTTCCAAAGGCCATGTCCCAAAATAACAGTAGAGTAAATACCATGTGTGAGGATCGGAGCGAAGATGTTATTAGTCTGTCACATCAATATAAGCAATGAAAACGCGAATCAATGACTCTCATTCGAAAGTATTTTGTAAAAGAAAACTGAATGAACATGAACGCATTCATAATGCAAGGCAACCTTCAATAGTATTATATCGTAAACTCATTTACCTGGATCCATTCAAATCCAAGGTAAAGGGCTAGAATTGCTTCCAATAGTGGTGAATAAATCTTCTTCATCTGCCTTTTCTCGTACCAGGCTGTTCCACGTTTACCATATTGTTAACTAACAATTATCATTTTAAGTGATAATCTGGAAATCCATTGCCAGTGCAATTGTATCTACTATGAAAAAATGAGACAATTTTCGCCTGTGGAAAAAAAAACAAGACCACTGTACATTAAGGGAACAAGAGGAAAACCTGCAAACAGCTTCTTCAGATCTTCACGTCCGGAGCGAGATTTTAATACCGGTGCAATTACATATGTAGGATCTGAAAGATATATATGAAAATTGAATGGAATGTGAATGGGAAAATGAAGATGATGGCAGCTTCTAACAATTGATTCTCATACTGAAACTGATGATACCTTTTGGGGAGGCAGCAACGTAATACAAAGAACCTGTAAGGGCAGCTGTTATGACTGCAGCAAATGCCTGGGCGAATGGAACAAATGGAGGCAGCACTCCAGCCTATATAAAATGATACAGAACTCAATAAGCAAATACTTATTACATGTTAAACATTTCTGCCTGGAGAAACAGTAAGAAAACTTTACCAGTGATGCCATTCCACGAGCATCTGCCACCAAATCAGTGCTTCTTAGAAACACGTCAGCCAGTGCTCCCTGTAATATGGAGGCAATTTAGAGCACTGAGGGAAAAACCATTATCATGTATATGACTGATGATTTCATGCAATAATACTAGATGTTCATTTATCAAGTGTTTCAGGCCTACGAAAATCGTTTAGATATCAGGAGCAAGCTACATTTATTTTACAAGGATTTGAGTTGGTCATGAACAGGAATGCAAAGAAGGGAAACTGAAGTACAAACATAGACCTGAACAGCAGCACGGTAGAAAAGCTCCTCCCCCACTGAGCTTGCAGCAACAATCAATATAAACTGCAATATTTAGTCAAAATGAATCATGTTACCTCTCAAATATATACCTACAAGAAGGTCAAAAAGAACGATGGCAAAGTGCAATATCCAAATGTTACCTGCCAAGGTGACATGCCATAAAAGAAGCTCCGCAATTCCTCATCCTCAACATCCTTATAGCTCGAGCATGAGGAGATAATTTCACAACCTCATCCTGTATCCATTCAATCAAATAGATACCAATTAACCAATTGTAGAAAATTAGAAAGCAATAATGGTTAAGCGCTTGAAACAACGAAATACTAAACTTTCCAAAACCATAATAATTGAGCATTAAACATTATCAAAGTATGACATACATCAAGTATAAAAAGAAGAGCCATAATTGGAGGAGCTGCATATCCCAGTCCTTCCACGATGGCGTCAAGGGATGGATCAAAACCTCCTGTGCAATCAATCCCTGTCATGGAGCATATGAACCTTCCCGCCAAAGCCATTGCAACATATATTCCTAAATTTTCAAAACCATATTAGAAAGTGTTGAATAACCAAAGAAAATATAGAACATAAGAAAGTGTCCGTACTCATCCGAGAACTTCAACTTACAAATTATAAAAGAGAATCCCATCAGACAGTACAATTTGAAGCCTTAGCAAAAACTCATGTAACAGCAGTAGAAAAAAGTGGTGATAGATACTTCAATTCCTGAATGTTAAATTTCCTATAATACCCAACTAGTGTCTAAAGTTAATGGTGTAACAATAAGGATTAGTCTTCTATACACTGACACAATAAACAATTTTGCGCTGCCCCCCTCTTGATGGACGACGCATATTTAAAAAAAAATTCAAATCTATAAAAACATTAGTTGAAATGTCTATAAAGATCATGTGGCATAAATTTAGGGATGCTCATGTCAAAAAAAAAAATCATACAGTAGCAGTATGTATAAGATTAATTCTCATAATAAAGCATTGCAGTACATATAACATTAGTTCTTATGATAAAGCATTGAAAACTATTTGAACCTATCTCACTTAATTTATCAATATCAAACTCAGGCTCGAGCTTGATCAAGCACCTATGTTAGAGCTCGATATTGAACTTAAGTTCGAGCCCCTAATTGAGCACAAATACAAATAAATAATAATCATACTATTTTTTAAAAAAATAATAAAACAATATTTTATCATAATAAAATTAATGTACTATTAATACTTATCTTATTAGCATATATTTTTTACCATACTAAAAGTAATACATCATTAGTCTTAATAAAGCTAGATGATTTTTCAAGTCAAGTATCTATCTAGCTCAGTCAATACCGAGTTGAGTTAAGCAGTTGAGCAAGCCAAGTCAGCTCGCGAGCAGACTTGCTCAAAATGCAGCCCGATATACTCTAAATTCTTTCCTTTGTTTAATGATTAGGTATTTACGCCAACTACCATTCAGATTCAGAATTCGGACTGAAAAAATCATGTTCCAACAGAAAATACAAAATGTGGTGACTAAATTATTACTAAATAAAGAAAAAAGCACATGGATTAACTATATAAGTCGACTTTAAGATGCATTCAATTGAAATCATGATGTAAAGAGGCCGACAACCATGTGGGCTACAAAGAAACTTAATACAACTGTGCAATCAACTACGTTCCCGGTTTGAGAAGTCTTAGGAATAATTTTTGTTCTTGTAATAAAAAAGGAGGAATCTCTCTCCTTTCTGCTTCCTAGATTCAAATAAAGTACCATTACTTTTTTTTTTCCCTTTATTACATCATAATTGCACCTTTTTTCATCTCTTTTCTCTTCCCATAAAAATCAAACAAAAAACTTAAAAAGAAAAGAAAAACCCAGAAAAAATAAAGCTGGAAATTAAAAAAGAAAGGAAAAAAAAAAAGGGAAGAAGAACTCACCGATTCCGTAGCTGAGTCTAACAACAGCTCCAATCTTTCCCATACTGGGAACTCAGTTTCAGTACTACTTCTGAATCTCTGATTGAATGTGGTCACCTCCATAGCTGAGCTGGTGAACCCTCCACCACCACCAACACCACCACTCTCTCTTTCAGCTCCACCACCACCGTCGACCGCCTCCCGACCACCGCCCCTCTCCCCCATAGCATTAACTCTCACCAACTTAACCAACTCCATCTTCTTCTTCTTCTTTCTTTTTCATACTCACTCCTGCCACGTCACACAAACTAACTCCACATTTACACCCCCAAAACGTCGTCGTTGCCGCGTTCGGAGCCCGGAAAAACTAACGGCAATCCCATTTTCTATCTCACAATTAGCCCTAAATAAAATAAACCAAAAAAAGAGTTACCCAAAACGATGTAGTTTCTTTTTTATTATTTTGATTGGACAAGTGTAAAACGACGTAGTATTTGTGTTTTTGTTCTTCCTCTCCGGTGAAGAAGTCGGAATTTTTAAGAATCGCGGGAAGGGGTTGGAGCGCGGTGTGGTGAGGTTTTGGGGTGGGGAAAAAGGATTGATTAAATACTGGCCGTCAGTTTGTTCATATTTTGGTTCAAGTGGGGGCCAGCAAAAGTCAACGATGTGGAATTTTGGCTGATTGCGGTGGGGTGAACGGTGAGGATGTGAGAACGTGGACCCGGCTATGTGTTCTTTATCTGGGGGATTGTGCGGATATTTTAGAATAATATCTGAATAACCAATGAGACATGGCCATGTGGAGATAAGCGTACACGTTGATTATGGCTTTTATGGTGGATTTAGGTGATTGGTTTCTTTTGCTTCTGTGTAATCAAGTGCAATCTCATCTGAATCAGATTAGTGGTTTAAGAACCTCTATTGTTATTGGGTTAGATTGCTTTAAGATGGATTAAAAATACAAAACTTAAACACGGTAAAGTGGAGGGCAATAGTTTTTTTTGGGTTCAAAGACATTGTCCAATTTGTTAAAGCGTTTAATTGTGTTTCATGCAAAATTACGTTGTATCAAATATAAAATTATATAAAATTACGTCATACTGCTTAGTATGACATAATTTTACATTAAACATAATTTGACATAAAAAAATTTAAATAGAGAATATGAAGTGAGTTTCTATATGTGAAGAAAAAGGAGAAAAGAGGTGTTTTGAGAAATTGTCCAATTGTATATATTTGGGAAAAATGTTAATACTATAACATTGGTAGCTCGAGTTTGAAGGTTGGATGATTAATAGCATGTACAACACATTTGAGAATACACTGATTTCGAAAGTTAGCTCAAAATGAATTATTTTATACATAAAAATGGATTTTGGGCTTTTGCAAATTATGTAAATGATTTCTTTTTTAATTGTTAACAGCTTCCAGAGTAGTCCAGAAGTTTAAAACTTAGGAAGGAGGTGCTACTCGTATAGTTTATTTATAAGTAAATTCCACAAATTTATGATAAATTTTTCTTATTGACAAAAGATTTTCCAAGTGGCATAATTTCCACCAAAATAATGAGAAAAAGGTTAATTTTTTTTATCAAGTAATTATAAAGGTTATTGGTTTAAACCAAATTTGTGTCAATATCACTTTATTTTGATCATGGACAAATATAATCATGTGCTTTGCATACATGATATTTTCTTGTTTTGAGAAATGAAAGCATGAGAATAATTGTGAAAAAAAAAATAGAAGAGAATTTGAACATGTTTTCTTGTCTTTGTGAGAAACTAATCAAAATAACTACGAAATTCTCAAAAGTATATCCAATATCAAATATTCTTCATTCTTTAAACGTACGAGGGTTAATTCATCATGCAAAGCAACAAAAATGATAGTTATTTGCATTAATTGGTTAATAAAAGTCACTGGTGTTTGAAATAATACTACGCATCCTCATTTATATGGATAGACAAATATGGAAAAATATTAATTCATTTATATTAATTCCTTGGCTTTTGATCATAACTGAAAGCGTTGAAAGTATGCTGATTTGGATTTCATTTAACTCCATATTTTCATCTCCAATGTTGGAGAAGTTATGGAAAATTAAATAAGTTTTGGGTGGTTTTCTGTTTCAAGAATCATTATCAATAAACAAAGCATAAAACAATTCGAAAACATCCTTTTACTTTATTTCAATAATATAACTGGAACAAGTATTAAAATTCGGAAAGTCCTTCTCTCTCTCTGTTTTTTTTTTAATTTTTTTAATGATGTAAATTTGAAAATTTATTTGGAGTATCACTTGTATTTATAGTAATATCAACATTCTGAATTGAACCACAAACCTTGCTTTGGAGCTAAAATGAGAATTTTTAGATTATATAGTAATTCAATATTTTCTTTAGCCAAAACTCAAAACATCTATTGAAAAAGCCCTTAAATTATTATATTACATCTGATTTATCAAAGGTACATTGTTAAAAAGACTAACATACTAAACCTTTCAGATTTAGGCTTTTCCTCCAAAAGGATTTAAATTATGCAGTTACAAGATTTCTCAACTTTCTCTTTTTCATTTGGCGTAATTCCAAAATATCCTCCTGTAATGTTGGGTAAGGAGTTGCTCAAAAAAAAAAAAAGTTTGGTAAGGAGCAAATTACCCCCTGTATTTAGGAAATACACAAATTACCCTCAATTTTAGTAACAAATTGCCCCTCATGTACATTTTTATCTTTATAAGGACGAAAATTTGCCCTCCATAATTTTTAATATGGCAAGTTTTTAATTTGTTAGGTGAAAAAAAAGGCCATTACTTTAGGCTAATATTAATGTTGCACTTTTATATACAAAAACCAAAAAAATGACCCCAGATTGCAAAAATTTTCCATTACAAAATATTTCTATATTCAATATTCACAGGATGTAACAAAGTATGAAAAAATACATGATAATCTTTATTTTGTGCCCATGATGTACAATTGAGCACGTACAGCAGTAGAGATAAATTTGTAATTTTGTCAAAATGTATTTAAAATGGCATATCCAGCAATGCTAATAAACGTTATTCCTGTAATAAAAGCAACAAAAAAATATTGTAATTATAATCATGTATTTCTAACTAAAAACAATGTAAGACTAATTAATTTAGTAATAAAAGTAGCAAAACTTTTGTTTGTAGTTCATGTGTTTAAAACTTCTTTTCTTTATCATTTTGTTCTACTCACTTATGGATAGTATAAAATTTTTATGTTTTTGAATGAAAAAGAGAAATTTGTCCGAATATTGTGAATAGAAGGGCACAAATGTCTCTTAATCTATTAAAGGGGGTAATTTGTATGTTTCCTAAATGTAGGGGGCGATTTGCTACTAATGCAATATTACAGAGGGCATTTTGTGATCTAGCCTTTTCATTTTTTTCCCTTCAAATTTTGGACAATTCTTTTTTTTTCTTTGGTTAGAACTAAGGTATAATTATCTCTATATCTGAGTTCTTCACGTGGTTATATTAATCATCCAAGTTGCGCCAATTTTAACAACCTAATGGAGAAATTCCAAAAAGAAATAAAAAAATTGAGTTATGGTTTATTTTCACGTAGTTTAGAGAAATAAAATATCTAAATAATCTTTTGTCACAAATCATATTAAAAGGTGTACCATTTTACAATCCTGTTTTCTTATTCCCACTCTCCTTGTCACAAATTTTATTTTGTCAATTTGGCAGGACTCGATAGCTTAATTTTGTTTAGATTTATTAACTTTCTCATAATTTCAAGTTTTCATGTGATATTTTATGGTACATATTATACTTTTATTGAAGAAATTTTATCAAAATCCAAATAAATATATACATGAAACATTGATTGCAAAATAATTCTATTTCATCCAAAAAAATTATACTATAACAAAAATAATGGAATGGTGATAACATATGCTGATTGATAAATTACATAGAAGGTTAAGTTTGATTACGCCCTTTCAATTTTGTCATCTCTATTATACTTTTTAATATTAAATGCAAAAATTTATTTCAATTTTTTTGTCACGGGCACGTGTCAGGAATAAGTAAGAGAAAGAAGAGAATGGTAGACAAAATGAGAAAATTCTGCTAGACTGAGATCAATAATTATTTTGCTTTGGAATATTTGACCTGGAAAAACTTACTAAGCTGTAAACGTATTCATCATCAAATAAAATTTTCCAAATTTTGCTCCCCAGAGAGAGAGAGAGAGACTTGGAAAACCTGGTACAGTCTTTCCCCTCGGAAAATTTAATGATATGATAATAACGAATTGACTAAACTCAATCACATCACTGACTATACAGTTAAACCTGACAATAATCCAAAATTCAATTATTTTTTATCTAAATCACTGACTATTCGTTGCTGCTTTGTGAAGCCTTTTTCCTCCGACGACGTTCTCTTCCTTTGCCGAACACCTTGACCCCAGAATAGAGAAAATTAAAATTATACAAAATTACAAAATTTAAATTTTAATATTTCGTAAAGTTTCATTATCTAACCATTTGTTGACTTAATTGCAGGCCGAACAAATTCAATAAAGTAGCAAATTATAATTGCTACTTGTCTGGTAATTTAAGTTTTAGGTAAATTTTTCGACAAAGACAAATTTTGCTTTACAATAGCACTGGAGAATAATGGAGATATTAGCTATTCATAAAGTATCAGTAGCACAGACCTCACTTCAAATCCTCTATCTGATTTTTTATGATGTCAAATTATGTTGAATATATATATATATATATATTTTTTTTTTGAGGATAAAAAATTCATTAAGACAAACATGATTTTACATAGTTTACATCCGAGGCAGATCCTCTCGTTTGACATAGTTTTACTTTAAACATATTTGGACACCAAAAAAATTAGACAATAGATTCGAACTGATAAAAAAATAAACCATCAAATGGAGCCAAAAATTACTTACATCCGAGTGGTTTGAATTTTTTATCTAATTTGTTAAATGTCTAATTATGTCTAATGTAAAACTACATCATGTCAATTATGACACATTTTTGTATAGCATCACGTTGTTACAACGTAATTTAGTATATTTTCACATTGATATGATGTAATTTTATACTTGATACAATTGGGTATTATAAAAAATTAGACACAACATATGGGTGGTTTTTTTAAGCAGGGGAACTTCTACTGTGTGAAAAATCACTTCAAGTAGTAATTAAGAAGATGAAACAGTAATTATTAGTCACATATATATATATATATATATATATATATTGTGATTTAGTCTTATTATTGTTACTTTTTTTTTTTTGTTCGGCTTGAAGTAGACAAATGAACCATCCGTACGTCTCTACTTACAGCTGATATGTCCAAGCAACGGTGAATATTCTTGCCTCTACGGGGAAAAAGGCCAAGAATATTCGCGATCCTTCATAATTTTTTTGGTTATATGAATATCTACTGAGACATGTAACAATCTTGTAAGGACAAATGTATATATGGATGCAAAAAAAAGTATAAACAGACAGATAGAAGTACGCATGCATGGATGTTGATGGTTTTTTCCTATCAAATATTTTAAATAAATAAGGTAATTCTTTTAGAAAGTATTTTACAATTGTATGCCCAATATGCTCTGAATGATAAATTTCTATGTAGTCCAGACACATTAAGCATTTAGATGTATAAAGATAATAGACTCAGGCATACATATAGCTATTATGTATTGGATAATAAAAGTTATTTAGTTAAAGTTTCCTGCGGCTAATGCATCCAATTCCGTTTGGTTATCTGTTTTTTTTTTTTAAAAAAAACCTTTTTTCAAGAACATTATTATATTTACTTTTTAATTTCACAAATACATTCATCTATAATGTATTGCAGTGACATATTTTTCTAAAAGATCGTTTGAAAATGTTATCCTTTTGACTGGGCCAAACCAGTTAATATACTTTTTTTTTCCCTAACAATTACGGGTGTGCAATGTTTAACCCAGATTAAAACATAATTAAGTCAAAATTGAATAAAAATGTAAGTGCTTCTATGCTTAGTTATTACTTACATGTTTATATACGATTGAACAACTTTTAGTGGATGTTGATACACTTACATTGATAGACACCAACACACACACACAAAAAAACGTATAGTAAAACTAGTATTACTTTTAGGGTGGGTCTGTTCACTTTTACATAGATAGAGGCATATAAAAATATTAGTTTTACTATGGTTAATTTCTTGTGAAGATTAAATACGGTTATTTTCTTTATACGCTTTTATAGTGTTTCTTTATATGCTTCAACACCTGCAGGCATGCATATAGGCATAGATAATAGAGTCATTTCTTGTGAAGATTAAATTTTGTTAATTTCTTGTGAAGATTAAATATGGTTCATGTCGCAGGTAATTTTGGCCATCCTTCAGACAACCGACTTGGTAGGCCAAAGTTCCCTGCAAAATCGAAGATGGTTAGAAGCAATCGGGGTGTCACCTTCGATCAGCCTTCAATGCTCAAGTCAGTGATTATTACAAGAGCTCGGCTAATTAATTATATCTTTTGGAACATGCATTTCTTTGGAGCAAAATAGGAGCATTTACACTTGGAGGAGTGACCTTGAGGGTTGAGACCGTCATTACAACCATTACAGATGTGATGTAAATAGTTGATCACATAGGATAGGTATGTCAGTCGTAGGTGTGATGATGTGTGTTTAGATTAGATGACACTTCCATACTTTTGTCGAGTCATGTCAAGTTATTTCTTTACGTAATCATTTACAATTAGTTGGAAGGAAGGAAAGTGAAAAAAAAGAAAGAATTTAAGAAAAAGAAAGTATTTTTCTTTGTTTGGGAGTTTAATTGGAAAGAAAGGAAAAGAAATAAAAAGAAATGGAAAGAAAGTTGTTTAAGTAATTTTTTCACAAGTTTTCTCTTTAAAATTGGCCTAAAAAGGAAGAAAAGTGAAGAAAGGTTGGATAAATTATTCAAAATGGCAATTTTATCCTTAAAGATGTGATATAAGAAATTTTATTACTCAATAAATTCCTTCTATTTCTTAAACTCCTAAACAACTCAAAAAGAAACTTACATTCTTTCTTTTCTTCTCTTTTCTTTTCTTTTCTAACTGATCTTTTCTCTTATTTTCTTTCTATTTTCAGCTCCCAAACTAGCAATTAGAGTCCTATTTTTGGCAACTTATAGAACTTAGAAGCGTATTTGCCCAGCTTTTCCTGATAGGGCTTTAAGAAGGCTTTTACCGGTTATTGTTTCCCCAAAGTGATCGTTCAAGCTGTACGGCTGAGGCCAAGCTAAAAAAGCCAATCTAGATATACTTATGAGACATGTGATATAATAGCTGTTTCTTTTGAAAGGTCTTTACTTTTGTCCCTTAGGTCAGGTCGTAATGGACAAGTCCACTTAGAAGCTTAACATCATCAAGTCACTTGGGCCGGTTGGCATTGAATACCCAAAGGTAGAACGAAATTGGGCATTAAGATCGGCCTCCACAGTTAA